>JAQHUG010000348.1:1153293-1171755 GCA_028555095.1 Dicrostonyx torquatus | reverse complement strand
CGGGCTTCTGTGCTCCACAAAGCCCTGTGGCTTTGTACAGGCCCCCCTTTCCCTCAAGGCCCCAGCCCGGGAACAGGCTGAGTTCCTTTTGGGAACTGAGTACCCCGCCTCTGATGAGGCCAGATGCTTGTCCAAAATGCATATTCTTACAGCTAGATCCTAACATTAAGTTCATAATGATTACCAATTCTTCTAATTTGTACATCAAAGCATATGAAATTTTAAATATTTGTGCATTCAGTCATTTATTCCCATTGCATCCCAGGCAATGAAGATAGAATAATAAATATGACATATAAATGCTCTGTGAGCTTAGTACCAAATTGCTTGCAAAGCATTTACTAATACCCTCAATACTTGTGCAGGAAAGAGTGCATAAGTACCACCCTTCTCATACCCTTGGCCACTCGCTCATGGACCCATACATAAGTGTCTTTTTGCCATCCATAGCATTATATATCTGGAATATCCTATGAACTTTTTTTGAAGATGATAAGATTATAGTAATTTCTCAAGTACAGTATGATCCAAATGCATGGGATTTTTTTTTTTACTTTCAGAAAAATGCACACCACAAACTAAATTAAGCTGAGTAAATCTCAAATGTCCATGAGGCTACTCTAGTCCAGAACATAGCAATTTTATATGTAGCATTTATTTATTTATTTAGTTAGTCCTTTTTCCTCCATAGATCAGGAGACCCTTGAAAAAGAACAAGAAAGAATCACCAAAGAAGTACAAAGGTAGCCAATTGTTGAGTCAAGCTGAGGGAGATGGAGGGTGAACGGGTCACACCCTTGCTTACACTTCAGTAGCAAGACAGTGAGTGCCTGCAATCTCTTTCCAGTCTTAGCATCTTCCTCCTCCATTACACAAATTAGTTGTGCAGATAAAGATAGCAATGGTTACATGCTTGGAAAAGTCTGGTCATAGTAGCTAACAGATGATACTGTAGACGCGTTTCTGTTTCCTTGTTTGTTTTTAGGAGCTGAGAAAATAACTGAAGGTCAGCCTTATGATGTCATATGATTATGTAAATAAATTAATGTAATTATATAAATATGATAAAGAGAAACCAGAAATGAATGGAAAATGTTATTCTCTGTATCCATATCAATATCATATTCCATGGGTACATGCAACAAAGATACACAGTAACGATGAATAGCAGATTTTGGCACACCAAACCCATAAAGGTTAAGCTCTCAGTCGAATGAAACAATAAACATGAATATTTTTTAACCTCTCAGTGGGAGATCTTGAAAAGAGGCTAAAAGGAATATGAATTTTACAGTTTATAAGGAAAATATTGTTTTTAAGAATCAAGTACACAGCAACCTCCCAGTGATGGTATTCTGAGTGATTTGTAGGCACTTCAGTGATCTGGTCACATTTAAGGACACATTGCATTCTACGTAAGCAATAAGTTGAGCTGTATATAAAAACCTTTAAAAAAAATCCAAACCTCAGTGAATTAAGAATTAACTACTTCTTAAAGTTGCCACGCCAGCACAGCCTGGATGCCTAGACTGGGGGAGGGGGGTGCCAGGATTGAGACACGTAGGCTTCTTTTCAGGTGGAAGAACAGCAACCTTTATTTTTTCCCAGCTAAAGCATTTTATACTGGTGGGGAAACCCACCGGCCAGAAAGAACACAAACATCCTTGTCAATTACAAGGAAGTTCCGCTGTCAGTCAGGGGGAGTGAGGGCAGATAGATCACAACAAAAGTAATCTGTGAGCAGTAATATTATTAATTCTTGGGATTGAGCACAAATATTCACATTTATACTTCCCAGCAAACTGCTAAATATTGACCCAATATCAGGAGGGAGTGTGCAATAGAAAGTTATGAAAAGAAAACATCTGCTTCCGGCTGCGTTTATTTAACTTCCCAGAATATTCTTTCTTGTTGGATTCTTGAAGGATGTTTGTCTTTCTCTAGAGTGGCGGGTATAGCATGTACATCTTCCCCAAATCTGCTTTATGCCTAGTCTCTTAATTGATGTGGGATTCCCCTCTGTATGCGTGAATACCATTGGTTAATAAAGAACTGCTTTGAGCCTGTAGCAGAGCAGGGCAGAGCAGAAGTAGGCGAGGAAAACTAAACTGAATGCTGGGAGAGAGAAGTTGGAGTTAGGGAGAGGTCATGTAGCCCTGCTGGAACTTTGCTGGTAAGCCACTGACACGTGGCCATACACAGACTAATGGAGATGGGTTAAATTAAGATGTAAGAGTTAGCAAATAAGAAGCTAGAGCTAATGGACCAACCAATGATTTAAATAATATGGTTTCTGTGTGATTATGTTGGCTCTTCATTGGGTCTTTTTTTCCCCTTCTCTGTGTTCACTTCATGTTTGTTAAACCAGAATGTCTTCTTTCTAGCATTTGTGGTCCCAGACTGTATTTTCTGGAATTCATGCTCCAGACACACCTTAGCCCTAAATCTCTCTTAAATTCTTTTGTTCAGTGATGAGAGTCTTAGGTATGCCATGCACCACCCAGGTCTCATAGTTTTATATTTACTTATATGATGGTTGTACTTGTTGTTTGCTTTTTGTTTTCTCAAAATTTTGAGGAGATAAACTTTTCAAATTTACAAAGTATCAATAAGCTTTGGTTTTACACCGAGTTAAGTTCCTATGTGCTCTCCCATTTTACTGCAATATTTTTATTAGCACATTAAGAATTCCGTGCATGCATGCAATGAAGTTTTATCATATTCAACACCCCCATACACATCTTCCCCTAATTATTCCCAGACCTCCCTACCCTTTTTTAGTTTCATGTCCCAACTTTTTCTTATAGCCCACTGAGTCCAATTTGTGCTTCCAATATATAAATGAATGAGGAAACAGTCACTGAACCATTCAATGGGTCACATTGAATCTTACTTTGAAAAAAACCACTAAACAATGCTCTTGAAGAAGGAGTTTAGAGGTGCATTAGCATCAGCTCTCAAAAGTATTTTTGCATAGTGGTCTATTCACTGTCTTTGGATTACCTTGTTCATTTTATGATATCTAATACACATAGAGACAAATAGACTTGTAATTAGCATGCTACATTTGGACATAGATGGATGACTGATGGACATATATAGGTTTGCTATGCTATTGGCCTTATAACTCCTTTTTTCACCGAATCACTTTAAAATAAAAATCCTCAAACATTGAATTATCTACTTTCTACGTTGATCACACACATAACTAATGAATATAATTCTATCCCTGTTCATATTTGCTTCTCAAATCTGTTCCAATAAAGGAAAATCTCTAGCTCCCTCCAGAAAAGCCCTTTGGAAGCTACCTGATCAAATAAGTGTATCTAGTTGTTTTTACTCTCTTAGTCAGGAAAGAAAGGAAACAACTCAAGACTGCAAAATGTTAGAATTTTTTTTTTGCATGATTAGTCCTTATGAGATGAGATGATATTGTATAACTGAGACCTGAAATGTAGCTTTCATTCACGGTGACTGTTTTAACTTTAGATCATTTTCATTAGCCATTTGACAGGGAGAAGCAAAAGCAAACGGTCCTGTATCTTCTAACAGCTGCAGATTCTGAGCAGAGAGTAAATGGCAGAAGTATATTTGGATCCAAGTGTGAACATAGTTGTCTTCCAACGCTCATTCTCAGCTCCATTTTTAAAAACTAAGAACTCTCAAGTGCACCCTCCAACTCTAGACTGACGTGGGAGTCACTAATGAAACCCCAGCCTGAAATCCACCAGGATTCTGGAGGGACACTCATCTCGGTATCCCTTCCAGAAGCAGAACTTCTTGCTGATCCTCAGTCCCCAGCACAAGCCCCAATTCTCAGATTCCATCCTCCAGGAGCAATACAACAGACAGCCTGTTTTAGGGTCACTCCCACATGGAAAGCAGAAGGGCATTATGATTATAATGTAAACCCTTCCTGCAAATATCCAAACCCTAAGACAGCTCTCTTCTCAGATGAAACACTTCATCTTGCTTCCGGCTTAATGAAAATATCTTGTTTACTCCAAACCATGGCAGTGGCGATGAGGAACCACACAGTCTAGATTCTAAAAGACAAAGCCAATACTGTTTTTGTTATTCTTATTCTGTTGTTTCATGTATTTTATTAAGGTTTACAGTGAGTATACAAAACAAATGGTTTTATCGACAACCATACTTATGAGTGCAAATATATTGTTGCAGCTTACTTATATTAGATCCTCATTGTTTCCTTCCTCCTTACAAATAGTTTCACTGTTATGTCTTATATAGTACATGAATATTATGGATGTATCTTAAGTCCAGATTGCACATATGAGAGAAAATATGCAATGTGTTGGGTTTTTTCTCTCTCATTTCTATTATTATCTCTTATTCCTGTCTCCTATTTCCTTTTAGGCCTCCTCATCCCCATCTCATAGTCACTCCTCTACTTTCATGTGTGTGTGCTTACATTTAGGTTCTATATATAAAGAAAACATGTTATTTGCCTTTTTGAATCTGAGTTATTTCAAGTCATGTGATTGTCTCAAGTTCTATCAATTTTCCTGCAAATGGCATAATTTCATTCTGTGTGGCAAAACAAAATTTCCACATATGTGTGTGTGTGTTTGTGTGTATATCTATACTAGTTTTATTGTATGTACATATTTTTTTCTTTTTTTTTTTGAGACAGGGTGTCACTATAGTCCTGAAACTAGCTCTTGTAGATAAGGTTGGCCTTGAACTCACAGAGATCTGCTTGCCTCTGTCTCCTGAGTACTGGAATTAAAAGTGTAAGCCACCACCACCTATGTATATATGAACATGAATATATTATCCATTCATCTGTTCATGTGATTGTCTTGTATGACTCTCATTCAGGTTCACACTACTTACAGATTAAATTTCATTTCTTAATATTGATCATGTGACTACCACAGCCACGCTCATAAACTAATTTTAGAAAATTCTAGCAAGGTTTTATTCATTCATATAATTCAACTGTATGCCAACTAGAAGTCAAGTACTATGCCATAATTTTGAGATACAATGATAAATCAAATACAAAATCAATATGGAAATCATTCAGCCTTTACAAGGCAAAGTATTTAGGCTTGTGGACTTGTTTTTTCTTTCTAATCACAGCGAGCGACTCAACCATGTTCTTATTGTAGGAAAATATGCATAGACTCATAAGCCAATGAACTTGCTCTGTTACTGTAACATTTTATTTACAAAATATATGACAGACTAAATTTGGTTTTCTGCTGTGGTTTGCTGACCTCTATTCTAGTCATTTAAGATATGAGTCTATGCTGTCCAATAAGAATGCAGTTGACACAGATATATGTATATATCTAAATTTTTAGCTTAGAACACTGAAAAAAGTAAAACACTTAAGAAAGTTAGATCTGATAATGTTTATTGACCTTGGTTTGCATAAAGTATTATTATTTCACCAAGAAACAGTGTATTTATCTTATTACTTGCTTTCATCTTTTATTCTAGGTCTTTTATACACACAGTTCATTTCAGTGCATCTCTGCCATGTTGCTAGTGCTCAGTGGCCACCACTAGACACTTGCCTAGGTCTGTATAGAGACATAAATAGATTGTTATATGAATTTTCTTGAGGAAACCATTCTTACTTACTCCAAGTAGAGAAGACCCTCTCCCCCCCAAAAAAGTTAAATTATTCCACTCAAGTTCAGCCTGGTACCTATGAATTTATTTAGGCTGAATGGGTGACAGGTGACTTACAGGATCTTGGGTACTTTTGGGTCAAAGTGGCTCTCCCCACATGGGTGACGACTGATAAAAATTGCATTACTGAAGCCACACTGCACAACCTGTAGACAGTTATAGTACCAAAACCTAGCGACAATTATTTACTGCTTATGTAATCTCCGAGTGGGTGCTCATGAGTCTTGTGTGTGTTGCATAAGTTTCATAAACCCCATGAGTTTTGTGAGTTTCAGGAGCCTCCTGATATCTGCCCTTATTGCTTAATCCCGTCCAATAAGAATAAAATGTGATGCACAAATACACACATTATAAAAACATATACATATATGTCGGTATAGAGTTTGAGTATTTAAATATAGATGCCCAGGTGATTTGGAATAAGCACAGAAAAGGAAAAGACAATTTCATGACTCTGGAAGATATAGCTAACTGTTAGAAAGGGTCTTTAGGATGAGCACAATCCTGTGGGATGAGCAAGGCTTCCTGAGTTGAGAGCAGAGGGAAACAGGAATCTAGTTGGAGGAAAAGATGCATAGAATGACCTGGAAAGAGGAGAGGCAGCAGCTGCTTCAGAGAATAAAATATATGTCAGCGCACAGAGTCAGATGGAGGTGCTAACCCTGAGCACAGGCGACCCCCTGGGAGCAGTGTGCAGTGAAATGGACATGAGCCACACTAACAACAGAACTGATGAAACCGAGAGATCTAACACAGGACAAGGAAGAAGCCAGAGGGTGGGATGATGTTGAGGATCTGGGATCATACCCCATGCAGAGATGGAACTGACATCTGCCAAGATAAGACATTCAGGAACAGGGACAGGTTTGGATAAAGATGAAGGGTTTAGTCCTGACCTTCTTCGAGCCCTTGGGGAAACTTGAACCAATAACAGACGCAGCACACACACAGCAGACTTTTGCACTGGGAAACCTCTCTGTGTCTGTAGCTGCCTTTTGTGACGAAATCAAAAGCTCTCTCGGGGCTAGGGAGATGGCTCAGGTGATAGAACATTTGTCAGGCAAGGCACTGGGACCAGAGTTCAGATACTCAGAACTCACACAAATGGCTGTGGAACCCGGCGTGTAATTCTATGGTTCAAAAGATGGAAAAAGGAGATACCCCAGGAGAATGCTGCCTACCTGGACTAGCTCTGTCAGTCTAAATATGGGGTTCAATATGGGCTTAAATAAGGGGCTCTGCCTCAGTAAACGAGAGGAGAAACATTTGGAAAAGATACCCCACATCTAACTCAGGCCTCCATACTCACACAGTTATTTGTGTAGACTCTCACACACCCAAACACACACTCACAAATTTATACCACACATATACACACACATGCAAATCAGAATAAAAGAGCTCTCTCTTCCCTCCTTCCAGCTCAAACTTTTTGTAGTACCTCTCTTCCACTTTTAGGAGAATGAGACTGTCCAGCCTACCTAGCTCTCTCTCTCTCTCTCTCTCTCTCTCTCTCTCTCTCAACTTTTTAATTTTTTTTTTTTTTGGTTTTTCGACACAGGGTTTCTCTGTGGCTTTGGAGCCTGTCCTGGAACCAGCTCTTGTAGACCAGGTTGGTCTCGAACTCACAGAGATCCGCCTGCCTCTGCCTCTCAAGTGCTGGGATTAAAGGCATGTGCCACCACTGCCTAGCTTTCTGCTCTTTCTCTAACCAGCCCCTGTTCATTTTCATACGTCATTTCTAATATCACTCCTCAGGAAAAATTCCCAGTCTCCCAGATGTGGTTGGAGCCCCTAGCTGTCTCCATTCTCTTATACATTTCCTCAGGGGAAACTTTCACACTTGTAATTTCACATCTATTCAAACAACTGTTTGATTAATGACTTTCTGCCTCAAAAACAGTGATTGGTAAACAGCAACTATTCTGTTCTTGCTTGACATTGTAACACTAGCCTCTGTCACTTGGGCCAGGGTAGATGTTAAATAAATAGTTACCAAATGAATAAACATAACACTAAAAGTCTCTTTTGAAACCCAGAGTTATCTGAGAAGAGACATAAACCTTAGCATGGATTCCACTCTCCAGCCACAGATGCACTCAAAGGTATTAGCTTTCATAATTTTTACGACTTGACTTTGGGTTTTAATTCTTCAGTCACAACTGAGGTGGTAGAAATTTAGTCCTGCTTGTTTTGTGTTTCCCAAGACTAGTGGAGACATTCCCTGCCCAGGAACCCACCTACTGGCCTAGGGAAATGCAGAAAAGCCCTCCTTTTCCCCAGGTTTCTTCTAAGTTAGGGGTTACGCTAAGGGACTTTTCCCCTCCTTTGATGACACATTCAGACAGACCAAGGTGACCCCTTATGATTTTCTGCCTTGTAACATTATTCCTAGGCAATAAATGTACTACATTTTAGCTATATGAATGGAGATGGGGGAAGAGAAAAATGAAAGTGAAATTCTAGGTTAAAAATGGTAGGCAATTTTTCCAGAACATGATGCTTATTAGTTAGCTTCTGTGAAAAATTAAAGGTGACAAATGACTTTGAGTGAATGGATTTTCCAACTTCAGAAGAAATATATTAGAGGCAAGAGATACAGAGAAGAAAAAAGAATTGTTTTCTAGGTTGGTCTCTTCTGTGCCCATGGTCAGTGGCGCAGTCTGGGAGAGAGGTAGCCCTTTGCTCATAGCCCCTACATTAAACACCAGCTCACGTTTCTCCATTGCAGTTATTCATGCATGGCTACTGTGTTACTGTCCAGCCTCTGGGTTGTAAGGTCCCCAAAGGCAGGGACGCTCAATCAGAAAGTGCCCACCTCAGCCACTGCTGTGTTGTCAACCCTGGCACAAAACAATGCTCAACGAATTATACTGAATAAGTCAATCTGTTGCACGGTGTTCTGACCTTGTTTATGTTGCTGTTGGAACACTCTCACCAACAGCAACGTAGGGAGGAAAAGGCTTATTTGGCTTACGTGTCCACTAATGAGAGATGCCAGGGAAGGAATTTAAATAGGATCTTGAAGCAGACAGTGGTGAAATTGTTGCTTCCTGGATCACCCACAGACCTATCTAAGCAAGGTGTTATAGACAGCTCAGAGCTACCTGCCCAATGAATGGCAACACCCACAGGAGGCTGAACCTTCCTACATCAATTAGCAATCAAGACACACAGACATACCTAGAGACCAACCTGATCTGATTCCCTTTTCAAGTGACTGGCTGCAAGCAGATGGCTGAGGACAAACGTGAAAAGTGTGAATGAGGATATACAGATCTGAAGTCCCCTCTTCGTCAAGTTCCAGCTCTAATCTGAACCTTTAGGAAGAAACTTTTCTCTTATGCCTCTCACCGCCCTGCAAAGCACCCCTCATTCCTTTTAGAGCACGTATCAAGAAACAGTGGCCGCAGCAGTTAAGGGGATAAACTCCTGAAACCAAAATTATTTGTTTAAATAGCAGCTAAGTTTTCTAACAAGAGAAAATGATTTAAAGACCATTAGCACTGTTTCCTACACAATGGAGAGACAACTGCAGAGTTAATGGCATTAGGATTATTATTATGAAGAGTAAATGGGGCAATATATAAAAATACTTTTAGCTCATTAACACATTTAAGCACCCCAAAGTCATCTTTTATACTTATGATTCTCCAGTTTTAGGATGACAATCTCAAAACTGCTCCATTTGCTGAATGCATGCTATTTCTGAGCAGTCAGAACCATATTCTATGTGGGCTTTCACAGTGAAGTCATAGTTAATTCTATGGGTTATTATTTTACCTCTCCACCATTATGAAACTTCGGCTCAAGGGGGCTACATAAATTGTCCAAGGTCTCCTAACTAGTAATTAGATTTATTGTCATTGGACCCCAACAGCTAACACAACAGCTTCTCCGCTGTCTCCAGAGATGTGCGTGTCTTACGTCTTGTGCTAAGTTATAAATTTCATGCCAGGCAAGGATTTGGTCTGATTTATCTTTGTATCCCCCAAAGCACCTAGCTTAATGCCTTATATGCCAACATTGAGTAAATATTTATTAAATGATTGAGCACAGAGTGGAGGGACCCCAAAGTCAAACTCCATCAGTGTCATAATATTGTCCCGGCACTGAGTCTGCAGAAGGTAGTCCTGTGCATAATGAACAGGAGCGATCTTTTCATTGCTGGAGCGGCATCTTCAGGAACACTCGTGTTATAAACAGAAGACCTGCCGTGTACTCATTGTGTCAGGCAGAGTGTCACCAGCGTCTCAGTGTTGCGTGTACTCATCTTGAAATGTGTACGTTTGCACAGGGCCACACTCCATTAGTGATTTAAAGAGGCGTTTTTCTAAGACTGAGATGATAGCTCATCGCAAGCCTGAGAAACTGAGTTAGATTTTCTAGAACCCACATAAAGAAGCTGATCACGGTGGTAGGATCTCGTAATCCTAACACTAGGGAGGCACAAACAAGGAGATCCCAACAGCTGACTGGTCAGCAGCCCAGCCTACTTTGGCAAGCTTCAAGCCAATGAGAGCATAGTAGATAGCACTTGAGTAAAAAAGAACCCTGGCCCCACATACATGTACACACACACACACACACACACACACACACACACCTATAGAAAAATGATCTGAAGAGCAGAGGGGGAGCATTGAAATTATTTGTATGGCATTTGGTATATCGTTCCTGTGAGAGCTGAAGAAAATTTTGGTCAGATTAAGTTTATTAATGTGTCTGTAATAATTTTGCTTTGGGGCTATGATCCACCCATCTTCCAGTTTCAATTTTCCAGTCATTTTATGACCTGTCATGGATAGATGGTCATGTCAACATCCCTTGAAGAACCGGCCATGAAGGAATTTCAAGCTGTAACTACTATACAATAGCATCAGTGATAAATCTTTGCGTTTGTATAAAATTTCGAATCCTCAAGGCTTTTATATTACATATAAAACTCAGACATCAGATTCGATTAATTCCTGAAAGTTTGAATTACTTCTCAATAAACTATTTCATAATAAAAATGCATAAGTTAAAAATAAAAACTCACTTGTGATGGATATAGTTAATTTGCTCCGAAAATGCCACAGCACCAAAGTGACATGTTTGAAACTTAAAGAAGAAAAAAATCCAAGAACAGCTAGGCAGTGCATGGTTATCTCATGGGTAGAAAGGTGGGAAAGTTTGAGTCTTAAACTTTAAGAACTCACACAATGCTAGAATGGCAGCTCTTAGTGCTGCAGGAAGTCTTACAGCTTGTGGTACCCGCCTACTGGGGCGTGGCCTCTTATACTACATATGCTGATGCAGAGCCTGCATCGGGCCTCTTTTCTGGCCTCTCTGTTACATTTGCAGATTTTGGTTTCTGATCTCTGTTCCAACAGAGGATTCTGATATGTGAGTCTACCCCTAAATAAATAACCATCTATTTCTCAATTCTGAGCTAGTGTGGGATTTCTTTTAAGCGTCCTTCTTCATCTTAGCATCTGGTCCATTCACCACCAGCATCAGGACCTAAATAATAGTGCATATACTCAGTCCTCACTCTGACCTTCAGAATTCAGACATTTGTGGGGACCACAGGAATCAGTGCTTTAGCAAGACCTCAATGATGGTTCATTTAATGTTCATTTGTGAACACCATTGAGCTACAGCCTTGATCTTTTCCTGTGAAGATAAATAAGAAAGCCATACACTTTTTTTTATGGGGATAAGTAATTTTTCACCACCACCACACAAAGTAATAAAGAATATCTAATTTCTAACTTAGATTAAAAGAGTAGAGTGGTTGGCAAGGGTGCTGATGAGCCAGCCCTGAGGGAGTGAGGGTGGAATATCTGGCCATGCACCCTCATCTGCCAGGTGGTAAGGGCCAGAAAAAGATTTTTTCCCCACTTGCCCCTGCAACCTGAGACAGACAAGGGAGCTGACACCCTCTTTACCAGCTACAGCACTCAGGAAAGCATGTTTTGTATCTCATTGGGCAGCATGGTAGAGCTGACCCTATCGACTAGGGTGCAAATGAACCACCTGAGAACCTGAGAGACCTGTCCATTCCCCTCACTGGCCACATGGTGACATGGGTTGGGGAGAGATGGCCCCCCCACCTCCTGTGGTGGGTAGGAGATGTGCCCCTGCCCTCACCAGCTACATTACTCAGGAAAGTGGCCCCTAAACCTCACTTGGGCAACACAGTAGAGCTGGCCCTAAAGGTGTAGGTGTGGGTGAGCCACCCCTGAGGGTGTGAAAGTAGAACTGGCCCCTCCCCATGCTCATGGCTGCAAAGGGTGAACTAGTGGGGGCAACGCTGGAGAGCTCTCCCCAATGGAGAAGACAGGGGAGATCTGGTAGATTGACCAATCCTACTATTACACAGGCCCAGTACCAGGGTTCTGAGTTGCCCTACCCCAACATCCACCCCATCTGTGATCTGTTGAAGCATGGGAAGGAACATGTCGTGCAGATCCAAACCAGCAGGATTTCTACAACAGAGGGCAAACATGAAATATCCAAGAGGAGTGCCAGTGAGAACCCAGCATCAATGGTATAGCAGAAACCAGAGGTCTCAAATCAGAGCAACGATACTTTGCAATGAACACTTGCAAGTAAAGATACATGGACGAAAGAGTATACTGTGTGACTTGCTGTGACACTCTATAGCTTCCATGAGGAGATTTTTCTTTTTCTTTTTCTCTTAAATTTCATTTTATTTTATTGCGGGTGTATTTCAAGGGCAGAGGACAGATACAAAGGGATGGGGAGATGAACGGTATCCAGATGCATGATGTGAAAGACACGAAGATTAAATAAAAAGAAATTTTAAAAGAAGAGTAGAGTGGGGTTATGATGGATAGTAAGTGAATTTGTGTTACCTGCTCCTAGTTCTCATTGGTACCTTAAGATTCTGAAGCTGACGCTTCTCTGAACAGACTATGTGCATGTGTGTGTGTATGCATGTGTGTGCACATGTGTGTGAGAATTTGTGTGCACCCATGAGCGCATGTGTGTATGCGTGCACGTGTATATGTACGTGGTGTGTATGCATGTGTGTGGTGTGTGTGTTCATGTGCATGCATGTGTGTGTGCTTGTGTGTGTGTGCACATGTGTGTACACGTGTGTGCTCATGCATAGGAATGAACACGCTATGGTGGGTATGTGGAAGTCATAGGAAGCTTTCAGGGGTTGCTTATCTTCTTCCAGCGTGAGTTTCAGGCTCAGCACGGTGTCAAGTTCACATGCGGTTTGAGTTCCAGGGTTCTCCTAGTATCAAGGTTGCATACCTTCTGCTTTTACTGACTGAACTACCTCATTGGCCCAGTTTCCAGATTTCTTAACCTCAAACTTTATAGTAGGAAATATGATTGGTTCATGTCCCAGGAACCATAAAGTTTGACTGTGGCCACCATGTGGTTCTGCTTCTGTGTTTTAATACCAGATGTTAGTTCTGTACTAATGTGAGGAGGAGGGAAAGCAGGAGGAAATTCTGATCTACACGAAGCCAAAATAGCAAGCAATTTTTGTCTTAAGTGCTTGATTTATTTCAAAAGTGTCAATCAAGCCAGCCAGAATCCAAACTGCTTATCATATAGTCTATAGATTGCTAAAGAACCTTGGTTCCCGAGGGTTGATCCCCCTTGGGGTCATAAGCAGCATTTTAAGAGTATGGACAAATTTGATATTTTTCCAAGACATTTCCATAGAGTTTTGCTATTTTTCTGTGGAACCTATAACTTATGTAATCACTGGATAATTTCAGCTTCGTGTGGATGTAGACAAGAAAATCTGGACTTTTCCTTTAGTTTCAATACTCATGATTTCTCTTTTTTCCCCTTCTCTCCTCCCTCTCTCTCTCTTATTCTTTCTATTAGCATATATTCATTGTACCAAATAATGAGCTTCACTATTACATTTTCATGCATGATTATAATGTACTTTGAGCATACTAATACCCCATTACCCTTTCTTGATTCCAGTGATTATTAATTATGCTCCTATAAAATATTCCTGCGGCTCATTCTACTTCTATTCTGCCCTCATTTCAGTCTGCATTCTCGTTTTCTTAAACTCCAAGCCTATTACACGCAAGCTTTGAAAACCACCGACAGCGCTACCTCACCCTCCAATTCACACACGGTGTTTCTGACCTCTCATCAGTTGCTGACTTCCATTTCCTGTTTTGTGAACCCTCCAGTTAATGGCAGCTTGTTTCTCGGAAAGACCACCCGACTTCTGACTTATCTCCTTGGAGATACCCATCTCTCACTCGCTCCTTCCTCAACGTTCTTTATGCTCTCGACAAAAGTTGCCTCTTTCATGAAATCTCCTGTCGTGTCCCTGATGTCTCAATGTCTTTGTGAAACTGTTCATACTTGACACTACACAAGTATTACCGGCACACTGGCTAGCCTCCCAGGCTTGTGTACAGGAATTGATAAAACGATAATTTCCATTTTGTCCCTGGACATTTCCTATGGTTCGCCCTATTCAGGAATACCACTAAAGAAGTAATATTCACCTATTGTGTATGTCTCAGAAATGTCTGAAGTTTTTCTTTCTGTTTGGAAACCAAACTGTAGATATTAACTGCATAGTCTGACCTTACTCAGAGGAAAGAATACAATTAAGACAGAGCAGAAAAGAGCAAAGACCCTTTTCCCATCTCTGCTCTGTGAAGCTTGAATTTAGGAGCCGTCATATGTTTTCAGAAAGACGAGTCAAAAATAAAAATTATTATTATTATTATCATTATTTTACATACCAACCACAGTTCCCCCTCCCTCTCCTCCTCTACTCCCCTCCACCTTTCCCCATTCAGCCCCCCATCCCACTCCTCATTCCCATGGGAAGTCAACAAAGTCTGGCATATCAAGTTGAAGCAGGACCAAGTCCTCTCCCCTGTGTCTAGGCTGAACGAGCTATCCCTCCACAGGAATCTTGGTTTCCTATATCCTATCCCCAATGCCGTGCTTTTGTTTTTATTCCCCTTTTCTTCCTAGTAAATGCATTCCTACCAAAGAAGAAAGGAGGGCCAGAGTAGGAAATGACAAGATAGTGGCAGATGGAGGCAGATGGTTGAATTTATGATCCTCAATTATTGTTATTTCCTACCCTTACCCTCCTTTCTTCTTTGATAGGAATGCATTTGCTAGGACAAAAAGGGGAATAAAAACAAAAATAAGGCATTGGAGATACGATGTAGGAAACTAAGATTTTTTTTTTACATGGTTGGAGAATTCTGGACTATAAAATTCCAGCCAAATTTGGAACAAACAAATACAGGGAGTTAGTGGAACACCTAAGAAATACAGGGAGTTAGAATCCTATGTGTGGATTTTCTAGAATCACAGCCTTCACAGGAACTGGTAGAACTCAGCCTGGAGAAAAGAAGATATGTCCCCCACTTGTGTTCTTTTTTTTTTTTTTTTTTTTTGAGCGGGTCACCAATCAGCTCCCAAATAAATCACACATGGGGGACTTATTAGTTAGTTAGTTATGAATGACTTAGCTTGGCTTGTTTCTTGCCATCATTTCTTAAATTATCCTGAATCCCTTTTGCCTCTGGGCTTTTATCTTTCTCTATTTCTGTATACCTGTTTTTCCATATTACTCTGTGACCGACTGGTTGGCTGGGTGGCTGGATCCCAATGTCCTCCTCTCCTCATTCTCTTGCTCCTCTTCATCATTGTTTCTCTTTCTATTTATCCTCTCTGCCTGCCAGCCCCACCTATCCTTGCTCCTGCCTTGCCTCTCTGTTGGCTCTTCTCATTACGATCGTCAAGTGTTTTAGACAGGCACAGTAACACAGCTTCACAGAGTTAAACAAATGCAGTGTAAACAAAAGCCACACACCTGAAAATAATATTCCCCAACACACTTGAGCCCAGGGTTCTCTGGATTCTGCTTTGGCCAGACACTGTCGAAATTGTGGTAGAAAAGAGTAGCAGTAGTTTGATGTTAGAATACTATGGCCAGAGGCAAGTTAAGGAAGAAAGGGTTTGTTTTGGCTTAGAGCATTTTATTCACACACAGGAAGGAGAGAGAGAGAGAGAGAGAGAGAGAGAGAGACAGAGACAGAGACAGAGACAGAGACAGAGACAGAGAACATGGCTATAAACCCTCTCAGTGGTGGACGTCTTCCAGTGGGGCTCTCGCTTCCTAAGATTCTACAGACTCCCCAAATATCACCACCAACTGGAGACCAAGTGTACACATATGTAAACCTGGGAAGGACATGTCTCACTTAAACACCACAGTACCCATGACTGTGGAAACAGCAGCGGTGAAGGGCAGCTTTTCTGTGTGTAAGGACCTGGGAGATTCAGCTCTTCCAATGACCAGCAACCTTTTCTCCTTCATTCTTCTCTTCAGAAAGGAGAGCTTCAAACAATCTCTTAGTTCTGGTTCCATTAACAAACTAAGATGCTATTTGTAATAAAACTTAGGAATAGAATTTTAAATTACATGAGAAAGCTAAATTACCATATCCATCACTTTACACAGTTAAGACCAGAGACCATTTTTCCTGGTCCTCCTCCTGGCTGGTGGGAGACTGAAACCAGATGCCAACAAATGATTGGTAGATGCAAACTGGAACGCTGGCTCTGCACACGCAGGTGTTAAACCATCAGCCCTTCCATGCCTCAGTGTTAAAGTACTCTAGATTCCATTGCAGAGCCCCAAACTCAATGGTTTCTTTTCAACAGAATTCGATTATTCCTGGGACTCTCTTTTCTAACTAATTCAACTTTGATAGCTGAAAAAAATAGACTAATTGGGCCCTGGTCTCTGAAATTTTTCTGTCTGACTCCAGGCAGCTCTTTACTCTACCTGACTGCTTTGGTTAATCTCTTTATAAAATGGAAATAAAATATTGTCTTTCTCATTAAATCTGTGTCTGCTCAGAGTTACGTGATGCGATAGTTCAATACATGTTAAATGATGCTAACGGTTGGCACCTTATCCTTCACAAGCAACTCGAGTGCTTAAGGTGAATCCAATAAATAATCCAAAATAATTTAGATTATCCCTAGGGTAACTGCTTAATGGAAGAGTAACCAAGGTGCTTCCAAGTTAATTATCACCATCTAGAATGGAAGAGGGGATTTGTTTTTTTCAACTTCAATTTGTGGGATCGATTTTATGGCTTCTAAGGTCTCCTTCACCAGTGAACTCCTTTTTCAAAAAAAAATAATAATCAATAAAAGAGAAACATGCCTTTACTTTCACCTGGGTTCCGGTTATTTCCATTTTCCCCCAAATCACTGCTGTTTTCAAGGTAAACACCTTTTAAATTTGGTTAGGATTTAAATGTACATACATAGCTTTCCTTTTATAGCACAAATCCTTATGGGTAATGATATTCAGTATCATGGGCTCTTATGTGTGCTGTTTACTACCCCAAAGCATTGCAGAATTCCATGTTCAAATACTAAAACAGAAAACCTACATGAAACATGCAGTTATTTTCACTTGAGCTTCTCTATTTAATAAGCCATTTGATCTAGAATCTTTCGGTTGCTATGCCTGAAATTTGACTCATTTGCTTCCTTAGGAACTGCTATAAAGATTGTGATATTGCAAAAATCATATTTTATTACAATTTTATTTTGTAATAATACAGAAAATGTGGTCTGTTCTGCAGAATGACTGAGTTGGTAATATGGAGTAATGCCCCATTTATCCAGGATGGCTGTGTAATGAGGTGGCCTTTGCTGTGATCTGTCCTGATAACCAAGGCTTATTCCCTGTACATGCAAAAAGCTTTATCCTTCCTTTCTTTTTTTCTTGTGTGTGTTATGTACGTGTGCATATGTGTGGAGGTGTATGCATGCCCGTGTATGCAAGCGTGAAGGTCAGAGGTTGATGCTAGGTGTCTTCCTCAGTCACTCTTCACCTCATATATTGAGGCAGGGTCTCTCTCTTGAAGGCAGAGCTATCCAGCTTGTCCCAAGGATCCCCTGTGTCTCCCTCCTAAATGCAGGGATTACAAAGGGCAGGCAGCCTCGTGGCGGGCATTTCTGCTGGTGCCGGACATCTGAAGCCCAGTGTTCATGCTAGTGCAGGATTCTCACTGAATGATTTGTCCATTCCATCCTCACCCCACATGCTTTTTGAGACAGGATCTCTCACTAAACCTGGAACCCATCATTTCTGCTACTCTTGGTGATCAATAAGTCCCCAGGTTTTGCCTGTCTCCCCCACACCCCAAGTGCTAGGGTTACAGATGCAGGTCATTGCACCTAGTGAGTGACAGGGATCCAAACTCAAGTCCTCAGGCCTACACAGCAAGCATTTTATCGACTGAGCCATCTCTCCAGTCTTCTGAAGTGATTTTGATGGGAAGGTTTTTCTCATACGTTAGACAGATCTCAGTCAAATCAAATGTTCACTGGAGCTGTGGACCAGGTTCTAATGATGAGGACAGCACCATGTTAGCCATTTCAGGGGACCACACCAGGGTCAGACAAGAATCTGGGAGGGGAAGAGGCGGTGTCTCTTTCATGCAATGCTCATTTCTCTGATAATCTATATTTCCTTTCTCACCATTGTTTGCTATTTTTAATCACTTTTCAATGCTTCTGATCCAAATATTTTCCCATTCAGTTTTCTCACATTTTTTTAAATAAAATTTAAAATTACACTTCCTCCCCTTGTCCCAGGCCCTCCTGCTCCCCCACCACCCTTCCTCCCTCCCCCTGCTTCCCTAAGAGGGGGCAGGGTATCCTGCCCTGTGGGAAGCCCAAGGCCCAAGAAGGTGTGCATCCATATAGACTAGGTTCCCAAAAAGCCAATACATACAGAAAAGA
>JAQHUG010000348.1:1134126-1144411 GCA_028555095.1 Dicrostonyx torquatus | reverse complement strand
AATCCAGACCCAGAGAGACAAACAAGGTGTGTACTCACTCATAAGTGAATATTAGCTATAAATAGAGCCATGCTACAATCCACAGACCCAGAGAAGCTAAATAACAAGAAGGGCCCAAGGAGGCATGCATGGATCTCCCTAGAAAGGGGAAATAGAAGATAGCCTGGGTGGACTGGGAACAGTTGGGGATGGGAACTTGAGGGATAGGGTTAGGAGGTAGATGGAGGGGGAGAATATTGAAAGAGATGACTGGAAAGATGTTATAAATAGGGGGTGGCTGTGTCCCGCCACCAAGAAGTGGTACCGTTTTCCCGGCTCCTGACTCCCAACCACCAGCTAGCTTATGCCTGAAATAACCACACAACAATTATATTCATTTAAATACTGCCTTGCCCATTATCTCTAGCCTTTTCTTGGCTAACTCTTACATCTTAAACTAACCCATTATAAAAGTCTGTATGTCACCACAAGGTGGTGACTTACCGGAAGATTCTAAGGTACGTCCATCTCGGGCGGGAGAATCATGGTTTCTGCTCACTCCCTTTCCTCTCTCCTACCACCTTCCATTCTGCCTACTCTGCCCACCTAAGGGCTGTGTCCTATTCTACAGGCTAAGGCAGCTTCTTTATTAACCAATGAAAGCAACAGAAATACAGAAGCACCCTCCTATACCAGAAAGATAGGGAACATTTTTGGGGTTAGCTAGTAACCTGATGCAAGAGACACTACCACAAATCTACAACGGTAACCCTAGCTAAGACCTCTAACAACAGTGGATACACAGCCTGAACTGGCCATCACCTATGGTCTGATCAGTGACTGCCCAGTTGTCATCAGAGAGCCTTCCTCCAGTAAGTGTTGGAAACAAATGCAGAGACCCACAGCCAAATGTCAGGCTGAGCTCAGGGAGTCCTGCTGAAGAGAAGGAAGAAGGATTGTAGAAGCCAGAGATGTCAACCACATCATAAAAATAAAATCACAGAAACCACTAACCTGGATCATAGGAACTCACAGAGTCTGAATCAACAACCAGGGAGCCTGCATAGGACTGGCCTTGGCCCTCTACAAACTTGTGATAAATGTGTAGCTTGTTCTACTTAGGGGACTCCTACCAATGGGAGCAGGGACTGCCTCTAAGGCTTTGGCTGGCTCTTGGGAATCTATTCCTCAAACTTGATTGCCTCACTCAGCCTTAGTACAAGGGGAGAGGCTTAGTCTTAAAGCAACTTGACATGCCACGCTTTGTTGATACCCAGAGAAGGCCTGCCTCTTTCTAAACAGAAACAGAGGAGGAGTGAATTGAGGGTGGGGGGAGGGAGGATAGGGGGAGAAGAAGTAGGGGAAAATGTGGTAGGGACGTAAAATAAATGAATAAATTAAATTTTTAAAAAGCAGAAGAGATGACTCAGAAGTAAGTTATAGCTGATTAATATTTAGGGACACCCTCCCAAAGCTGACTACACAAGAGATGGCCCAGATTTATTGAACTTTTCACTGACTGAGATTTGACGGAATGTTCGTGTTTTATGTGCTCCGTTCTCACCTTCCCGATGCTGAGCTGGTCTACGGAATGTCCCCAGGAATGTCCCCAGCCGTGCTGAGCTCTGTGACTCTGCTGCTCTTGTTGAAATGATCTATTTCGATGGCAAGACTGCCAGCTTGAGACGGTCTCTTGCCTGCTGAGCCATTTGCCGTGATGGATGGCACCAGGAAAGTAATGCTTTCCAATTTGGCATCTTTTCGGCATTAACTGGGTCTTTTATTCCACATCCTTTCAGTCCTGCCCTGATTTTTCTGTGAACTCATTGACTTCTAGACAAGAAAATGACATATTTCCTTAAAGAATCCCCCCTAGCTAGGAGTTGGTGTCATTTTTAAAAGAACCTCTTAGAAAAGTCAGAAATGGCTCTTAAAACCTGATGTTCTTCCATTAGAAACAAAGAACTTTTGTTAAAATATGTGAACAAGGGTTTGTCTACCTGGTAATATAGTATATTATTCAGGGAAAGCACCTGAAGCTTGAAATAGGGGATTTAATGAAAATTTTTTAAAAAATAAGAATTTTAAGCATATATAATAACATGTATAATAACATTATAATAACATGTATAAAATAATGATTATTTTTATTTAGCAAATACTTTGTTTTTCTACTTTGTACATGGGCAGAACTGTACTGCTTGTCCCCTGTAGTTAGATAAGATGAGGCAATTTGTTTTGCCCAAAGACTTGTCTGGAGACATAAATCGGTCCCTTCTTGGGCTGCATGGCACAGTGCAGGACCCTAAAGGCTCCATGAGCTCCCGGAGGGGTGATAGGCAGTTTCAACAATGACTACCTGTAATTATCTCCAAAGATCAGCATGTTAGCATTCCTCATGGTGGTGCACAGATGATCAGAGATGGGACATAATGCGAGGTTCGTCAGTCACGTGCATGGGGGGACAGTATCAGAGGCGAAACGTTAGGGAGGTTGTGTGGGAACCCGGTCTCTCGCTAGCTCCTGTTGCTGCTTGTTAGCAATACAGCTCTACCACATGCTCCTGCCACCAGTCTGCAATCACGCCAGAGGCAGAAAGCAACACCTGCAGTTTGTAACCCCCAGAACCATTGTTAAAGGTTACTATTTTATCCTTAATGTTTCCTTGCTTGTTTGGTCTTTTTTTTTTTTTCTTGCAGGGAAAGGGTTGGAATCTAGTACACTTTACATGACGTGAAACATTTTCTCTTTATAACTTGATTACCTTGCATTTCATTACAGTAACATGAAGTTCACTAAATTAGCTATTTTGTTCATCTGAGTCCCCAAGTCCCTATTCTGGGCAGTCAGCCCCTGCTGATCTGCAATACATGAATAGCGTGACCAAGAAACTACCTAGATTTGGGGGTTGGTTCTGCAGCACAAGATGGTTTATGCTCTGTTTTGACATAACGAAACTTATTATTGCCAATGGGTAAAATTTACACATTCTCTCAGGATACCATTGAAACAAATTTAGAGATTAACCATCTATGATAGGAATCTATGGGTTTCTAATTTGTTGAAGTTGTTACTAAGTTTTTTGAGTTGCCATACCTAGTAAGGACACAGTATTTTCTTTTGAAATTCTACTTAGTGTTGAACAGGACCAGCATTAGATATTCCAGACTTAGATAAACAGTTCACATCGCTAACTTCTGAGAAACGATGTAGCCAGGGGTTGGCATTTAAAGAGCACAGAGTTATGGGTTCTGTTACTGAGTTCACTCCTTGCTAGCTCTTGCTCTCTAACCTGGCGAAGCCTCGACTTCTTCACCTAAGAAATGGAGATGATAATAATGTTGCCCAGGTGGTGGTCATGGGAAAAGGTAACAATGAAAACAGGACAGTGATGATCCAATAAGAAGAGAATGTCTGTTCCAGGGATGGAGTTGGCGGCAGCGCTCAATAGACCACGGCTCTTTTGCAGTGGAGTAATGTAAATCTGAGAGCCCTTATCAGTAAGCAGAACTGGTTCTCCGTATCACTGCCCATCCCAGAGCATCTGCACCGAGTGAGCTCTTAAGAGGAGTATGGGGAGGATGCTACCTCACGTGGGAGGGGTCTTCTTGGTGTCCACAGTTTTTGCTCTTGGTGATTGGCCCATAATTTCCTTTACAATATCAAGTAAGGCAGACAGTTCTCTTTTTCCGTATTCTTTAAAAATTACAAATTAAAAACAGTGCAGTGGTTTGAGTGAGAAATGTTCCCCACAGGCTTAAATATTTGAACACTTGGCCCCCAGATTGTTACATTGTTTCGGCAGATTTAGAAGATGAATTCTTATTAAGGAAATAAGTCATCCCGGGGCAGGCTTTAAGAGTTTTATAACCTCAGCCCACTTCTAGTCTGTCTGTCTCTCTCTCTCTCTCTCTCTCTCTCTCTCTCTCTCTCTCTCGGTTTCTGTTAGACATATAATCTCTCAGTTTCCTGTCACCATACCTTGTCCTTGCTGTCATAACTCCCTCTCACAATGTCCTCTAGTCCCTCTGTAGCCCGAATCAGCTCTCCCTTGTACAAGTTGCCTCTGGTAACAGTTTTTCACCACAGCAACAGAACAGTGACTGACGCAGATAGATATGTTCCTAAAACAAGGGATCTGTCCATCCACAACGACAGACCTAGATCCAGGATAGTCTGAATGTTGACCCGAAGAGAGGAATTATATATCCAGGATTGCCTTGAACAGTCTCTCTGTCTAGTACCCTGGCATCCCACCTAGTATTGCTTCAGATTTTTCTTTTTTATTAAAGTATTATTATCAATGCTAAATTGAAAGCTGCCAGGTTAATTGGGCTTCCGCTTACTTCCCACCTCTGCCACAGTGTCACGGTGGGGCGACCCAACAATCAGACCTGTCGATTTAACACATGGTTACATCTGAGAAAAGAATCAAAGGTAAGTTTTCCTCCTTCTTCTGGCCCACCGGGAATGCAATGAGGCTATGAGCTCCTTCAGAGGAAGCTAAGTGATGGTTAGTAGAGGCTGGAGCAAGCTCACTCTTTGTAGTCTCTGGTGAGGGTGATCATGGAAAAACTGTCCCGACATGCCACCCGCTATGACAGGTTTAGATGCAATCTGTGCCCCTACACTCCAAAATTTACTGACATAAAATATTTCCAGGATCTATCAAGATAGCTCAGGGTACGAGATGTTGCCAAGTCTGTCGACCTGGGTTCCATCCCGGGGCCCCCACACCGTGAGAGGAAAGAATCCATTCTCTGAGCATCCATGCACACGTTCACACATGCATGTATGTAAAATAAAATTAAAATGTGATTTTAAGAAAATATCTTCAAGGCATTCTAAATGGTGGTCATGCTAGTACAGGTGAAATGGTGAGATGTTCACACATCTCATTTTAAGCCTGGTCACCAAGGCCTTCTTCTGTGGCAGATTTCCTATGAGCACCTGAAGAGAGAGGTTTTATTCAATTAAAGTATTATATGCAGGTAAATCACTTAAATATAACAATAAGTTTAGATCTATTAACAAGAAGCCATACTTAGAATAAGAACTCAGGCACTTTATGAAAAGAAAATTCAGTAAGATCACGTTGAAAAAGATAATTTTCAGGAAAATGCCAGACAAACAGCACTAAAAATAGATGCCGATGCCAAATTGAAAAATGGATGCACAGCGCACTAACCAGAGTTGTTTTGTTTGTGTTGTGCTAAATGTTTTGATAGAAAGGCTTTTGTGAACAGATGTCTCTTTGTGGCTAAAAGTTCTAATATTGGAAATGGATTTTTTCAATGGGAATGCTTAATAAATATAAACATGTTTATGTTTGTAAATATATTAACTAATAAATATTACATAAAATAGTTTTTATTTTTACAAATATCCTCTGATCTAATAGTTAATTGGCCCCTCACCCCAGACAGAATTCGCATGTCACCTAGAGAAGGCACACTGTGGGAAGTGATGTGTACCCTCCATTTCTTCTCCCCCTCCCAGGATATGGCTGCCAGCATAGCCCACAGCATCGCAGACCATTCCTTAGTTATTTTAAGCAAAGGATTGAACATAATGTCTTGCTTTCTCTCGTTTAAAAAATGAAGCTTCTTCCTTATGGGTTCATTTTGATTCCATGGCATCAAGGATTCCATACACAGCAGTTACCTGAGTATCATGGTTGACAAATGTCTTCTTTGCCTCAAAGGAATGTCCCAGAGTCTTGATGCTCTCCAGAACTGCCGAAATTCCAAGCAGACCTGTATAGCTTTGTGACTTTGAAGATTAATCTCTGTCACTCACAGCTCGTTGGCTTCTCTTGCTCATTTCTGCTCTGTCTGCAGATGGTGTGGTATTCTATGCCAGCATTATTTATCCACAAGTTCACTTCTCACACAGCTCCCTCTTTGAGCAATTGGGGAGAACTTTAAAAACTCAACAATCATCCCATTCTTTCATCAGCTTATGGGCTTCACAGTTCTGGTCCGAAAAGAACATCCCTGTATTAACACCCTCCTTTGCACAAAGATATTGCTGACACAGCCTCTCAACTATGTACGGCAAGAACATCGAAAGAAGTCTCCCCAGCCACTGAAAGAAACACACATGACCAGCAAACTTTCATTTCTATATATTCAATGGCACTCCTCAAATGCTGCCCTCTGCTGCATCTTTCTCTGAGAGCTTGAGTTGTGGTTTTCCATTCTCTGGATTTTTTTATTAATCCATGAGTGAACATTTTGGCTTTGGAGATGATTGCTTTGGAAGGATAGAAGGTAAAAGGAAAAGTTATATAAAGGAAAAGCGAAACAATTGTGATAGAAAAAACTCTTTTGATCCATTATTCATTTTCCTATCAATGCTATAAGGGAACTTTTATCATCTCATCTTATATATGAGGAAACTCAATGATTTATACTTAATCATACCCCTAATAATTGTAGCATAGGGATTTGAAAATGTAGGAGTTTACTTTTGTCATAAACTCTCTGTCTTCTACACTTGAGAAGGTAGAAAAAGAAGAGAGAGAAACAAAAACATGGGAGGAAGCATTAGAAGACAGGGTGGAAATGAGGAAGACACTAAATAGAAAGGCAAGGTACAGTGGAAAGAACAGGAAAAAACACTGCAAAGAGACTTCGTAAGACCTCCCATGGTTCACAGCACAGGTGGCATATGCCTTAGCAACGCTTAGACACATTTCACAGTCTATAAGTGAAAAAGGAAGTCAACAGACAATCCCAACACCATCTTTCAAAAATATGTTAATTTAATTAATTTTTCAAGAATTAAGTATACGTCATATTTTCAGCATTTTTTATGCCCCTCACCACCTTCTCTCAGATCCATCCTCTCCATTCTGTCCCCAACCCCCTTTGTGTCCTCACTTTTAAAAGCTGTCTTGAGTTCCACCAGTGCTGCCAATAGACTCTTCAATTGAAAGACACCAACCAGAGTGTGGTAGACCTACCCGAGGCTCCACACTTAAAGGAAACTAAGACCTTTGTTCAGAATTCAGAAGATATGTCCCTTAACCCTGGATAAATTTCACAACTATTAAGATATACACTGTATTTCACTCAACATTTTTATCAACATCCTTTCATACTATATGGTATCACCACAGGTGTGTGGGAGGATCTCTAGAAGTTTAAACTCTCCTTAGTGTTCTCGA
This sequence comes from Dicrostonyx torquatus, assembly GCA_028555095.1. NCBI lineage: Eukaryota > Metazoa > Chordata > Mammalia > Rodentia > Cricetidae > Dicrostonyx > Dicrostonyx torquatus. Next base: position 1,137,261 of record JAQHUG010000348.1, on the reverse strand, counting down.
AAGAAAACAGTAGTTCTTATCTTGAACCAGACCTCCCAAGTTCCACACAAGGGGTCGAATCATCTACATAGCTGTGAGAACGGGCTCTGGCTATGTTGAGTTGTTGAGTTATCACACCCATTGTGTCATTTAGCCACTGAAATGTATTTGCTTTTGTGTGCTAAGCTCTGAGGAAGGACAGCGTCTGTCCCCTGCTTTACTTCTAAAGTGGCCCAGCCCATGATGTGTTTGTGTTTGTGGTGTGTGTGTGTGTGTAAAGACTGAATGAAAGTTGCATGAACATTGGCACTAAAAACCTTCTTAGGCACATAAGAGGTATCTTTTACTATGCCCAGCCTACTTAAGAAATACAGAAGCCTGTAAGGTTGAGGGAATGTAAGCTCCTACACATACCCCTTCTTCAGAACGTTTTTGGATGTTTCTATAATCTTAGTGATTATCTCTGTTACACAGTTTCTGGTAGTTCATGAGCCATTCTATTTCCAGATCTAGAATGCTCAGCCTTCTTGTTGAAATTATGAAACTCAGATATAAAACCAGAAAGGATGTTGAAGCTGGCCTGTCTTGCTGAAAAACAGAAGGTTGATTCATTGTATAAGTGGGGACTTACTCAAGTTCTCCTTCATTCTTTCGACCTAAGGAGCCCCCAAGTCATCCTCATAAGAAATAATACCATCAGTATACAAAATGGCCTATTACACACATGGATCCCATGTCTTAGAAAGTCAACTATAAGACCCTCTCTTGATCCACCATTATTCCGTGTCTTGAGTTAAGACTAGGTTTTTTTTTAAGTTCCAAGTAGAATCATCTAGCCCTACAGTGCTGGGTGGAAAAAAAATCTCCAGGTTAAGTGCAGGCTCGGTGAGATGAAAAATGGTTGTGATTGATTAATAACGTCTTTAAAGAACATGGGATGAGGGTAGCACTTCCACCCTTGCTGCCTGTTTGCTGACCACATACCAAAGTACCAAGGGCTTTTCTGTAAGACAGTAGAGAGGGTGGTGGCACCATGGTGACTTAACTGCTTCCTGTCTCGTGATACCCTTTTTTGCACCCTTCTCCTCTAGCCCCTATTTCAAACGAAAGGTAATGACGGAGATTACAGACACATTTTCTCATTTACGCCTCTCATTTTTATGAGCATTTTCATTCAGCAGTGAAACTATAACACATATTTGGTATCTGTTGCAAGCATCTCGGGATGGTTTATATTACAGTGATTCCAGAGATAGAGCTCTCTACCGGACAGTGATTCTGCAAAAGATGTTCAGCATAGCTCACTGAGCCCATCTCGTCAATGATATGTTCATGCAGCTAAAGGCAAATGTTTAAACATTTAGTTAATGCACCATATGTCTTAAATGTTTTAGTTCCATCTGACATTTTCAAAATTCATTTTAATGGAAACTCGCCAAGTAAATTTACTTCCATGGAAGATGATGAATCCATTTATCTCAAACCCGATTCTGGACCTCTCAGACACAATGAACTCTTAATTAGGAGTCTTCCAACTCCAGGAACAGGGCTTTCTTCACGCTTGCCCTTCTGAGCATGGGAAAATGCCAAGTGGCTCAAGAGGATGTAACTTGTATCCTGAAGACCACGCAGCTAGCTATCAACAACAGAAACCCTGGAAAGAAGTAACCATCAACCTTGGGGCCCAGTGGAAGGGTAAAGGAAGAGAAGCATGAAGGACCAATAAAACAAAATGACCAATACCAAAGAAATTGCAGAATCAAAACAGAAAAAAAAGAACATTTACAATAAGATATAGTTACAACTCTCATTGTTTAAGCCACATTTTCTATGAGTTAAAAACAATACAGAGGAAAATTACCAGTAATATAAACATGACACTTAAGTCCTGGGATGATAGCTCAGTAAATAAAACACTTGCACCTAAATATGTGGACCAGAGTTTGGATTAGCAGAACTCATGTAAATTCCGAGTAGATGGGGCAGCTGGAATTCCAACATGCAGAAGATGGAGAGAGGATATCCCTGGGGGTAAGTTGGCAGACATCCTCTGGGTTCAACTGAGAGACCTGGACTGAATCAAAAAGCTAAAGAGTAATTTAAGAAGATTCCAGCTGTCATCTTTAACCTTCACCAGGCATGCACACACATGTTTCTGTATAGTCCCCCCCACACAAATATGCATAATACACACGTACACACAAAGCAAAAAAAATGATACTTAGACACAGTAGTTAGAATCCTACTTTCATATCAAATACATTAATATCTTAAATTGTGGTTCCGTTTGTTATACACTGTAACCTTGGGCAAATTATTTCAACCTTCTGAACCTAAGTTCTTCACAGCATTGATTAAAATATTAAACACATATAAAAATGAGATTTATTTTTAAATAGTAAGTTAATTTTTTATATGTGAATTCATCTTCATGTGTAAGCTTCCAATCTCTCCATCGCAGGAGATTATTTCATCACATTCCAGTACCTTCAATCTGTTTTCAGTGATTCTTACTTTTTTTAAAAAAAAAAAAGTGAAGTATTATTCTGTCAGTCTTTCTCACATTTCCTCTGTAGACACTTTTGATCCAGGATGCTGTATCTCTAAGGTATCTGCTGCTAAGCCTCACCATCTGTCAGGGGTAAGCAAGTCAACAGAGAGGAGCTTTATGGAATGACCTAGCTTCCAGTCCTTGCTGATTTGCATCAGAGGCACCTTAATCTGCTTGGCCTTTGGCCATTGGCCTCTGTTTCATTTGCACTGGTAAAGATACTCTCAGGAAACAGAGGTTATCCCAAGTAGCCTTGTCCCTCTTTTTGGTATCCTGCTGGTATCCAATGCCTCAAAAGTCCTATCTGTGACTTCTTTGCCCCAACCAAGACCCTTCCTCACCATTGGTCTTTCCAACAATTCTATTGGCTTACTTGTAAGCCTAGAGAATGTTCTTCTATTTTTTTTATGTGACACTAGAAAGCAAAGATCCTGGGGGAGACCTGCCACTCACATGCATAGCTCCCCTTTGATCATTGACACTCCCTACTTCTGCAGTATTGAACATGGAGTTGAGTCACTAGACTGTGTATTGTACCCTGACTATCCTTTCCTTTGCAGTTAATACCCATTTATGAGTGAGTGAATATCATCTTTGTCCCTCTG
>JAQHUG010000348.1:1052235-1133491 GCA_028555095.1 Dicrostonyx torquatus | reverse complement strand
GTGTTTCTCCTCAGCAAAGTATGAGGCAGGTTTTTGGCTTCTTGAGACACTAGAAAAGCAGTCACTCAAGCTAGGGGCCTAGCAGATAATGAGGTAGAGTGTCACCATCCACTTCTAATCCTTAGCCTTGTCAGTCAAAGTGCTCTCGAAGTTTCTTTCTGCTCCCCACAAAGGCTCTACCAACACTTGGGCCGGAGCGTCTGTGGACAAAGAAAAGGAGAGCAAGCAGAATCTGCAGAGATCTCATCACCCTTTCTAGGAAACATGAATACCAAGACAGACAGAGGTGCAGAGAGGAGGGAGGCGGAGGAAAGGTTTGCTGAGGATGAGTTTAACAGAGAGCATCGAAAAGTAGTTAACCCATGGGCTGTCTTTTCAGCCCTTAATTACTGCTTGTTTTCTTGTCACTCTTGAGGCATCCAGTACTTCTGGGGAAAGCAAGAACATCCTAGGTCAGATAAATCACTGCCTGGCTTTGAGCTGTGAAACACAGACTTTATTTTTTGGGTCCATAGGCTAAACACAATGTGCCTTTCATTCTTAGAATCCACCATTTTGATGTTTCCTTTGAATTCCAAAATTTGAGTTTTACAGTAAAAAATGACGAGAACTGAACTGGAAGACTGCTTTTGTCACTAGAGTCTGTGTGGACACGGCCTGGAATGATGATGTGAAGACACGTGAACCCATTTCTCTGGTCCCTTGAGACAAACACTGGAGGAAGAAGACATTTTTACATGGGGTCAGTGGACAAAAAAGCAGAGGGCTCACAACTTGCAGCAATGTCTTGTTTAATATGACACCAAAGATAGCCTGACATTGAGGCAGAAAGGAAAGTCCTGATGGCAGGACCAGAGATAGTACTCTTCCTCATTACTCTCATTTGGCATGTTTCCCATGACCCAGGGGAGGTTTAATGTGACCGTGAGCTGTAAAAGTGGAAAAAGAGACAAAATCATCCTCAAAGGACCAGAAGCCCCAGGGATAGCCACCACAAGACTCAAATTCACCACAGAGACATGACCAGGTCCCAATATAATAAGCAAATACAACCCCCTGCTGCAGGCAGGACACAGCAATGGCCACAGTGTGTGATCCATCAGGAGAAGACAAGATGGACTCCATAACCCAGTATTCTATGAACTATGGGTTCCTCTCCGCCCAGCTACCATCCTGGGCAAGAAGAATGTATGGGCGAAAAAAGTACTTAAACAAAGTGTTTTAGAGCAGAAAGCTAGAAAGTTTTATCTGGCAAGAACAAGTAAGTGTTCTTTCTACCAGATGGGTTGAAAGTTAGAGAAAAAAATCATAAAGTAAATTAATTAGCGAAAACATAAGAAGGTCAAGCAAGACGCTGGCTATTTGTTTATATATATTTAATGGTCTACTTCAGTTGCCATCAGAGAACACCACAGACTCCATGGGTCTAACAATAGAATTCTATATACTCTGAGCTCTGGGTTTTAAAATTTTAATACCAAGGTTCTATAAGGGTTGTTTCTGCCTGGACCTTCTTACTGTGTCCTTACCTGGCTTCTCCCTGGGTGTTCAGAAAGAGTGAGATTCCTGGTATCCAGTTCTCATCTCACAAAGTCATGCTTCCTATTGTATTGAAGTCTGGCCCCTTTGTCCTCATTTAACCTTAATTGCCTGCAGAGAGGCCCTATCTTGAAAAGGTAAGTTAGACGGGAGATTAGCACTTCAGAATAGGAATTTAGAGGACACAATTCATCCCATAAGCATAAGAAATAACATTGTGCCAAGAAAGATATTATCTATAGCTAGACATTATATGATCTATAGCTAGGTGGTTCAGCTGTTAAGGGTTAGGCTTACTACCAAAACAATCATGAAATGTTAGCTATCTTATCCAACCAAAGACCTTAGTCTGATCATTAAACGAAGAGTACTATTGAATGTACATCAAGTAAGTTTTAATCTACTGAAACACTGCTTTAACTGTGCTGCCTGTACTAACTTGATTTAGCAAAGAAATGTATACATACCATCACTTCTGCCAGCTCTCCCAGGAAAATAACTTCCCACCCAATACCCAAAGCCTCATCAAGTGATGAGCCACATAACTTTCTTCCTTAACATCCTAATTTAATTGGAGGCCACAGTGCTTCCGCTGTCTTACTCTACACTTTCCTCTAGTTTACTGGGGTGATATCTTCAATGACCCTCAATGTTAAGCGTATCTGTCTTGTCGTTGGTGCCCACTGAAGGCACCACGATGAGAGTTTTACTCTGATTGAGGCTCCACTGCCAATGCTACCCCTGCTGACAATATAAACCATCCGCATTCACCAGGAATGTCATTCAAGCTGTTAGCCATGTTCCTTGTCTAACCAGAGCTACCTTGCCATCTCCCAAGACAGTGATCCTTCAGATTGGGTCACTACAGGGAATTCTTTTTTTGAGTCCTACTGTGCTGTACCCAATATCATCCCCCAAATATCTGCACCTTTTCTACTCTTGGATTTACCCACCTGCAATACAGACATTGGCCCTTCTGAATTTCATGATGAAGACATTGTGAACTCAACACAGTTAAGAAAGAAAATTGAGACAGAGAAAATAGAATAAGAAGTATATTCTAAATGAATTATCCATTGGTAGCAAGGCTGAGGGACAAAACGTAAAATAAAAACTAATTTTGAATTAAATGATCCGTTATAAATTCAATCACTGGGCACAGTGAATGCACTGCTTGAAATGTAATCCAATGTGCATCATTCCTTTTGTGTCCAGTAATTGGTCAGTAAGTGGTTAATATCTCGAGAGATGCACCTTTTGATTCTCAGCAAAAAATTCAAGGAAACACATGTTAACTAGTAAAGTGGAAAGAATCCTATCTGAAGGTTTTACTCCCTTTCTTTTTATTTTTGCTTATTTGATGGGAAGCTACCATTTTTCTCTGACTAAGCCAGAGACTGGAACTTAGATAGAGAAATAAATCTACAGTTCATCTTCCCACAGATGTCATCTTAGAGCAGCTCCAGACGATGGCTCTTAGATAAAGCAATCAACCTGCAGAGGAATGAGGAGCCCATATACTAAAACGTGGCATATAATTATTACCGTAACCTACTAAATGAATAACCCAGCCAGAGCCCAATTACACCGTCGCAACATACAGTGAAATATCTCTTAAGCTATTCTTCAACAAAGAAATAAACCTGTCAAGGAAGAAAAATTTGCTGACCATCAAGGCTGTGCATTGAGGAAGTAACGTTGGTGTCAGGGTCTTGTTGGCTGTAACTCAATGTGCAATTAAGGGAAATTAGAGGCAGTCCTCATTACATACAGTTTGCACTTTGTTTATTGTGCTACAAATTCTGTAGTGGAGCAACTGACTTGTAGCAACAATAGCTCATTTAATGGAAAATGAGAATATTAACAAAGGGTGTTTGATGGTGCAGGAGCAGGGCACAGCAATTTACATTTTCTGTTGCGCACCCCTGCTCTTAAACCACACCATTGATCGAGCATGAAGGAGCCCCAGTCAGAGCCAATAGGACACAGCTGAAGTCCTACTTGCAAATCAAAGGACTGGAACAGTAAAATAAAATAGGAAGTAAAAGTGTGTCAATCTTTTTCATCTCAGCAAAGAAAAAATGATTTCCGATCAATCATTTCTCAAAGAATTAAGAAGAAAGGGACCAAGAATGGCTGAGACAAGAATGTCTGCCTTGGACTCATTAGAAGACAGTGCTGGTGTATCAGAACAACATTTGAAGGCTATCTGTCCTCTCCAAGAATACTCATTAAAATGTTCCTGAATCTAAATTTTGGCATACTCGGTCTGAAGGCTCTACCGTTATCTAAAAAGGATTTTTCTGCAGCCAGAACTCCAACATTCACCTGCAGAAATAACAGAAAGGACCCATTTCAGGGTAACAGCATGATATTGAGATGGTTGATCTACTGAGAACCGTGGGCTTGGGGGAAGGAGTGAAAATTAGTCCACTGAGCCATACAGCTCGTACGCATCCTGACATGGCTCTCAGATATGAGACCACTTTGTAAATATCTTACTGCCGGAGTGTTGGGTTCTCCGACACTGAAATGCATCTCTTGTCTTCTTCTAGTCTTCTTGTGACTTGGGAGGGGGAGTTCAAGGTGGGTGGTAGTCGTACAAAAACAAACAGCGGAGAAATGGGATCACAAGGTTTTTGGAAAGTGCCCTGGTTGATTTTTTTGTTTGTTTGTTTGTTTGTTGCTTTTTTTCCCCAACTTGACACAGATAGAGTTATCTGAAAAGAGATAACAACAACTTAGAAAATACCTCCATCAGATTGACCTCTAAGAAATTCTGTAGCTGATTCCCTAGACTAACAAGGTGGAATGCCACAGCCCACTAGAGGTGGTAACATCTTTAAGCAGACTGAACAAGTCACAGGGAACAAGCCTTTAAGTGCTCCTCCATACCTTCTGTTTCAGGTCCTGCATTCAAATTCCTGTCTCAAGTTCCTGCCCTGACTTCTTTTGGTAATGGAGAGTGACCTGAGAGTTTGAAGCTGAAATAAACTCTTTGCTTCTCAAGCTGCTTCTGGTTATTATGCTCTATCACAGCAGAGAATCCCTAATTTAGACATAAATACTGCAACAAGAAAGAAAACCCAGGGCTAATGGAGGATGTTTCTGAGGTGCCTGAGAGGAAACAGTTGAGCTCTTCCAGCCCTGGAATTTTGATGATCCCTGACATCTTGACCATTGGTTGAATCTCCCCAAATGAAACTGGTTGATGTGTGTGTATGTGTATGTGTATGTGTGTGACCACTGATTGAATCTCCCCAAATGAATCTGGTTTGTGTGTGTGTGTGTGTGTGTGTGTGTTTGTATATCTGTGCATGAGTACATAGGGTACCATGTATGCATGTGAACACTAGAGTAAGACTTTGAATATTCTTATCCATCTACTTTAATTTATGATTATTTATTTCAATTTATAATCAGTTTAAAGATTAATACAGCATTTATTGTTTCCTTTATACCAAGTCCTCCAAGTCTCATGGTGCACTGAATACTCCAGTCCAACTCAATCAGGAGGAAGCACAGTTCAAATGACAAGCAGCCGCCTCACAGGGTCTTTGGGGATACTGTGGAGGGAGACTAATGCTGGCTGAGATAGGTGTGGCCTGCTGAGGGCATGAGGTCTGAGTTAAGAAAGATTTATTGTGTAGCCTGTGATATGCGAATTCATTCATTTGCTCACTTAATGTTCAATAAATGCATACTGAAAAACTACTGTGTTGATAGGAAGATAGGCACAGGCCTTATTGATGGGAGAGAAGGTAGAAAGCTTCAAACGGGACGTTTCTGGGGGGCTTCTTCTGCCATGAGTGTTCACCCACACCCTCCCAGCTACAGGTTTGGGAAAGTGCCAGAAGATTTATATTTCCAGCATGTTTTCTAGTTGCTGCTGCTGCTGCTGCTGCTGCTGATGATGATGAAGATGATGATGGTGGTGGTGGCAGTGGTTGTGGTGGTGATGGTGGTGGTGGTTGTAGTGGTGGTGGTCATGGTGCTGATGGTGGTCATGGTGGTGGTAGTTGTATTGGTAGTTGTAGCAGTGATGGTGATGGTGGTGGTGGTGATGGTGGTGGTGGTTGTAGTGGTGGTGGTAATGGTGATGGTGGTGGTGGTGGTCCACCCCCTTCATTTTTGAGGCAGGATCTTTCACTAAACTGAGACTTTTCAGGTTTGGTGAGACTGGCTGACCAATAATTCCCAGGGAATCCTGTCTCTACTCCTCCAGGGTTGAAATCATAGACATAGCCAGAGGATTTTTTTTATGTGAGTCTAGGAGACTTAACTGAGGTCTTCATGATTGTATGTCAAGTACTGCACTAACTAATCTGTCTCTCCAGTTGAAGATGTACATCTTTAACTCTGTACGTCTCTCACGCCAACAGCTGCTGATAACATTGTTCCATTGCAGGGACAAATAAGAGTGGCCTAAAGACTTTGGCCTATCCCTTGTACAGCTGCTCTAAAATACCTTCAATTTTAAAAAGGAAAAGCCCTCCCAGTGTCTGGGGTGAGACAGATGTGGGTTGCTGGGGAGTGGGAAGGAAGAGACAGATGGCTGCAACAAAAAACTAAAATACTAATTCACTTGCCAGGATTCACAAGAAGGGCAGGTTATGCTTCTGAGCAATTAGAGACATCTTCCAAAGGCAGAGCTTTGCAAAGCTGGGGAAGAAGAGCTATTTAAAATTCTACTTCTCTTCCACGGGGAGAAAAGAGACTGAGTCACGTGTTTAACCCTTCCCAGATTTCACAGCCATATTCACTCCATAATGATTATTAAATTTTACGTCCTCAGACTTCTTTATACTCCTTTGAAAAATTGTCCTGCACTTCTGGACAGTATTTCCTGTTAGAACGTCAGTGTCAGATCGTAATTAAGCTTGATTCATTAGATACTCTGATGGATGTTGGTACCCAAGGTTACTGAAAGGAATATGTCGAAGAATTTGGTGCAGATCTTACCTGTATTGTGGATAACTGGTTCAGCATAGATTATCTATGGCTATCCTTCCACAGTTCTCACACTGGGCGTGGCATATGTCCAAACCCTGGGAGGTAAATGGACCACTCATGGACCAATTCATCACATCACACACTCATTGTATTACTTAGCCAGGGACTATAAGCATTTGCTCTGGTGGCAGACCATTTGCAGCTGAAAGTGAAGACCTTTAACCCCCTTTTCCTATCTTTCTCTCTCTCTCTCTCTCTCTCTCTCTCTCTCTCTCTCTCTCTCTCTCTCTCTCTCTCTGTATGTGTGATATGCATGTTTAAATGTGTGGGCACATGTGGGGATGCCTGTGCCCACGAGAGCATGTTCATGTGACGACCCTAGGTTGATATCAAGAATCATCGGGGGCTGGAGAGATGGCTCAGTGGTTAAGAGCATTGCCTGCTCTTCCAAAGGTCCTGAGCTCAATTCCCAGCAACCACATGGTGGCTCACAACCATCTGTAATGAGGTCTGGTGCCCTCTTCTGGCCTGCAGATATACACACAGACAGAATATTGTATACATAATAAATAAATATTTTAAAAAAAAAGAATCATCCTTCAATCTCTCCCACCATGTTCAGTGAGAGGGAGTCTCTCAGTCACATCCACAATTCCCGGATAGGGGCAGTCTTCCTAACCAGAATGCTCTGGGATCCCATCTCCACCTTCCAAGCTGAAACTGCAGGCTGGCCGCCTCCCCTACTTTGCATTTACGTGGATCCTGGTGATCAGAATCCCAGTCGCCACATTTGCAAGGCAAGCATTTCCATCATTGAGCCATTTCCCCAGCCTGGCTTCTAAACTATACAGTCACTGCTCCTGTAGAGACATTATATTTCTTCATAGGGACCCTCCTCAAGTGAGACGTCAAACGCCGAAGTTTTCTACAATCTAAATTGTCACAATCAAAAAGAGTTGGCAAAATGAAAAACACTAAGTTTTCATTCCTAAGTCAGGTGTAACTTAGTAAAAGGTCAGCAAAATGAATGGAGTTAAAAGCAAAATGTGAAGAAACTTTGATTTAAAAATGGGAATTTTCAGGCAAATAAGGTAATCCTGGAATGTTCCATTTCCTTGGCTAAGGGACAGTGGTGGTGAAACTTTCTTTAAAGTTTTATGAAAACTAAGCAAGGGGCTGGCGAGATGAATCAGAGCTTAAAAGATGTTTGGTTTTTCTTCCAGAGGACTGGCGTTCAGCTCCCAGACCCTCACGGAGATGAACAACCGCCATATTAGAGGATATGATGCCCTCTTCTGGCTTCTATTGGCACTGCACACAGGAGATACTGATACGCAAGCTGGCAAAATACCCAAACATAGTCTGTGGGGCCACTGGTAATAGGACCAGGATTTATCCTTAGTGCATTAACTGGCTTTTTGGGAGCCTAATCCCTATGCAGAGATACCTTGCCTAGCCTCGACACAGTGGGGAGGGCCTTGGTCCTGCCTCAACTTGATAAGCCAGATTTTGTTGACTTTCCATGGGAAGCCTTACCCTTTCTGAGTAGTAGATGGGGGTTGGGTGGGAGGAAGGTGGTGGGGAGGAGCGGGAGGAAGGGGGAACTGTGGTTGATAAGTAAAATGAAAAAAAATATTTTAAAATAAAATAACAATAATAACAATAAGGAAAGAAAAACTTGGGCATTGTTCACAAACAGGCTAGTGATGGGTTCATGAGGCTTGGATGTATTTAAGTTCCCAGATAAGGTATATTTATATAGGAGGGAAGTTTGATTAGAATAATACTTTTATTCTACCTGCATCTTATCCCCCACTGAACTGAAGCTTCAGGGCGGCCGTTCTGAATAATTTTGTGCTTGGACACACACATACACTGTGTGCCCACAGAGCTGGGTCTCGTGTTCAACGTCTGGTCCAGTCATTATTAGACTGTATGTATGCATAACACACAATTATCCACCAAACTATGAGCCAGAAGCTGACCCTCACCAGACACAAGTCTGCCGGGACCTTGATTGTCAACTTTTCAGCCCCCAGAGCTGTTAGAAATTTCTGTTGTTTATGAAATACCCACTTGGTGGTGCTTCATTATGACAGCCTAAAGGAGTAAAACTCTGGTTTCTCTCCCAGACAGGAATCCTTCTCCCATCTTTTATGAAAATGCTATTCCTTCCCACAGTAGTGGTTTGATCTCCACTTCTACCGTAGATTCGCCTCCTGACGTGAACTGCTATCATTTTCCTCCACAAGACATGGCAAGTAGAATAGTCTGTGCTGGAATCCATGCTATGGGTGGTGTATGCATTTAATTCTCATGAAAACAAAGCACTATAGATCATATTAACACCCCTTTTCTGTGATATTAATAACCAGCATTTCCCGGTCTTGCTTTCTAAACCACATATTTCATGGGTTGAATTCACCTTCATTTTTACTTGTATTATAAATTTATCAGGAAGGTGCGTTGGACAAATCTTCGATGTTTATAGATTCTTTGACCTCCTCTCCTTCAGAAACATGTGGATCGTCACTCCTTTGGGAACAAAGTTTTAGAAGAGGCTGGTTTACATTAATTATAACTGGTAACTCATATCAAGGACTGTTTGGTACTCCACAGCCAGCACAAACATCCTCAGGTGCAGTGAAACAAACCCCCCTACTACACGTTGACTTTGGCTGTTAACTTCTCTCTTTATGCTTCTCATTGCCTACATCCTCTAAGCCAGAGGTTCTCAGATTGTGGGTTTCAACTCCTTTGGGGGTCACATATCAGATATCTTGTATATCAGATATTTACATTACTCTTCGTAACAGTAGCAAAATTACAGTTATGAAGTAGCAATGAAAATAATTGTATGATTGGGGGTCACCACCACACGAGGAACTGTATTAAAGGGTCACGCCATTAGGAAGGCTGAGAACCACTGCTCTCAGTATTAACTACAGTCCCATCCTTGCTCGGTCACACTGTTTCTCTTCTTTCTTTTACTTCTAATTTGCTAAGAACACAATCATCAGCACAATCGCTTTCCAGCGGCAATATGTTTTAAAAGTATAGCTATACATGGGAAATAAATTAAAAACCCACAGTATTAAATATTTTTCAAAGAGAATACAACTAATTTAAATTCTTTCAGCCGAGACAAGACTATATTATATCAAATCTCTTAGAAATTACTGATCCATTTAGCAAATAAATACTGAGTAAACAAAGAAGAAAAAGAATTTACATTTGAAGCTACAAGCAGGTAAAGTAATATGGTTCAATATGGCAAGAGTTATGAAGGAATGAACTCAAACCTTTGGGAAAGTCATATAGTACCATGATTAAGGAAGCTGAATCCCCTGATTTTGTCTTAAATCTTGACTTGACTTAAATCCTGGATTTTTTTAAATCAACTTATTGAATCCTTTTGTCATAGCATCTTAATCTACCAAACAGGAATATATTAATATTCTTTACCTTATGATTTATTTAAAAAATATTTAAAATATATATGTACTTTGAATTGTCTGGATTACAGAAAATTCTCACTAAATATTATTTACTATTTAGAGTAGAGAAAATTGTGCAATTACCATTATCAAGGTTTGTCAAAGTACAGTGGACAGAGAAGATGGGAAAGCGATTTCACAGCAGAGTCTAACTCAGGGTGGGAAAGCTTAATCAGCAGAAGGTATTTAAAAACATTTCCAAATAACAACAAATTAAGGCTTCTGTTTTCCCGATCTTGCCTAGATGCCCCCTTCTCTCTCTCTCTCTCTCTCTCTCTCTCTCTCTCTCTCTCTCTCTCTCTGTGTGTGTGTGTGTGTGTGTGTGTGTGCATGTTCTTACATGTATATGTCAGTATATAAGCATGTGAAGGCCAGAGGTTCACATTGGGCATCTTCCTCTAGTCCTCTCCATTTTATTTATTTATTTTAGTTTATTTTTCTCTGCTACAGGCTCTCCTATTGAAGCAGAAGCTCACTGGTGAGACTCCACTAGCTGGCTAATACACACCGAAAAGTCCTCTTGAATGCCACCACACCTACTTCCGGTAGAGCCAACTCAGATTCTCACACTCACACAGCAAGATATTTACCAATTGAGCCATCTCTTAGCTTTACTTTCCCCGCATTTTAACATTTCTTCTGAAACTTTTCACACAGAAAGAGGTGGCCCATGGTGTTTTCCAATAGGGCCTGCTGTCGCCTCTACCATCTTCTGTGTTCAGCTCGTCATGATGGACAATACCTTACTGGTCCTTCAGTTAGGTGATGGAGTCTCTCTTTCCTCTGCTATTAACTTGGTATTTCGCTCTGTCTTCAACCATAAGTATGGACGAGAAGTAGCCTGTAAGGACATATCATAAAGGTGTCTGCATTCCACTCTGCAGTCCTGAAGCCCTTGCTCTTGGGAGCCAGCCCCCCAAGTTGTAAGGAGGTGTATTTTAGCCCAGGCAGAAAGACCACAAAGAGAGGCTACCCACTGGTATATAGTTGGCCATCTAGCTGAGCTTCTGGTCAGCAGCTAGCGTTAGTTACGAAGACTTCAACTGCCATGACAAAATACCTGCAACTGAACATCTTTAAGCAACAGAAATTCATTTCTCAGCTCTGGGAGCTATGAAATCTAAGGTTAAGGTATTGTACGGTTAAGGGTCAGGTGAGGATTCATTCCTCATGCCCATTGTCTTCTACCCCCCTACTTACATGGTGTTTAGGTCTGGCTAGTTCCTTAGGGTGACTTTTACAAGTCATTCATCTCAACCATGACTTGAAGGTAGAGCCTCTCAAACTCCCATATCCCATATCCTAACACTGTCACTATGGAAACACCACAAGAACTCTTACGGCGACATAACACGTTCAAACCATAGAAATGAACCCCCCGAAGTGAAAACACCTCCAGGTGATCCCAGTAGCCACCTGACATGTCACGTCTAGGCTTCAGAACTTCCCAACTGAGGTCCCAGACATTAAGCATCATATATCAAATGCTTCTGTTTTGAACTCTTTTTCTAATTCCCAATCCACAAAATTTTGAAAACAAAATCAAATGGTTGGATCTCCCAATAAGCTTTGAGAGAGTTTGCTCCTCAGACACAGCAGCTAAGGCAGGCTCCACTTCTTAATTCCCCATGGGAACAGATACTGATCGCATATCACCATTTGACGTCACCTTTCCCAGTCTAAGGGGCTACCCCTTCCCAAAGATCCTGGAGAAACCAACATAGTCAGGCATCACACAATAATAAGAGGTTTACTCGGGTGATAAGGATGGGGAAGTGGGCCTGAGGGGAGAGTAAGGAACTAAGAAAGGGTTGGGCTCATGGTTAACCATTGATGTCACCTGCTGCCTCCTTCTCTCCGTGTCCTGTTCCGCACTCATGCTGTTTCTTTTACCATTCAGTTGTTAGAGTTTTCATAATCAAGTTTTCAAAACACTTTTTTTTTGCACAAACAAGTGTTTAAGATATGTCTTAGTATTTATTTGTGTGTATATAGCAGTGTGTGCATCCAAGCCCATGTTTATGGGTACCTGCAGAGGCCAGAAGAGGGCATCAGATGACCTGGAACTGGAGTTACTTGCAATTCTGAGCCACTTGCTGTTGATGCTGGGAACTGCACTTCTGTCCTCTGAAAGAGAATCAGGCAGGTGCTCTTAATTGCTGAACCCTCTCTCTGGCCCCTCCAAACAAGTTTCTTTTTTTTTAATGTATCAGTTTGTACAGTGTGCTTCCACCTAGAAACCTAATCTTAGTGCTCTTAGTGCTCACCAGAAGATAAAGGAGAGAGATGTCACAGATGTGAGTTCTTGCTGTGTCCACTCCCCCAAAAACACACAATGGAGAGTAGGTAAGTATTTTCAGATGGATAAATAGTGTTAAGCCAGTGTTAATTTAAATTCTTGTTTTCTTTCTGCCTCTGTTCATCTGAGCCTCTAAGTGGTCCAGAGTACAAGGTTCAGAAAGAACAGTAAGGAGGGGGCTCTGAAGAGTTTTGCCAAACCACAGTTTAGAGACTAGCCCTCATTTGTGAAATCTGACATTTCCAGAGAAGCCTCGGTGTTAAAAGTTAAGCAGCTGGGACTGGGATCTGGTTGGGCCTCTTTGGGGGGAAATCTCCTGAAAGATCGCAGCTGCTCCAAAGAGAGGTGATTTCTTGACCGAGCTGAGGCAGCGATGGCTGTATTTTGCAACTCTGTTTACCCAATGCTCTTAACTGGCCCCTTCCTTCCTAAGGGGAAGCAGTGTGACTTGGGTGGAAGCATGCAGACTTAACAAAGACAAGAGTTTATACATCTGGCACTAGCATATAAGCACCCTTGGGAAGACTATTTACAGAGGGTGACCTTTAGCCAACATGAACACTTTGTGCTGACTCAAAGTATTCCTAAGAATCCTGAAATCCATCCCACTCTCGTAACCATTTTGGCATGAGAAAGTTTTCTAGGAAAGGAGCATTTGTTCGGGACTAATCCCCCCCCTCCCATGTAAACACTCTATTCCATGCCCTCTCTGTATGTACAGAAAGCTCTACCGAGTTCCTCATTGCCTTAGACACTGCTCTGCTGCTGTGACGAGACACTATGGCCAAGGCAACTCTTACAAGCGAAAGCATTTAATTGGTGTCTTGCTTACAGCTTCAGAGGCTTAGTCCATCTTGGTATGGGGCATGGCAACAAGCAGCTAGGTGTGGTACCTGAAAGCGTAGTTGAGCCCTCCATCCCAACCTGCAGGCAAA
This sequence comes from Dicrostonyx torquatus, assembly GCA_028555095.1. Classification (NCBI taxonomy): domain Eukaryota; kingdom Metazoa; phylum Chordata; class Mammalia; order Rodentia; family Cricetidae; genus Dicrostonyx; species Dicrostonyx torquatus. The sequence goes on along the minus strand of JAQHUG010000348.1, from coordinate 1,120,268 downwards.
GAAGAAAGCGAGAGACTGGGCCTGGCATAGGCTTTTGAAATATCAAAGCCCACCTCTAGGGACACACTGTCTCCAGCAAGGCCACTTCTACAACAAGACCACACTTTCTCAAAGAATATCAATCCCTGGTGAAAAGCATTCAAACATATGAGCCTACTGGGATCTTCCTTAACCAAACCATCACAGTCGTGTTGTTAGACAGCTTTCAAAACACATGGTGGAAAGGGATAGAGGAATTTAATCAATGGCTTGTAATTTTGCCCTGTGAAACCAAACCACTTGTGTTGCAAATGGAGTCGTGGTGGTTCTCTGGTAAGTAAAAGAGATGGGAATGTTAGAAATCACATCTTTGTGGTAATATTATGCTATGGTTTAGATGTGAAATGTTTCCCGTAAGACCAGACGTCTAAACACTTAGTCACAGCTGGTGGTGTTATTTGGGAAGGCTCTAGAGCTGTTAGGAGTGGAGCCTTGATGGGTGACTGTGGGTGACGACTGTGGATAGACCTTGAGGTTGAACAATCTGGCTTCACTTTCTGTTCATTGTCTCTGCTTCCTCACTTCAGAACCAATGTGGCCAGCTGCTGCCTGCTTCTGTTACAATGTTTTCCTTGCCATAATGGACTGTAGTATCCTTCTGAACAGTAAGCAAAACTAATTCTTCCCTTTTTTAGTTGGTCCTTAAAAGTACTTGTTCAGAACAACATGAAAGCAATTAGTACAGAAAATTAGTACCAAGAAATGGGTTTGTTGCTACAATAAACCTTAACCGTGTGGTTTATAGATATTTGGAGCTTGTTTGTGAAACTAATGCAAAAGTTTGGAACTTTGAACTAGAAAAGCCCTAAAGTGCCATAAACAGAACTTAGCTGACCATTTGATGGGAGTTTGATAGACAAGAAGAATGAGAGTAATGCCATCAGTGAAAGCCTAATTTGTGAGGTCTCAGAGAGGAACATGAGTCTACTGGGATCCGGGAGAGAGGCCATTCAGGTTATATTTTGACAATACATCTTCATTTTGCCTCTATCCTGAGAACTTGATTAGGCTGAATTTAAAAAAAAAAAAAAGAGGTCAATGTGTTTTGTAGCGAAAATATCAAGATAGGATTGTAAACAGAGATTCTGTTTTTGTTTCCCAACTGCCCAGACCCAAACAATCGCACAAAAACTATTTTTATTACAATACTGCTTGGCCAATGGCTCAGGCATATTTCTAGCTAGCTCTTACATCTTAAATCAACCCATTTATATTAATCTGTGTATCACCACAAGGCAGTGTCTTACCAGTAAGGTTCTGCCGTCTTCTTCCTTTGATAGCTACATAGAGTAACCTTGACTCCACCTACTCTTTCTCTCTATCTCTGCTTGAATTTTCTACCTGGCTACATTCTGCCCTGCCATAAGCCAAAGCAGCTCCTTTATTAACCAATGGTAATAAAACATATTCGCAGTATACAGAGGGGAATCCCACATCACAGGATAGCATTTGGGTGGTCATAAGGTACTACCTAACATCATTATCCAGCTCTATAATGAAGTAGAGCTATAATTTGGGAAGAAAGACATTTTAAAAGTGTAGTTTGTTGAGGAATAAGGCTCACGTTAAAGCTAGGGAAGAGGTTGTATATATTTGAAGAGATTAGCACTATGAAAGAGAAGCCTCTGTTACATGCTAGGACAATGAGAAAGTTGTCCTTAGGTCAAGACCCTACAGATCAAAAATGCAAGGCTATTAAAATGCCCATTTGTGTGAAAGGAGAGAGTCTAAATTGTGAATGTCACAAAAGGGGTTCTTTGATGTAAACAACTACCTAGGGAAGACATTTTGCAGAATCAATCAGCAAAGTATACACAGGCTCCTACAGCTTTTCTCCAAGGGAGCCTGACTCCATCCAAATCTGGCACCAGAATTCCACAGCATTGTTCAGATAATACTGGTTTACAAGTAGGAAAGATGTAAGATTGAGGAGTTATGGTATCTTGTATAATTACAGACAGTCAGTGAGGCCATACAGTGTGTAGGCAGAGTTTAGGGCCCTAAAAAGAGGCCCTGAAAGGCTATTACACAAAACTGTGAATGTTCTGCCTAGGTATCAAAAGAGACTCCAGGATATCAAAGATGCCAAGACCATGGGATTTCTACTGAAGAAAGGTATATACTCAGAAAAAAATAGCCCAAAAAGGAGACTGTGTATCCTCCAGGCATCAGAGTTAGGGGAACAGGGCCAGAGGAGCAGTGTTACCAAAGTCCTTTGCATACTAGAAGATTCCAACATGAGCCCCAAATTCAAGAGCGATGAAGGATTTGGTGTTTGTCCTTCTGGATGTTGGTTTTATTTTGGTGCAATCTTTCTTTGCTGTGCCCCAATACTGCCTTTGGGAATGGGAATGTTTACTGTGGGCCATTGTTTATTGGAACTATGCAACTTGGTTTTTTATGTTAGGGATACTAAAAATAAAGAGATTATTTGAGACACAGAAGACTTTGTCTTTTGATCTTTTGAACAGTGTTGGTATAATGGGCGCCATGAAGACTTTTAAAGTTGGAATGAATAGATTTTGTTTCATTGCTTCATGGGGGCCAAGAGCAGAACGTTGTGTTTTGAATGTGAAGTGTCAATCATGGGCCATGCCTTTGAGCAATCAGTTATCTGTTGTTGGAGCTGTTTGGGAAGGTTGTTAAATCCTTAGGAGGAAGTACCTCAGTGGAAAAAAATGGGCCATTGGGAGTAGGCCTTGAGGTCTTATAGCCTAGCTCCACTTTTTGTTCAATCTCTCTACTTCTTCTTACTTCAGATGCACTGTAATCAAATGCCTTCCACTCTTGCAAACATGTTTTCCCTACTGGGATTGACCATATCCTTGGACCTGTAAGCTAAAATAAGGCTTTACATCTTCAAGTTGTTTCCCATGAGATATTTGATAAATAATGGCAAAACGAGTAACTAATAGACATTCTTGCTTAGTTTTCAGGAGAGGAAAATGGTACCAGTTTCCATCATTCGTGTATAAACAGAACAGCATGTTCTAGTGTGATTGATGTAAAATTAGAATAGCCAATCATTTCAATTTATCCATATCTCAGGAAACCCATGTGACCCAGACAAGACACTTGATAACCTGTAAGTCAAAAGAATAAGTTAGTAATGTAGAGTTCCCAAGAGTTGATTAATGACAAAATTCTAAAATGTTCCATCCTTTTCTAATAAAAGACAAATTTCTCAGAAGAAAAGACATTAACATTTGAGTAGAGATTACTTATCAAGTAATCCCTATTTATTAATCCAACAATATTTATTAATAGTATACTACATGGGATAAGGTTCTGGGGACATAATGATAAATAAGCTAGACATTTTAAAATACCAGTCTAGAGGGAGCAATATAAGCAGGCATTGATATCAAAACAAGATAGTTTCACAATTTTTAATAAACACAACAGTAGTATGGTACCCCCAGAATGGTAAATTCCACCTTGGGGAGGACAGGGAAGATGTCTGTGTTGGGGAAGGTATCTGCGACCAAAGACAATAGGAAATTAATGAAGCCAAAAGTAAATGTAAAGGAAAGACAAGCCATGGAGACAGAATAGGAAGGACAACAATAGCCTTCAGGAGTCTATAAACAGGTTACTTGAGTGGAAGCTTTAAGGGATAGGTGATAGTAAAACACAGGCCAAATGAAAGTAGAACGAGGTACTAATGTGGGCGAGAAAGCTCAATAGAAGTGGGGCATGCAGAAATGAAGTATGAGCAAAAGGGTCAACCAAAATGAAAGGTGCCTTAAAAAGTGATAGAGGAACCTGCGATTTTTTTGATCATGAAGGAAAAGGTCCATTAAAAAATATAGTAGACTGAGAAGCCAATGATAATGTCACTGGGATTTGATGCTACTGCACGTACTGGCTTTTTGGGATCCTAGTCTATTTGGATGCACACCTTCCTAGGCCTGGATGGAGGGGGGAGGGCCTTGGACTTCCCACAGGGCAGGGTACCCTACCCTCTCTTAGGACTGGATAGGGAGGGGAGGAGGGTGAGTGGGGGAGCAGTAGGGAAATGGAAGGAGGGGAGGAGGTGGAAATTTTGAATGGTATTATTTCTAAAGCAATAAAAAATAGAAAAAAGTAGTAGAACACAGGGGGCTGAAAACAGAGGGGAGATGTACTCAGGGTTAAAGATGTAAGTGGAGATAGGGGTTATGGAGAGGAGATGGCAGAATAACTTTTAGGGAGGATTTGAAAATAAATACTATACATGGGTGGACAATTCTTTCCCTAGAAGACACAGTTTATTAAACAAAAATTTTATGAATACCTTCTTAGGAGCTACTGTCAGGAAGGCCACAGACACCAAAAAGCAATAGTTATTATTATTATTATTATTATTATTATTATTATTATTATTATATATCTTGGTTGGCCATGACTACTAGATTGCCAGAGCCTTTTGCTGAAGATATCATTTATTTTGGATACAGTAGAGAAACTAACTTTAAATTGACCAGAAAATTCTCTCCCTGCTGGATTGATTATATATGCAAGCTGTTGAGAAAGAAAAGCCATCAATGGTCTCACCCAGCACTGAACCCCGCATGCTATTACAACACTGTCCTGCTACTAAAATGTGTCCACTGTTGCAGCAACGGCATGAAGGTTACGGTGGCAACCAACCTTTTCTGATTGGACATAAGGCCTTCTCCACAGGAGGGAATTCATGCTTTGTAGTATAATCCTACTCTATAAGCTGCAACTGGGGGATCGTAGGTTCTAGTGGTGAACCTACGGCTGTTGCTTCGCTAAATGGTCATGTTGCCAAACAGTGTTATAAATATTTACCTTTGTAGCCACAGGTCTGAGCCACTCTCAACTTTGGATGAAGAAGGTTCTGTTTTCAATGAGTAGTAGGCAATGCAAAGATTTGTAATTGACCAAAATGCTTGTATAAAGAACTTTGAATATTCAGCTGTACGTGTGTCTTCTTATATCAACCTCCCACCATCCAAGACGCAGGGACTTTCATGGAAGAAGGGGATGAGGACAATGTAAGAGTGACTAGATGTGGAGATCTATGAAATGCTGGCTTCCTGACATGACATAGATCTTCATGCATCAAGTCACAGTGACTGTGTTTACTGACACAAGACCTACACAAGATCAAGCCAGTCAAAATTCTAGGATAGATATGGGAGGAACCTCCATGGCTCTATACCTATTGGAGGAGCTATTGGCAACTGATATCTGCTGAGGGAGAGTCACTCTCCTTTGGGATGTGGCTGCCGGTGAGTTAGTCATGCTCCAGTGGATGATCGCAAATGTTTGTGCATATGGGCAGCACTGATAGGATTCAGGGGGTTATTAATAATAAAAATGAAAAGAGTGTAGAAGGTCGAGAGGGAGATAATGTAAGGGGACACTAAGAGGAGTTGGAGAGAAACGATGGTGAATAAATAGGATCAAAATATATTGTGGACCTGGATGAAACTTTCAAATAATAACATAAAATAAAATTTCATTCAGATCTTCCCCAAACTTCATACTATTAAATTTTTAACTAAAAAACCTGGTCTACAAGAGCTAGTTCCAGGACAGGCTCCAAAGCCACAGAGAAACCCTGTCTCGAAAAACCAAAAAAAAAAAAAAAAACATTTAACTGGTGTCTTGAATTGCACTTATTTTCTTACTGTTGTAGTATGTTCAAGTGTCCTAAACTTAGAGACAAGTCTGTCAAAGGACTGGACCTCAAACTAGCCTTCATTTAGTGGAAAATACCTGAATTATAGAAATGCCACTAAGACTCAACCACCTGATGTTTTTGTACTCTTAGTTCTATTCTTGAGGATAGCAAGAACAATTTGCCTTGCTGTAAGATGGCATTGGCAAGAGGTTTGCAAAGGGAGAGCCAAGCCCTATAATAGGATTGTGGCTATTTTGGGTGTTATGATGAGAAAGACTTTAAGATTTGGAATGGGTACAGCAAAGAAAAGTGATGTGATCCATTAGTAATGTCTGCCATGAAGTTAGCAACAGCAGCAATAACATGGAGAGTGTTCGTTCCCAATTTTACTATTTAAGCTCTAGAGCGCTGCCAGTATTTTCATCTTTGATGCGCCCCGTTTAATTCATCTCAATTCACAGAAAGCAGCTATTAAGCAAATTCCTAGTGAAATGGTGACTTGGGTTCATTTCATGTCTTTCCTGTCTATAAAGCATGAAGTTCAAAAAGTTCACGATGGATCACCTTTGAAAGGACAGTCAGTAAATATTTTGGTATAGCCTCTATTCTGCCCTTTTTATCCTTAGTAAGTGGCTTAGGCTTTTAGAGATACTTTTACCTTACCATCAGAATATTATTTCAATAACTCATTTCCTGGTGATGTCTGAAAGATGGTTAATTATTGTGGGAATTTAAATACAGTGTCAAAGTAAATGATAACAGGATTCTCTGGTCAGGCTCAAGGTTAAAGGCAACCACATCACCCAACTACAGAGAAACACAATCATTCCCTTTCCCACAGATAACGAAGGTCTTCCTGTCAGCCTACAGGAATCCCATTCCTTCCTCCTCCAATGTAATGAGACACTTGCCGCAGAAAAATAACCCTCTTCTCCTTGGCTTGGCCCCAGGGTAATCAGTCAAGGCTAGGAAAGGCCAGCCTCCAATGCTGCAGTAACCACAGAAACCGCACAGCGCTTAGGCAGAGCTCGAGGTCTGAAGAGTCATCCCTTTCAACACAGAGAGGTGAAGTCACACAGCCTTGGCCTTGATGAAAATAAAATGTCGACGTGCAGCATTGGAAGCAAATGTTGTCCCGAGGGAGAAACGTCATACTGAAAAGACGCAACTCCGGTCTAGATCCCTGAGTCAGGAAAGGCAAGTCCAATGGTACAGATGGTTGAGCCCCATCACAAACCAGACTCTTCCAGTCTCACGGAAGGTCGAGGCAATGGGACACTAGAGGGGAAATATATTGTCATCCGGAGAAGAAAAAAAAATTTCTCCAAAGAAATACTGAATCATTCCAGTCCTTCAAGAGTGGGAACCCCCAGAGGAAGAGAAATAACAAACCCAAAAGCATTGAAAAATAACTCAGTAAAGAAAATTTTGGCTTTCAAGTGGCAATTTTTTTTTTCCTGGTGACTGAATAGTAATCTTCTGAGGAGAATAGCAAGAGCCTCTTCCCAATAGACTTTAAAGCTTCGGCTGCGGGAAGGCTATTCGTGGCTCACCAGCTGTGCCACTGATTTATTCTCACCTTGAGGCAACTCCGTAACCTTGCTCGCTACCTCAGCTTCTCAGTCAGCCGGGTGGGACATCCGACTTGCAGTCTGCTTCATTTGCTAGGATGTCACGAAGATTAATTAGCAACATTAATACACTAGATGTTCTTTGGGATGGCCAGGGAGAAAGTGCGATTATGATCATCATTGCTCTGGGTTAGTAAGTAGAATATTGCCAAAATGAGATGGTAGCAGGGTAGCAGGGGACGATACCTGGAAACAGAAAAGCAGGCCAAAGGGGTGATTCCTGTATCCACGACTCGGGCTCAAGAACACATCTTCTTCAGTATTCTTGCCCAGGGACTTAAAATTTCCACAGTCATTGTAAGTTAATTGAAAGGGGATTGGTCTCAGAGTCAAAATGGTTCAACACCACTGTGTCTCTGCTACTTATTGGCTCTAAGGTCCGGTGCAGATCTATGAAATTGTTCCCGCTCTCAGCTTCTTCAACTATAAATGAAACAAACTTATCCTCCCTTGTCTCTGTACCTCAGTGTTCAAGTTCATGCTCCCAAGATTTCGGTGGTTTCTGGAAACTAAGCTGACTCTACAAAGGCAGCGCATTAACCACGAGAAAATATGCCAATGAACTGGAGAGATGGGCTGGGTGGCAAAGTCCTGCCACACAAGCGTGAAGACTTATGTTCAAATCTCCAACTCTGCATAGTCGTGTCTCAGACTTACTACAGTGAAATGGGAGGCAGAGACAGGAGAATCCCCCCCCCCAGAAACTTGACAACCAGCAAGCCCAGCATAGGCACCACAAGAGCAAACACCAAGAGACCCTGCTTCCAAAAAGGTGGGATGCAAGGACAAAGACCCAAAGTTGCCCTCTGACCTCCACAGGTAGACTCTGTCATGCACATGTATGTACACTTGTGCATACATCATACACACACATAGACACAAATAAACAAGCAAGCAAATAAGCAAATAAATAGTTTTTTTAAAAAAAAAGAAAGTATGTTTTAGGATCATCTGTATTACAACTTTCTTCATGAGACAATCTACCAGCATAAGTCCATCTAAGAAAGATGCCTTTGACTCTACAGTAACCAAAGGGGATGATGCAGCTGTAACACTGAGAGCTTTGGTACCCAGGCATCTATCTGCGGTGCTGAGGAATCTGAGAGAAGTTGGGAAGATAACAAATAAAACTATCATTCCTTCCTGACATGAGGCTTCTCTGCAAAGAATGGAGGAAAATTTGACATGCTTTTTAAATCATTGTATCTTATCATGATGGGCATTAAAAAGAAGTAGAAATTATTCTAGTTCAATTTCTCATTTTATAAAATGAAAAACTAAGGCTCACTGTGACCCTGGAGCCCTTCCTTCCTGATATCTAGACTCCAGTTATTTTCACAGTACACCATCACCAATGTACAACCTGGTTGCTAAGGGCTCTGGGTACCAGTCTCCTGAATTGTTACTCACACCCACATCTTTTCCGTACTGTTGCTGACCTGGATCCAAACCCCAGCATGATAGGTTTTCACTATAATATATTTTCATTGGATTTTTTTTCTGACCCCTAATCTCTAAATACTGCTCTCAGAATAACCTTCTACAAACATTCACTGGCTAATGCCTCCTCCGCTCAAATGTCCACAGATGGTCACTGTGTACAGAAGATTGACAGCAGTACCTGTTTACACTAGGTTAATATGAAAACACTTACCCAAGGGGGTGACACCATGCACCTTCCTCCCTGGTGTTCAAGTTCTCGAAAAGGATTGACAAAAATGATAAATGCACAACTTCCCCGGGTTTGCTGTTCATCTTAAAAAGAAATCCAATTACAGTTTGCAATTGCATTTTGGTGAAACATAATGAGCTCTCTTTGGAGTTGCCTTATTCAGATCAAATTACTTCTTGGTAATTTAAAGTACATTACATTTCCCAGATCCCTCTCAATGCCCCCACAGTGTTTGGGTCTCTGTGTAAAGTATTACACAAACTTTGGACTGCCAAGTCTATATGAGTTCATCGCCAAAAAAAAAGAAAAACCAGCCCGTGGTTACCCACAGATAAGTCACTCTTCATGGCTTCCATGCTGAGACATCAAAAGTCATGTAACTCCTTGGAAGTCAGTCATTTCTCAGGAAAACGAGAGTGAAGGCAAATTTCCTTCTGAGGACAGCACTACAGAGAAGTCTGGGCACTTCTGTATGAATGATCAATATTATCAGTCAATAAAATTTCCCAGTCAATCACTCTTGTGTATTGACATAAATGACACAGGGCCGTATGTGACTGACAAAATTGACAAAGTCTGAAACATCGACCATACCTCTCACATATGACATTTTCATTTTAAAAAAAAAAAAAATGGCAGAGATGGAATAAAATATTCTCAGAGCCTGTGACAGTAAGAGAGGAACAGAACTAAGGTTTGGGGGTTCATAATGTGCCCCAGTTTCTCCAAGAAAGTTCAGCATAAAACATCAATAGATCTTTTAAATGCGCTTTCACTAATAATGTCAACAAGCCAGAAAGGTCATCTAGGAGTTTTGAAAGTGCAGCCTGACCTGATTTTCCTGTTTTATTGAGCTAGGCTTTTCCACTTCCATGCAATGAGATCTATGGCCTTCAAGATCCATGCTCTTGACATTTTTAGCTTCATAGGTGACAGTATGTGTCACTGGACTTCGTCAACACTTCTGATTTCGTTTGATGATTCATTTGCTAGTTGTAAGCACCAGTCTAGATTTGAAAGTTTGGTGGATAGAAACATTAAACTTCTGCTCCGCTGCTGGCATCGCATATTTATCACGCCTGATACCCGATTACCAAACAACACTTAGCATTTTCAGTTATATGGAGAATCATTGTTGGATGGTAGGTGACCTTTCAGGTAGAAGGTCCGTTTGAGTTCCCATTAAATCTGTGCTGTCTTCTGTCTGTGCCAAAGAAAGTAAACAAGATGTTAGCAGCACAAAACTTCGGCAGCCACAATTAGCTTCTTCTCAGAAACAAAAGTAGATTGCCTCTGAGAGGCAGAATGCAAAACAAGAACTGTGGGTCAGAACACATGGTGGACCTAGGATGGTTGCCAAGACAACAACCAGACTCTGAAGGAACCCATTTTACTCTAATCATAGTTTAATGTTATATCAATATTAGAACTGAGGAGGAAGAAAGAGGGAAAGTTGGTGAATGATGAAAACAAACAAAAATGGAAGTCATGAAAGCCAACATTAGCAGTGCCCAGACAACCGCTAGCAAAAGTCATTGGAGTTAGCATATTCTCATATAATTATATAATTCCATTGTAATTCTAATATAGTGTGATATAATTCCAATATAGAGATGAATAAAGGCATATTTCATGTTGAGTTGGGTTTCTGTTTATTTATGGCGAATAGCTACATGCCATGGCTTGAATGAAACATGTCCTTCACAGGTTTGCATGTTGAAACATCTGGCATTGCTATTTAGAGAGGTTATGGAGATGTTGGGACATGAAGCCCAGCTGGCGGATGGAGATCACTGGGAGATAGCTCAGAAGATTATAGTTTGGTTCTGCTTCCTTCCCGCCCTTTGTTTCTAGATCCTCCCATACCCCAGTACCTGCCTCCATGCATCATGCTATCTTTTTTTTTTACCTCTTGGTACCCTCTGAAACTGAGCCCAAACAAGCCTCTCCTCCCTTGAGCTGCTTCTGATGGGTGCTTTTTCAGAGCTATGTGAAGAGTAACTAATAAGATATGTGATATCGGGAGGCAGAGGCAGGCGGATCTTTGTGAGTTCGAGACCAGCTTGGTCTACCAGAGCTAGTTCCAGCGCAGGCTCCAAAGCCACAGAGAAACCCTGTCTCAAAAAAAGAAAAAGAAAAAGATATGTGATATCTGTGTTCCTTTGTACCTGCCGTCAAAATCGTCTCCACCTCACTACTGAAAAGCTACAGCTTTGCTATTCTCTCTGCCAGCTTTCCAGGTAGACGTTGTTCTCTCCTGAGAGGACTTATCCAATACACCTAATTCACACTTCAAATTCCTCCAATTCGCTTGCAAAGAAAGCATCATGTACTTCCTTTCACTGAAACATCGCATATATACACTTGCTGCTATAAACGCCTTGCTATTTCAAGTCTCCTCAAGATTCCAAGTGCCAAGAGTGGGACCTTTCTATTGTCTCTTATAGACTCACAAAACATCACAGTGTCCAGAAAGCCATGGATGTTCAATTATTAAAACCAAACAAAACAAATAACACCTGTGAAACTACTCTGGAATCTGAGCATGGTCTGTTTGGGCTAATGTTATTTTTTTTAACATTATTTCCTTATTGTCTCTTTGGGAATTTCACATCATGTACCCCAACTCTACACACCTCCCAATCCCCCCCATATCCTCCTCTACCCCTGCAGCACCCTCCAAAAGAAAATTTCGAAACAAAATGAAACAAAGTAAGCAAACAAAGACAAGAACAAAACAAAACAAAAATCATTTTCACTTCTCCATCTTTCCTGCTTCTCCAACAGTCTTCATTTGTCCTGTTAGCATTGGGAGCAGTGTGCTGTATAGTATCACCTTTTGTCCATTCAGCTGTACTAGGAAATGTTCATTGCGATGAGTCATTAGTCTGGTTCAAGGCCTCTGGCTTCTGGCATCACTGGATCCCAATTGAAACTCCTCTCCGATATCCCTCAGCCAACCTAAGTCATGAAGATCCTGCTGGTATGGTTCCACAGGACCAGTCCCTTCATGACTTCCAGCAGGTCCTAGATTGGGTAGATGCTAGCGTGGGCCAACCCAAAGCCCAGCTGTGGGTCTGGGGGGTAGCTGAGTTGATCAGTCTGGGTCATCTGGGGCTGCCTGCCTCAGGCGAGGGGATAGAGGTTGTTCCTCTATGCCCAAGCCATAAGAGCCGGTTCTCCCTCACCTGTGGTGAGGGGTGGGGCCTACCCTGGCTGCTATAGGGACAGGGACTCAGACATGGCCCTTGGCAGCATTCCATGTCCAGATGACACCAGGACCAATGTCATTCATTTCAGCTGTGCAACATCTCAGATTCCAGAGTGATTTCATAGGTCTAACTCATTTGCTAGACTGACCATTCCCTGGGCATTGACTAAAGGAAGGATCTCCTTGATCCCTTAAGCAAATCTGATTCCGCTGGCCTCTTCTCAGGTGGAGTCATTTTTATATATCTTATATTTTCTTCCAAATTTGTCTGTTATCATTTACCTTTACCAGACACCTGACCTATGTTTCTATCTCTAAACAGTGTAATTTCCGTTATGAACAACTTGATTCACCTGCATCCTATTTGAAGCCTTCGCAGGGTTTCCTGAGGTCAGGAGGTGGGTGTGGCACAGGTATTTGAAGTCAGCAACTTAATCCGAGCATTCAAATTATGAAGCTCAAGGGACCATTCTGTGGAGCTCACAAGTTCGTGCTCTGGCTGTTTATGTGACTGTTGAAGAGGAAAGTAAAGGAAGGCTGAGAAACACTCTTCCACCCAAACCTACGGGACAGGAGGTTGGGTTTAAAACTGGGACATGATGGAGGATGTCATCGGTCAGCAGCAGTGCGGTGTTCACGGGTAAAGAACAGAGAAAGGAAGGGGAAGGGATGGGGATGGCCCAAGTCCTTCCTCCTGATGAGGGATGCCAAAGTTCCTGGTGAAATAAAACCCTCCTAAATGGCTAAGAATCAAAAGTTTACACTTTAGGGGTACTAGTGGTGTGTCAGAAAATAAGAGATCCCTCAAAGGGGGTCGCCAAGGCCCTTCTAAGGGCCCAGTAAATTTACAGGTGTAGAACCCTGAAAACCATGTCTAAGATGTGGGAGATCCTGGCGAGCTTCACCGAGCTTACAAATTGCTACTCCCTTTGGATGACTAATTGTTTGAAAATGACAAATTTGGGGAGAAACTAAAGTGTCTCCAAAAATCCTACAATGTCATTCTGGTCAGAAATCTAAAGGCTAAAACTCCCCCAAAGTTCTCGTCCATTGCCATTCACATCCACTAGTCTAGGGGCTCGTGAAGTAGAAGTAAAAGAAGGTCACAAGGTTCAGACCACATCAGCATTGGCACTATGGTCCTCACTAGAACCTCAGTGCCCAACACACAACCTGGCAAACGGGTGCTTCTCAGATGGCGATACTGCAGAAGGAAAAAGGATGACAGTGTGGGCTGTGCGGAAGAGAGCGAGGGAGCTTTCAGATTCTGCCATGGGTTAAGCTTTACTGTGGATGGATAAAACATGTACAGGGTAAAAGTGGTAAATCAAGATGTTAATGAAGACAACGGGATATGGTGCCTCAAAGTTGCAATCCCAGTACTCAGGAGGCTGAGGCAGGCTGATCTAGTGTTCGGCGCCATCTTGGGGTGTATAGCAAAACCCTAATTCGAAACCACAAAAGAGAAATAATAAACAAATGAAGGTTTAAAAATAGTTGATTCATTTTAACCAGTGGGTCAAAAGAAATGCCTTCCTCATACTGAGGACAGTCTCTAGGACAATGGCAGAGCTACAATTAGTGTTCAGTGAATTGCTGAATTGAAACAGAAGAGATGCCCAAAACTCAAAGATAAGAAAATAGTATTCAGATTTCTCTAAGGCAGGAAAGGTAGTTATGGGAAATGATAAACAGAAAACACTTCTATTTACCCATAACTGTATTTATTAATCAATATCTTCTTATGTATGTTAAAATAAGATGGTAGCAGTCATGAGGGACCATCAAGAGATACTCATAAATGACTCTGAAGGCAACCTGAAAGACTATGAGCATGTTTATTAATAAAATTCTTGGAAGGGCTAGGAGGGGAAATGAAACATATGACATATTAAACTTATCTGTAATAATGAGACCCATATGATAATACTTCAAATTTAGGAAGTTAATCCATAAAACATGATAATTTAATATATGATTATAATGCTATTTTAGAAGGAAGAAGGAAGTATCATATAATATATAGGGTAAAGATAACAGTAAGGAAAACATCAGATGTATGTAGTAGTTCAGGAACTTTACATGTTTTAATTTCATCGAGCTAATGTGTGTAAGACACTAAACAATACACTATTAAGGTCATTTTGGAATATATAAGACAAGTCAAATCGATGTTATGCAATAAGTATCACTAAACTTCTACCATGTGGCAGACACTTTCTAGGAACAAGAGAGGAAGTGAAAAATGGGGCCACCAGGTCTCATGCTGGCAACCCTACATTCTAGAACAGGAGAACTTACTCTGCAGTTAAACAGATAAATAAAGAAAATTCTGAGGGGTGATAATGTGACTGAACATCCACTATAAAATGGATACAAAAGAAGAGCAGGCATTGTAACTAAACAAGAAAATATTTGCATCAAAAATGAAAGAAAAGAACAACTCCTTAACAACCTCAGAATGCATCCATATATTTTTAGAAACTACCCCTAGGTCTCTACAAACCAAGTGGTCAAGTCTCAAACCAACAAGATTTATACGGGAGAAAATACAAATAGGAACCAAATGTCTGGGGAAATGTTCAAGCTAACTTGTAATCAAGAAATGCAAATTTAAGCAACTTTTTAACATCTGCTAAGTTAAAAAAAAAGTTGAAAAATAAAAACCAGACTCACAGGAAGGATGACAACATAAACACAGTCCCCACTCTCCTCGAGGATAATAACTGAAATTACCGAAGAGGAGGGAGATGGGGTGTCGGGTACAAACGCCAGCAGTGGCCTAGGGAACGGTGCCAATCATACATGAACTACACAGCGAATAATTTCTGCCAGTTTCAGCATCTACTGAGAAGAAATAACTACCTTCCTTTAAAAGCAATTGCAGGAGGAAAGGGAAACGATGACAGAGGTCCTGGGCAGACCCTGGGCACACGGAAGGCAGTTAACTTGAAGTACATTTCCCTATGGCCAGGGACAGCACACAGGCTTGTTGGCGAAGAGAGGATGAGAAAGCCTTTTCCTCCCATTTGGAAAACCGATGGAGACATTACTCATCTTAGAATGGACTTCAGAAGGATGGGGCTGTGGGCTTTCTCTAGGGTCTAGAAGCAAAGACCACATGTGAGAGAAATGGAAATGAATGGAGTATGAAGAACAGCAAGAAAGTGGGTATATTTACAGCCACGTCAAGTACAAACCCCACAGGCCAAAATATTTTCTCTTTACTGAATTGTTTCTAATAATCTCATTGCCCCGAGCCTGGGGCTGAATATGGTGCTAGAGAGATCCTGCCCAAAGGACTGGAGACAAAGCCACCATTTGAGCAATAAACCACACAAAATGCCCAGGTCCTTAATACCATGGTTCAAGGAAACTTTCTAACTTTTTTGAAGCTGAAGAAGGCATAAATCTACACACACTGTCACTTCATCCATTTACTTTGTGCTGGAACGATTCCCATGGCTCTCCCAAACCACCAGGAAGGTAGCTAACACCTACGTGCACTACTTACAGAACAAACGGTATATCTGGACACAACTGTACTCATTTGAAGAAGATTAAGGCACTGGAGTCACTGGTATGACTCTAAGAGTTAACAAAATAGAGGGTGTTGGGTTGTTCAGACGGTCGAATCATAATCCCAGTTCCAACATTTGCTGCTATGCAACCTTAGGCAAAATCATTAACCTTTGCATGCCTCATTTACAGAAGGAAGGTAATCAGGATGCTTAAATAAATATGCAAAATACCACCAAAATATTCAACACACGGTAAATATTAGATATCACTGTCATCACCTTTATTTTATTATGCCTAAGCAAAAAAAAAAAAAAAACTGCCGCTAATAAAAGTTAAACTTCAGATACAGCATCCACACTTTGTGTCAAATATTTCTGGCTGTTCTCCCAGGTACGCGTCCTTCCACCTCCTTCAGACTTAGGCAACGCTGTGTGTCTTGCGTTGATCACTGAAATGGATGAAAGACTTGCATATTGCCTATGAGGGGCAACTGTAAGAGTTAGTGCATGAATTGTGGAGCTATTTCACCTTCAATCACTATCCAGATGGCAGTTATTCAGTCAACGAGGATCCTGGAGCGAGGATACAGAGAAGCAACTGCATTAGCATGACTGAAAAGAAACCTGGTTGTACGGACACTAAGAAACTGAGGTTACTTTGCTACCATGGCATAGCACCCCCATTGCTGATTAATAGAGAAGAAGGAGAAAGAGAATGTTTCTGAAATGCTATTCCAGAAAAGGAGTACAATGGTTTAGACAATAATCATTTTATGTACCTCAAGATAATGAAGATAAAATGGGCACGAGAAGTAATTTAAATGCCATGATTCTCTAGCCCGAGATGAATGTAGGTTAGAATCTTCCCCAGTAAGCAACCACCTCGTGGTGACACACAGATTTTTAAATATGGGTTAGACTAATATGTATAAGAGGTTAAAACTAATGGGCCAGGCAGTATTTGAATGAAAAAAGAAAAAAGAAAAAAAAAGTGTAAGATGCCACGGTCCCCAGATAAGATTCACAGTGAGGTAGCAAAGTCTAAGAAAAAAGTCAGGAAGTAACCATGGCAAGGGCTGAACCAACCCTGTGCTGTAGCTAAGCTTGCTCCCCTGTGGAGTGTGCACAGAGAATGCTACACAACCACTGGCTTCATTCGGTATTACTTAGAAGCAACAACCACAGAGACCCTAATTACGCAGAAGAGAGGATTTGCTCAATCAACCTGTGTAGACCTTTGAACTTTATCACAGGGCTGTCCAGCACACTTTCAGCACCAATGGGAATGTTCTCCAGATGTCCTGCGCAGTACAACTGCCTCTGGGCATGAGAATGCACCCAGTGTGAGCGGGGAATGACTATTTTAATACGGTTTTGTTTTATTCAGTTCTAATAAAGATGTAGATATCTACATTAGCTTTTGAGCAGGATAGCTCATATTTAAAGGGTTACCATAATTGAGGTTTTAGTGTATTAAAAATATCCGTAGCTCGTCACCAAAGTAGTATATACAGGACATTATTAATAAACTTCTTTGAGTATGCACACTGTGTACATGCATGGAACTAAATGCTACACAAAAATGTCATTGTTGAGTCCTAGAGAATGACATAAAGATTGTCGGAAACTTTCTGTATAGTCTAAGATTTTTCAAATAAAATTATATCTTTATACAGAAATCTATAATTATTTTCTCATAACATAAAAAGTTATGAAAAACTACTGATAATCCTGCTGCAGTAAAATGCTGGTTGTATTGCAAATCAATAAATTAATTTTAAAATATTAAACGGGTTTGTTTATACCCCAAGTAACTTTCAAAAGAAGGAAACACAACTTTTCCCTTAATTCCAACTCTAGGGAATAATACTCCAAATTATTTTGCAAAAAGTTGATTAAAGCTCTTTTAAAATATATCTATGGATTATATTGGAAATAGAAAGGGGAAATGTTAAAAGTTGATTTAGGAAAATAGAATGTTATTTTTTATCTTTTAATATTTCAATACTACTCAAAAAAAGAACTCTTCATAAAACTAATACAAAATGGATATAAAGCATTAAATACGAAGAAAAAAATCCTCTAGTTACCAGCGACTCAACACAAGCAAGTCTGTTTCAGTTGTACAGACCACAGTCTGACATAAGAGGTCAGCTGCCTTTGATGGCTACCTTCTGAATAGTCACCCTTTTCCGCCATCTGTCTGCAGCCATCATGGAAAACGGCAGAGGACATTAAGGGTTATGCAGGCAGTTTGATGACTAAAATTAGAAATGGCTTATTGCCTCTATCCACATTCTATAGAAAAGAACAACGTCACAGAGCCCTGACACAACTTCAAGGGATGTTAGCAAAGGCATGCCTAAGAGTAGCTTTAAGAAGTATCTAGCTAGGCTGTGCTGAGTTTCCGATGTTAAACCAAACCTGCTTACTTCCCTGACAGGCTTATTAAGCAGATACATCAGGTAGATTGGTGCTGCTAGTGACATGTCAAACACATATTTTACAATTACAAAACTATATGTATATGACCAACAAGTGTATGAAAACATTGAAAATATCACAAGAAAGTGAGTATCAAATCCACAATGAGATCTCATCTCACATTAATTGTTTTAAGGTAACAAAGGATAATGAACTGGAGCGCATGTACAATCATTGGTAGCAATGTTAAATGGTGCATCTGTTTTGATAACTGATACAAGACTTTCTCAGAAAGTAAAAATATAGCTACACTACAATTCAACAATACCTCGTCTACTGATCTAAAATTAATTTAAGTCAAGATGAGTAAAGGATATTTACACTCAAATGTTTATTGCAGCATTACCCACAGTACAGAAGATGTGACAGTAACCTGCTTGTCCATCAAATGGGTGAGTAAACCAAGTGTAGGAATGTACAATGAATTGCTAATCAACTTTCCCAAAGTAGAAAGTTGTGCCGCTTGTGAAAACATGGATTCGTTTCAAAGGCATTAGATATTCACAAGACAAATGCGGAATAATTCCACTTCAGAGAGATACCAAAATAATGAATCATAGAAGTAGGAAGTATAGTCACAGTTTCCAGGGTCTTGAGGAAGGAGGGAATGGAAGGCGCATTTCAATGTATGTAAAGTTTCTCTTACACAGAGGAACAAACACTCAGAATCCACTGCTCCAGCGCTGTGCATATAGCTAACAGCATTGCATTGTGTACTTGAAATATTGAAGACAGCTCTCGTGTAATTTTCAGCATAACAAAATAAATTTCTATTTTTAAAATTCCAGTCAGATCATTTATTTCCCACAATACTAGAAACTCTAGATTTCATGATGAGATGCTCTTTAAAACCACAGAAATTCACAAGTGGAGTATAAGGATGATCCATGTTCGTACCCTCTAGAGTTGATCATTTTTTTTAACATTTTGTCAACAATATTTACAGTAGCACACGGCAATTTACCCATCACTTTTATTCAGTGAAATGTTTAGAAATCAGTGCTCAGCCGGGCGGTGGTGGTGCCCTCAGGAGGCAGAGGCAGGTGGATCTATGTGAGTTCGAGACCAGCCTGGTCTACAAGAACTAGTTCCAGGACAGGCTCCAAAGCTACAATGAGCATATGACCTAACTGGACTCTCTGAATGTGACTGCCAATGGGGACTGACTGAGAAGCCAATGATAATGGCACTGGGACCTATCTCTTCTGCATGTATTGGCTTTTTGGGAACTTATCCTATATGGATGCACATCTTCTTAGACCGAGATGGAGGGGGGAGGGCCTTGGGCTTCCCATAGGGCAGGGTATCCTGCCCCATCTTAAGGAAGCAGGGGGAGGGCGGTGGGGGGGGGGAGGGAGCGGGAGGGCCGGGAACAAGGGGAGTAAATGTAAATTTTTCTTGTAATTAAAAAAAAAAAACTTTGGGAAAACAAGAACAAACCAAATACAAACCAAACTGAAGGCAAGAAATAATAAAAATCAGAGCAGAAATCAAAAAAAAGAAAGAAATCAGTGCTCACACTTAGCATTCTAATTCATTTCCTTCAACTGCAATAACTGAGTTCACAGCATAACTACATAAATGTCTTATCTGTCTACTATCCCGTTCTTCTTGCAGCTACTCTGGCTTCTCTCTAAATGTTTCTGCAGAGGGCATACTTCCTCAAGTGTTCTTATCAAGGCATGAGAGGGTATGTGCACAAAGGAAAAAAGTCATTTCAAACGTGAATTATTTATATGCTTGTGAAAATATATAAAATACAAAATGTCAAATTTTCAGATGAAACAAATTAAGAAGGGAGAAATTGTATAATGTGTGGTAAAAGTCAATCTCCATAAGTCACAAGAGTGAAAAGCTAGGCCATAATCAAGAAGACAGAATGTAAGAAAAATCAAGATGAAATTTTGTATGTGGTTGAATGAATTAAATGCCTGTAAACAGATAAATAGAACTGCGCAGCAATTCACTTGAAAACAAACATCTGAGTCATTAATTAATCCTTACTTTTCTGTGAGTCAAATATGACATTATCCAAACCCCCAAGCTTTATATTTATACAGCTACACTAATAGAAGAAATAAATGTTAGCTCTAAAATTCAGGTGAAAAAAAAAAAAAGCTGGAGCATTCAAACCGTCATAGTAACATAGCAGAAGAGAAAGCCACCATTTTGCAAACTGCATGGCCAATAGAAATAGATTGGAGGAAATCTGGGAGAATTAAAACAGGGCTTCAAATGTTCCTCAGCTCTCACTCAACCATCTCACGTCAGTGTATCTCTGCCTGATGACGTCTTCTCCAAGTCACCAACTTCACAGTCTAGCCCTGGCCTCAAACAGACCTGTGATGCATTAGCTTCAAGAGCCCCCAAGCAAGGTCTCGGCTTAGCCTAACATGGAACTTATGACCAGGTCTTTGGCAAGTCATGATGAGAATCCCCTTGGAATCAATGTTTCTCTCACTTTAATGACTTTCCTGGAACCCTGCCTTGAACCCAACCATCATACTTAGGTTGTGATTAATATCCATAGACAGAAAGTTTCAGATACATAAGACATATAAACTAAAACAAGCATGTAAGCTCTCATATACACAAATTAATATTTTTCTCAATGCACTTATATTTTTTTAAAATTCCTCAGTATAAACTCATGATTCATTTCTCCAAGCAGGAATCAAGGAAATTGTTCACATCATCTGAATGGAGCCCTTGTCAACATCTCCAGCAGGCAATGCCTTCTTCCTGAGTCATGTATCCTATCAGTAAAACCCTCACATTCATTGAACTCTGACTGTGTGCAGCTACATAGGTGTGGGTCTTCACTAAATGATTTATCATCTCCCAGAACTAACAAGCTAGGAATAGCCAGAGAAGATGGATGACATACACCCAAAAGATGTCATTGTTGACAGTTTCTGAGCCAGAGACATGGTCACCATTACATCTTGAGAGACTCAGTGCAACCCAGAAAAGAAAAGGTGTTTAGAAGAAACTAGATTTCCTGAAGAATATAAAGGGATAAAGGCACTTGAGAGATGGGGAGAGGAAAGCAGGGAAACAAAGATGGAAGGAAGGAAGGGAAGGGAGAAGAGGGAGAGAGAAAAGAGAGACCTAAGATAGAGGCTCCCCTTGGACAACTTTACCAAGTATTAGACAAAAGAGGGCTGAAGACAGACCCAAGAACAGAATCACACACAACCCTAAAATCCCTGATAAATCCAGATTCTCCATGTTACAGATTCCCATTCAGTTCATGTGAGTGGTATTTTGTAAATTACACCTTTAGTAATCTTTGAACTAATGTAACACAGCCTTCTTCTTCTCATTTTATGTATATTCTCCATCTAAATCCTCATTCTAGCTCAAGGAGGTAGGAATTATTATTAAATCCTTAATAATGAAACCCAGAGATGTCAAACGGTCTGACAACGACCATACAGTGTCATGATGTGAACCCAGGGAGTCAGGCTTCAGAGTCAGCTACTCATTTTGTTCTACTGATTCTCAAGAGAAGAAAGGAAACTGGGAAGTTCCCTGGGTGACTCTGATTAACTCATTGCTGAAGTAGCACTGACAAGCACTGTAAGGAATTACGTTCTGCAGGGCTTAAGGGAAAAACTGTGTTATTCAGTGTTTACCACATAGCAGGAGACAATACTGCTTAATCCATCCCAGCCAGGACTTCTGAGACAATTTGCACGGGAAGTCTTCTGGGCCTTTTACAACAGGAAAAAGTAGTGCAAAGGGAGTGACTCGTCCATATTTCCAAAAGCAAAAGTCACAAAGTAGAAGATACCTCATTCTGGCACTGCCCCTGCTGCCCTGCCCCAGTGCCTCAAATCTGTGGCTTAAAATCATATACTAAAGCATACTGCCTTATTAATAAACACAACATTCAACCGTAGATAATGGGTTCCAATAAGCTAGCTCATGGAGCCTTAATACAGCGGGGGACAGGGGGACGACACTTTTTCTTTCCCCAACTTAATGTTCCAGACTTTGTTGACGTCCCATGGAAGCCCAAACCTGTTGGGAGTAGTAGATGGGAGGTAGACTGTGGGGGATGCAGGGGATCAGGAGGAGAACTGTGGATGGAATGTAAAATGCAATAAAAAGAGAAAAGAAAAAAAAATGAGACACTCAACTCCTTTCTTTCACTTCATCTTTTTCTCTGATTCCATCTGTTTTTTCCCATAGACATACCATGGAAGACTGAGAGAATGTGAAATCCAAACAGCTTTTAAAGGATTGGTAATTTTTTTTATTTGAAAAAAGGTATTTAGAGGGACCAGCTAACAAAAGAAAATAGCAGGAACTGGCAAGATGTCTCAGCAGGAAAATGGGCTTGCTCTCAAGCCCGACGAACTGAGTTCCCTTCTCAGGACCCTTCCACGTTGTGGAAGAGGAGACTCAGTGATGACAAGTTGTCCTCTGACCTTCACGTGTTCACCACGGCATGCCTCTGCTCACATACATGTACACACACAATGAACAAACGAACAGAATTATCCTAATTAGCATTGTTATTGCTGTGATGAAATTCCATGACCAAACCAACTTGGGTAGGAAAGGGCTTATTTGGCTTATACTGCCTCATCATGTTCACCATCAAGAGTAGTGAAGTCAGGAACACAAACAAGGCAAGAACCTGGAGGCAGGAGCTGATGTGGAGGCTATGGAGGGGTGCTGCTTACTGTCTTGCTCCCTCTGGCTTGCTCGGCCTGCTGTCTTACAGAACCCAGGATCACCAGCACAAAGACGGTAACACCTATAAATGGACTGGGCCCTCCCACGTCAATCACTAAGGAAGTGTCCTGCAGATCTGCCTATAACCTGATCTTATAAAGGCATTTTCTCAATTGAGGCTCCCTCCTCTCCAATGACTCTAGCATGTGTCAAGTTGACATAAATCTACCCAGCACAATAATAAACAAAGCTTTAAGAGAATAATAGATGTCTAGCAGTAATCTATTGTCCCTGATCTTTGTGGGTTTGGAAAGATTGCCTCTCCCTCTGTTGACATTATGGTATTGTGATTAAGCACATGGTCTTAGGGTCAAAAAACCTCCTATTTTATCTTACTTCTGCATTTTACTAGCTGGGTGACCTTAAGCTTGATTTGTCATTGCCTTTTCTGTTTATTCCTTCTAACTAGAAATAATAATAGCACTAAATTTTTGAGGGCAATACCAATTCCAAAAGTGTTATAAAGCCATGTACAATTGGGACAGGGGGTAACTCAGCGATAGAGCAATTGCCTACCATTTTCATGGTCCTAGGCTCAATGTCCAGCATTAGGAAAAATGTACATGATTAGCATAATGCACCACATATCAACGCACCCATTACTGGTGAGCCAAGATGCTAGGGAGATGGCTCTGTCAGTAAAGTGCCCATCACATAAACATTATGAATCCAGATCTTCAGTATTCATATAAAGACCCAGGATCCATAGAGCTAACTCCACAGGTAGGATCACTTGCTACTGCACAGGACGTGTGTTTGCTTCCCAGTTCCCACAAGGAAGCTTACGACTACCTGTAGCTTGCGTTTCAGGGGCTCTGACGCCCTCTTCCGGCTTCTGAAAACAATACATACATAGATACATGTTGGTAAACACTCATATAAAAATACAAATAAAAAAAATTAACATTTTGTTTTTAATGTAGAGGTCAGTAAAATAGCCTTAGTAGATCGAGGTGCTTGCCACCTGGCCAAATGACCTGAGTTCGATACCTGGGACCCATGTGTTAGATGAAGAAAACTGACTCCTGCAAGTGGTCCTCTGGTTTTCACATGCATACTGTAAAGACACTGTCCTAAATAGTAAGGTGGAGAGCAATAGAGGAAGCTGTCCCGTGTTAATCTCTGGACTTCACATTCATGCTCACACAGGTGCACACACATATGACACACACACACACACACACACACACACACACACACACACACTATCTAAAATGATGAGGCAAGATCACTCCAGCTAAAGAGCTTGATTAATAGAATACAACCCAAGAGCTTAGACTTGAAGTCTGCTTGTCTATTTACTTATTGTTCCTTATTTTACTATATAAGATTTGTTGGAATGTTGCAGAATTAAATAAATCCTTTGTAAGAATTATTTTTATTTTATGTGCATTATTATTTGCCTGTATATATACATACATAAACTGTATGTGTGCCTGATATATGCAGAGGCCAGAAGAAGTGATCAAATCCCCTGTAACTAGAATTACATATGGTTGTGAGCCACCATGTTGGTGTTGGGAAACAAACCCCAGTCCTCTGCAACACGTGCTCCTAACATCTGAGCCTTCTCCCAGGTCCTGGAATTAGACAAAATTACTCTGAGTCCTAGTTCTGGGCCTTAATGACTGTCTAGACTTGGGAAACCTGCTATGAATAATGGACACCACGGTTTCGTCGCCTGTGAACAGGGAAGGACAGCGCTACTGTTTGCATCGACCTGCTGGGATGATGATAAACAGCCACCCTTTCATTGCGAAGCACGAAGTCTCAGACACGGCATGCAGCAAACTCTTAGTGAGGATTGGCTAGACTTACATATCACAGATGTTATTTCCACAGTAACTCACTGTGCGAGTCCTAGCAGAGGACATAGTAGTCTTGGTTCCAAAGAGCACAGCTTGGCCTAAGTTCCTCCTGAGTGTGCAAGGAGGACCTCAGCCGTTTGCAATTTCAGAGCTCAGAGCTCACCTAAAATCCATTCGGCTAAACAGTGAAAACACCATTGTTTTTTCTGCCCTGAACTTAGTTTCTCTTCCATTCTCTATGACTGAAAGGCTCTCTTGCCCTTCTTAGCCAAAATGTCATTCGGTTTCCTCCCTGCCCTTTCATGCCTAAATCCTGAAGAAGAAAAAAAAATCTCTGTTTTCCCAGCAACCTTTGCCTTCAGCTGACTGGAAGTGAAGAAAGCGTTCCCTCCCTTCCTCCAACACTGATTTTTGACTTGTAATTCCATTTCCACAAAACCACTGGCACTAATGCTGATATACAATGTAAATAATTCATTAGAAATATATATTTGTTAGATCTTTATACACTCGCAGTGTGTTGCAGAGTCTATTATATCAATCAAGGGAATAACGGGACTCCTGCTCACCGAGAGCGAATGGAAAATCCTCCTCTCTAAATAGGTAAAAATTTAAGGGCCATGCAGATCAACTTGGAAATGTCGAACGCTGAAGCAGCAGGGGACTTCCAGGTATATATATTTTAACACTCTAAGTTTATAAATGTGGAAAATAAGTCCCAGAGCACTGTAACACAGCCACAGCCGACCTTACAGTACTCCAGAATTGAGAGCCCTGACGCCGGGAGGGGAAGAAAACAAGAATGGCGAAAACAAGTAAATGGTGGCTAACATTCAAGATGTCGCGCGGCAATCGCTACCATCAGCATCTCAGCAACAAATGGTAATATAATCGTGTCAGCGATGATCTTGGCACCGAGGACCCAGTTACACAAACAAGGGAGTTAGCCTGCCCTGACCAGTACTTTGAGAATCATGTCAGCCTTGACGACTGTGCAATGTATTGTTTGACATTGCGGAACTTGGTGGTGCATTCTCTGATAAGCTTCTCCAGCAAGCACAAGGCCCTAGGTTTTCTCGGTCCAGGATGTAAAGTCATGTAGCTGAGACAACGCTCGGAATGCATACGGTTTAGATAACACAATGCAGGGAGCAAGGGCAGAACTGGTACTCCGTTATCCTCTCTAAGCTGGACTGTACTGAAAGCCTCCAAGGGCTGGCAATACAGGCAAGAGCATTCTGTGGGCAGAGTGGCAATTGCTTCACGGTGCACTTGGAAGCGACATGGATTTGACCATAGCGAATGTGAAGAGAGCCCTCAAGACGTGGAAGAGGGCAAGTATTCATCATTCTTGAACAAGCACTATGCCCTGGAAACCAGAACCTAAGGACACTGTGTCCAAGGTCTACACTAGACAGACTGGAGAGTGAGCAAGACTTAGCTAAACACCGAGAGAAAGAGGAAGGAAGAACAGAAGGGAAACAGAAGAGGAAAATAAGAATGGTTTTACCAATTAGTTCAGCTAAATAAGGAAGAAGTTAGACCAATTCTACTTTCCTTGCCAATGATTCTATGAAACCAGCCTTATTCTGACACCAAAGCCACACAAAAACATTTTAAGAAAAAAGACACTATAGAGCAATATCACCCTGGAAAGTACAAAATTCTTACAAAATTTAACAACAGAAGCTTATGCCATTTTATATAATAGGGCTATTGATCCAAAATGCCAGCCAGAAGGAGGAAAGTCAAGAGCAAAGTAGCAAGATGGATATACAAGAAATGCAAGCCCAAACAGCCTTGGAAACAAGTGATGGGGGAAGTTACCGAGTACGCAATCCTATTGGTCAGCGCTTTCCCAAAGGTTCTCAGCAGCCTGCTTCATAAATATCCTCAGATTGGGCTCTCTAGGAGCAGAAGCTCAGTCAGGGATTCTGGTACAGGGGCCTTACAAAAGAGCAGCTCTCCTAGGAAAATAGATGAGGGAGGGAGGAAGGAAAGAGAAAAGGCAGAAGCTTAACTAGTATAGTCCCAAATAAAAACTGCCCGTGCCCTGCTCCCCAGGGTGCTCTGGGGGCAGAGATGGCAGTTGTTCCATCTTGAGGCACGAGGGTGGGTATCATCTGTATTTTGCATCTGTCAGATAGTCAATGCTCTTGCAGGAGAGGAGACGTCATCTCCCAGTATGCCTGGGTGAGATGGACCTCATAGACCAAGGGTAACTGTCAGCAAAGGCCAGCAAGTGCACTCTCCTGGATTCCACACTGTGAGTGGAATGGGGATGAGGAAGAAGGTGCAGGACAACTAAAGTGGATTTACAGCTTACTGGAGAGTCACCTTATCCAGAAAGCCTGGGTCCGGCGTGAGTGGGACAATGTGGATGGTGTAAGAAGGAATAAGGATTATTCAGAAACAATTTCAATGGCAGAATTGAGGGTCTATTTGGTTTGTTGCATATGGGAGCCAGGGATAGCAAAGGAGCACTTACCTGATAGACATAAGAAGTGTAGGGTCAGGATCAAGCCCTGGAGACTGGGAGGAATTCTGGAGGCCATTGTCAAAGACAACGAAAGTAAGAAAAATGTGAGGGTTGTGGACGCTATGAAGTCAGTCTGGGCACTTTCAGTTTGAAGAAGGGATAAGTAGCTCCTATGTCCCATACCTAGAGCCCCAGGGGGAGTTTAGGGACCTGCTGAACAAAGAGGAATGGAGCCAGAGTCAGGAGGGAGGAGGAAATTAATCTAGCACATGAGTACTTGCCCTCCTCACACTACAGCAGTTCTGCTGCCTTGGGTTGAGTTTCTAGTGCCTTCTGAGGGAAGGACTACAGCACAGGTTCATATGGAAAGACGATGCTGGCGAATGATAGCCGAGATAGCCAAACGGTAAGAGAGAAAGACTTGCAAAGGGGGCATTCAACAGTCGCTCACCTAGGTGACAAGGCCTGAAGGACTGGAGTCCCTAAGGTGGTGAGAAGTGTTATCAGCAGCCTCCATCCCATCTACTCCCCACCCCCACCCCACCCCCCACCCCTACTGCTGTTTTACAGGTTGACTTCTCAGGCAGGCATTTCGAAAGGAAGGCTATTTGTTGGCGCCTCTGGTCTCACCTCCCATCCTCCGTGTAAAATTAATAATGTACTCTAGGGACATTCCTCCCATTATCTAGTCTTGGCGAAAAAGGGACAACGGTAGAAGCAGCCTAAACTCTGCCACATCGATTTCCTGTGTGAGCTTCTCTGTGCCTCCAGGGAGCCATGGCTACTCCCAGTGACTATTAACAGTTCTGTCTCTTAACCCCTCGGTCATCCTGCTGGTGCGAATCCCACAGAAGCTCTAGTTCCAATTATTTCTGAGCGCCTAGCTGCGTTGAATCGGAGCTTATGTTCAAAACTGCTCTTTCCACCAGGGCAGGGACAAGCAAAGAAAGAGGAGTTCAATAAAGCCCAGGCTACTGTCTAGCATGGCAGGGTGGCAGGAAGGTCCCATATCCAAATTAGCTGGGCTGCTGTGGCCATCAGTCAAGTATGACCTAAGTTCTCAGCCTGTACATCACATCTGGACCCTGCTATCAACATCACACCGGAAACCTGTCCCCAGATGATGCTTAGGACAACTAACCCTGCAAATGGCTAAAGTTCTCATTCCATCAAAGTATTATAATCCCACAACCTAGAATGGAAAGGTCAAACAGCCAGCACCGTATCAAAAACATACGGTTCTTATAAGAAACAAGTCTCTGGTCAGTTGAATTCTTAAAAGTTTTGGCCACGTCTTTTATCTGCCAAGTCAAATTAGAAGTAGAAATGGATACATCAATATTTGTCATCTACTTTGCAGATCTATAGCTATTAAAATATAGCTATATGTTAAAAATATAAAACAGGGATATTGTTTTATATTTTAACATTTTCTTTATATTGGTCCAATGCCTGGGGAAGCAGTGATAATCTTCCACTTGCACTTGTTTTTTTTTTTTTTTAAAGAATTACCCACTAGTAAATTCAGTTCAGTGCTTACTGTGTTCTCTGTGGAGCCTGAAGCATCCCTGTTAGTTTGTGAGCTGCTATAAGCTTGCATCTTCCCCGTTATTTTCGGTGTTCCCTTGTGGGCCTCAGCAACATGCTCACATGTCCATTCTCTTCAGATCATCTTTCATCCCTCTTCCAACATGTATTCATTATGAGTGGTGCCCCCTGGTGCTTCAGAGCAGGACTCTGGGGCCAGGCTGCCTAAGTTTGATTCCCATCCTGCCATTTATTGACCGTGCAACATGGAGTAATATAACCCAGCAGAGTCTCAGGTTGATCATGTCTTAGATGAGGATAACAGTGCCTGACTCATTGATTAGTGGCCTGGCACACGAATCAAATGTTATCTCCTCTACCAAGGCCTTCAGCTCAGCGTTTATCTTCTCCTGTGGTCACCGAGGTGCCTTGAACTTTGTTTCGGTCTTGGAAACTTTTCTTTGAGTGGATGATTCAGTATAATCGGAGTATAAGAGCAATAAAATGACAAGTCTTTCTGGAAGGCCAGAGGGGAGGGCTAGGATATACTTTATAGTCAACTGTGGTCCTCAGCATAGGTGGCCTAAAGTTCCAACTGTCACGTAGGGAGAAAGGAAGCTGTCACCGTTGGAGGAACAACTCGCCTGTTCTACAATGAGGATGAAGCCCAGGCACCAGGACCACACAGTTTTAGGTGGGAACTCAGTTCAGCTAGGATGCTTCTTGGAGCCTGGCCTGGGGACCTAGAGTAACCTCGGTACCAAGGCTCCACACTGGTGCCTTTTTGCCCTTTCCAGGTAGGACGAGCCCCGGTAGCCAAGCTGCTCTCAGACTCTGGTCTTTGGGAAAGACTTAGTGGATGCAGCGCATCCACAACCTGGAAGGCAAGCCAATCATTCAGCCCTGGTTACTTCCTAGTTCCCTCGACACTTCAGCCACAAGTCCACAGCTGCCGTGAAAATAGCTGATCACGAGAGAGAAATGGCCACCATACGTATTCTAAGAAAGGACCCTAGTGATTCTACAAAATGCTGAAAAAAATAAGCCCTACTATTAGGATGCAAAAGGGTTATTAAAATGCGCTGGCCTTGAGTTTTGCAAATGAAACATCATACAGGGGCCACTTATAAAATGAGAAAGAGTGGGACGAATCTGTGAAGGAGTGTCTGACATCTCATCACTTGGTCTTCCCGAAACTCCGAGGCAACTCCGGGTGCCTCCATACACAGGGCACAGATTTTGGAGAAAGCAGGTCTCCTGTTTAGTGGCTTTACTAAGGGATCAAGGCCTTTCACCCAGGGACCTTCTCTGAGGACTTTTTCTCTGGGTGCCCAGAAGTTCTTTGACACTCCCCTCCTATTCTACCTTGACTGAGGTCAAGAAAGACCATTGCAGAGCTTGACCAGAGGATCAAACCGAGCCTGGTACCTAGTATGGATTGATGGACAGAAAAGATAGGAAAGCAATGAGGATAGGATGTGAGATGATATTCGTAGGGAAAAATTACAAACTAAGTGGATCAAGGCACCCCAAGCCTTATGAAGTTGTCCAAGAAGAAAGTGAGACCTACTTTTTGAACTAGAAAGTAGGGTCTTGGTGGGATTACCTGAGGCAGCCCAGTGATTGACTCGCTGCAGGCTGTATGAGTCAAATCCCCTATGGTGTGTGCCTCCAGGTTCACTTTTCAAACTAGCCACCGTATCCTAACAGGCCACTGGATTTCCCAACGTGGCTTTTAATAGGTCACTGGGTTTCACAAAGGGTCTTCTAATAGGCCACCGGATTTCCCAATGTGGCTTTTAATAGGTCACTGGGTTTCACAAAGGGTCTTCTAACATGCCACTGGATTTCCCAAAGGGGCTTCCCCTTCTACATGGTTTTGAGGTTCTGCTGTTTCAATTAAACAAATAGCAAACATTGAGTGGATAGAATGTCCTACCCATGTCATAGAGAAACCTAATACCACAGAGTGTTTGCACTCTGTGTTTGCATGAAGCCTGAGGAATAAGGAACACAGAAAACTATCCTAAGACTCTTTCCTCATGGAAAGAGACTCTAGTTGCTTCCCAGAAAAATGTCCCTTAGTCAAAGAGATCAAGATTATTATCTGCACTGATTTTGACCAACTTTAATATCAGATTGTACTACAAACCTTTGAAAGCTGGGGCAGCATCCAGAAACCAACATCCGTAAGCTTACATGCTGTCCAATGCTTTAGAAATTGTCAGAGAAGTAATATCTACATATTCATGTATGCACATGCATATACAAACATGTATTTTATTATTATTTCTATAGCTACATATTTCTACAGATGGATATATAAACACATATACACATATGTTTTTCTCCCTGTATATCACCCCACCTCCTCCCTGTTTATCTCTCTGAACCAAAAAAAAAAAAATCCCTGTGTCTTTTTTAGTGTTTCACATCAGCAATATCGCAACCCAGATCCACTCAAATATTAATTCATTTCTTAGGGAAGTATAGCTCTGTTTGACCTTTTTCATGGTCTTGATAAGAACTCCAAGCTGCTTCAAGTTAACCTGTACCTTGTTATCTGGTACACACGATTAAATTCCAGCAATAAAGAGAGTCCCTAAAATAATGGATTTATTGTTCAACATTACACACCGTTGCATCCTATCTACTACTCCAACACACTAATGTTAGTTTCACATCCTTTTCCTCATTGTCTAGAAACACTCAGATCTTCCATTTTTCCCTTGAATTATCTTTGCCGTATTTTTGGTTTCCTCGGTAATGAACAGAATACATTTTGACATGAATTCATTATATTTTCTATGAAAGTCTTTTCTCTAACTTAATTTGAAAATTATACTTTGAAAGTAGGCAGCTACTTACATACTCTCCGTTGAGCCCCTTAGCTTGCCTCAAATGCCTGGACACTCTACGAATTTTCAACAAACATCTCTTGGTGCTGGAAATTTCTATATTGGAAACTCATTGCGGAGACAAGTCTACCATGTCATAGCCCCTTAGGTGACTGATAGAATAGATCATAAGGGTAGTTACTCCTTTGGTCTCTGTGGGAACAGACTCACAGGAGAACATATCATGAAGAAGCAGTGGGGTCCAGAGAAGCTGTCCTAGGGAAGAGGGAGAGAAGACACAGCTACCTAGCAGGAGCAGGAGCAAAGGTAATAGCCCTGCCACTCAGGGATGGTGGAAGAAGTGCAATGCCTAAAGAGGGAAACAACACAAAACAATTAATGATTGCACAGTTTCGACACCAACTTAGTCTGTATGGACCTGTAATGCAGAGATGAGTGAAGGAGTGAGGAAAATATATCTAAATAGTTGGAGACTGCCCCTAACCCATGGTATTAAGCTTATCTTACAGACATATCTAACCTACGAGGACTGTGTGCCAGGTGACTTCAGGGAGACCATCTGCTGTCTACGATGCCCACCACTGACGTGCAAGGGCCAGACCACCATTCCTCTACTTTCCTTTGACTGTGACTTTGACAAAATCACGTGCAATCTGCTTCAAAGAAACCATCGCCTCTATTTGGAAATTCACAAGCTCTCCGACCATTGTCCTCCTAGGAGTGCTATGACTTACTGTGGAAAAGTCACCCTGGTTCCTTCTTTGCTATAGTCAGGGGCCTTCCTTCCTATTACATTAGCTACAGAGCAACTA
Source organism: Dicrostonyx torquatus (assembly GCA_028555095.1). Classification (NCBI taxonomy): domain Eukaryota; kingdom Metazoa; phylum Chordata; class Mammalia; order Rodentia; family Cricetidae; genus Dicrostonyx; species Dicrostonyx torquatus. The sequence continues at coordinate 1,087,845 of JAQHUG010000348.1, read as the reverse complement.
ACTGAGCAAGCAAATCACAGGTCTAAAGTCATGGCTACGTCCCTCTCCCATCCGCAGCCTGGGTGGCGCACTAAACTAAAGTCAGCATTTTCCAGATAGTTCATCAGCAGTAGTAGGAGACCTCTCCAGTAAGGTCACTGAACCCCTAATGCAATCATGTGTGTGAGTGCCCACAGTCAGGCTGAGCTAATTTAACATGAAGTCATCAGAGATGAGAAAAATCCGCTGGAGTCATAAAAGCGTCCACATCAGGGACTCTGCCCCGGAGGAAGGTGAGGTTTACTGGGAAGTGAAGGGAGTGGACCAAAACAATAAAAAAACGTGAGCCAGAGAATGAAAGGAAGATTTTAGGAGAAGTTAAGATAAATAATAGAACAACTCTTTCTCTAGTGCAAAAGCGATAAGACGTCAACTAAGGACGCAGCAAGATTTTGCCAAGAGATGAAGGAAAGTTACTTGCCAAAGGAGCTCAGCATTACTGACAAACAAGGGGATGGATGAACGTGCGCCAGGGAGGAAGGCATGCTTAGCCAAGGCAGAGTGCTTTCCTGAAGGAAGAAAATGAAGTCACTGGACACAGATGTCTCCAGAATGAAAGGAATCTAAAAGTCAGCTTGGAAATATTAAAGTCAGGGGTTTCCAGGGCCAGAGAGGTGGCGCAGCAGTTAAGAACACTTGCTACTCTTCCAGAGGACCCAAGGTCAGTTTTCAGCCCCCATAACAAGCGACTCACAACAGTCTGTAACTCCAGATGCAGGAGATCCGACACATCCGGCTTTCACGAGTTCCTGACTTTATATGCAAATACCCACATGCAGACATACAAACTTACACATAATTAAAAATAATAACAAAAATAAACTTTGATAAAAATAAACTTTGAAATTTGGGGGATTTCTGGTGCTTCCAAGAGCCACAGTTAGAAATGCAGTAGCTTGTCAAAGTCTCAGTTCCAGAAGTCCGGGGACCAGGCACTGTCTCTGGGAGCAAACCTTTTCATAATATACAAAGACCCTACTGATAAACCTGGATGTCCAAACCAGATATAAACTCCCTCATTTCATTACTTCTCTTTTAATCATTTACTAATTCTAAAACTTGGGTTGAATTAAACACTTGTTTTAAGACTAAAATAAGAGCAAAAAAAAAAATTTGGAAAAGGATTTAGCACCCAAAACCTGCACGCTCAGCTCTTACACTCAACTAGGCACCAACCAGTCAGTTTCTGTTTATTCTGGCCCCGTGGAGCTCACATGTTCTAGTTCACTAATAGATGTTGAGAGAACTCACCAAGTATTGAGAATACATTGATCTCATATAATATAGACATGTAAATTTCAAATATTCTTTAAAAATGAAAAAGAGAGGAGAGACTGGAGAGATGACTCACAGTTAAGAGCACTGGCTGCTCCTGTAGAGGCCCAGCGTTTGGATCTCAGCATTTACAAGGTGGCTTGCAGCCATCAGTAACTCCGGTTCCACCCAAATCCTACACCTCTTCTGGACTCTGCGAACATCAAGCACACAAGTGCACATCCACACGTGCAGGCAAAACACTCAAATGCATAAAATAAAAGTAAGTAAGTCTGAAATTTAAAAATGGCAAAATTACTAGAATAAAATAGAAGCAAATACCAGATCGCACTAAGCTGAGTCGGGGGAAGTAAAGGCAAATAAAAATAATAACAGTAAATACTAATAAAAATGCTCTAATTGCTGTGTAGGCATGGAGAAAATTCTTGGGGTCCTTTCTGTCTTGGGAATATAATATCATTCCATGCTCTGCAATCATACTACCAAAAAAAAAAAAAAAAAAAAAACCCTACCAATAGCCTGTGACAGAAAGGAAGGAAAGTCTCCAGCAGTTTCTCTCCTCCTTGCTTTCTCCTTCCTCTTTTCCATCCTAATTCTCTCCAAACATGGGTAGTTTCTCTCAAAAACATTTCCCTAACAGGTCACTTGTATTAAAATCTTCTCCTAGCCTCTGTTAGTATTAAACTCGACTATGATACTGGATCTAACTCAATTAAAATGTGAATAATTATTTTGGGGAACTGTACCGTAAGTGGGTGCTTTCAAGTCATTCTTTATGTATGCATGCACATGTAAATACACAGCCCTTCCCAATGGTAGCCACTGTCCTCTCTGGTATTCATATGGTGAAGTTCTAAACTCACTTCCCAGAACGGAGCTATATTTGAAGATACAAACGTTTTGCAGAGATAAATCTTAAAAGAAGTACCCTGGGGCAGATCTTACTCCCATATGAGGAGCTGATATCCTCCCAAGAAGTTGGGTACATAATGATATGCAAGGAACAAATGCACAGGGGGACAATTAAGTAAGGACACGGTGACTAAGTGACATTAACAAAGCATCAAGGCCTGAGTAGAAACCGAAACTGTTGATATCTTAATCTTGCACTTTTAACCTCCAGAGGAACAGAAAAATAATTTTCTCGGCCGGGCGGTGGTGGCGCACGCCTTTAATCCCAGCACTCGGGAGGCAGAGGCAGGCGGATCTTTGTGAGTTCGAGACCAGCCTGGTCTACAAGAGCTAGTTCCAGGACAGGCTCCAAAGCCACAGAGAAACCCTGTCTCGAAAAACCCAAAAAAAATAATAATAATTTTCTCAAAATACAAGCCTGTAGTATTTTATTACATTTGCCCTAGGAATTGTACCGTACATGTACAATCTACACATGGAGAACAGACATGTTTCTGTAGTTTACACTTCCATGTGATGAATTATTTCAGAATATAATCCAAACATATCCAAATCATCATGCATCTTTAAAACAATGTATAGCAGTCTGGTGGTTTGAATAGGTTTGGCCCCCATAGACTCATGTGTTTAAAAGCTTGACCCATGAGGAGTGGCACTATTAGGAGGTATGCCCTTGTTGGAGTAGGTGTGGCCATGTTGGAGGAAGTGTGCCACTGTGGGGGCGGGCTTTGAGGTCTCATATGCTCAAGCCATGCTCAGTATGACACAGAGTCACTGCTACTGCCTGCGGGTCAAGATGTAGAACCCTCAGCTCCTTCTCCAGCACCATGCCTGCCTACACAATGTGCCATCGTGTCCTGCCATGGTGATGACGGACTAGTTATCTGAAACTGTAAGCCAGCCCCCAATTAAATGTTTTCCTTGACAAGAGTCATCATGGGTTTGGTGTCTCTTCACAGTGATAGAAATCCTAAGACAAGCAGCACAGACAAGTGATGTAAGCAAGCAGTGAGTTCCACAGGACAGGGCTGGGGTAGCAGGGATGAGAATTGGCACTTCCTGAAGTCTTGATTTGTACCCTGTATTGTCACCAACACTCAGAGAACTGTCCCGTTTGGTCCTTTATCAAGCCAGTGAAGCAAATACGATTATCTCCTCAGGTAGGAATATGAAACCCACAGTAAAATAAGCCTGCAAGTGCACATAGCCAGCAAATAGGTATCCAATGCATCCTCTTCAGCCACGCAGAGTGGTTGCCAGGAAGTAAACACTGAGGGTGTTTCCCATCGCTGCTCCCTTTCTCCCCTTCCTCCCCTTCGTGTCCATCTTACTAGGAGTCTGCACAACTTAGGTCTATCTTCAGCAGAGCAAACACCAGCTGACAGAGGAGAATCTGGTCTTTAAATTAAATGGCTGTCTGAAACTAGGTGAGAAATTCATTTCCTTTTCTGTTAAATGGTGTCAAAAAGATGACAATAGCATTATTCACCAATTCCACTGCCAACACGTAAGAAGTGTTGCTTCCCAGCATTAAAGAAAGTGCCAGGAAATGGACAACTTTCAGTCTTTCTGGTAAAGGAGGCTAATGCTTGCTTTCTATGGGATAATTTATTGGCATATATCAAGAGTTTAAAACTTCACAATTTAGTAAAATTTTTGATCCAAGGATTTTCAAAAATCTTCTTAAAAAAAAAAAAGAAAGGATGTGGATCAAAGTACACAGTAAGATAAGTCAATACATATTGAAAATACCTTTGTATCTACACAACACATTTATATATATATATAACATGTATAATAGCAACTAGCAGAAGTCAAACATTTAGTTAAGGAGAACTGAAAAAATGTAATTTGTCTACACCTAAGTTACTATGCAGTTATTTTAAATTATGCTGCAAGAGAAATTTAGCACCGTAGAATGATCATGATACATTATACAGTGTGATTTCACTCTTATTGTGTCTTAAAAAACACATCTATATCAGGCACGGATTTGCTCTTTCCATGCAGGTGCAAGAACTATCACATTTCTTCTTTATTCTAATTTAGTTAAAAGCCGACTTAGAACCCCATGCTCCTTGCTGAAAGGAAGTACCCTGTAAGGAACAGTTGGGGTTCCCCCACACACATACATACTTTATTTAGAACACCCTACTACCTGGAGTTGATCTAGTACTAAAAAGAGAAAGAGGTCCCTGCTCTGGGGTCAAGGTCCTTGCTTCTGCTGTCATGGATACCTCAAAATAAAGCTGGCTAATGATGAAGGTTGCAGTTGCCGAGACACCCTGATAGCAATGGCCTTCTTACAGGCACGGCTTGTGTTAGTGTCCTCCCAACAGTGGCAGCTGGAGTTCTGTCCCTGGAGACTTCCTGCTGCTGGGATACGCAGCTCAGCATGAGTGACAAGCACAAATCTCTAAGCCTGGTGTAACTACGACTCAACCTCTCAGACGTCTTCGTCATCTCTTGGAAGACTGCTCTACTCTCTCTATTTAGACTGCAGACGGCCTGGCAGGGAGCTTCTGCTCTAATTCCATGAGAAGTCTAGTATTCTGAATAAAGACCTTGGTTGACTTGTTCTTCCATGACCTCATGAACCCAAATCAAAGTATCAGTTTCCATTCATCAAATCCAATTTATATGTGTCCACAGAGAGAGGATGCACCCCACATAGAGATGAGCTTAACCCCAAGAATGCTAACACAAATGGCTTTTGTGGTTTCTTTTTTGACAAAAGCATCCATGCATGTGTCAAAACAGTTAAATGAGAGCAAGTTCACATATACAACAAATAAATAAGCAAATAAATAAATGTTAACAATAATAGAAAAAAATAAGAGTCAGGGAGATGTCTCATCAGGTAAAAGCTCCTGCTACCATATCTGATGACCTGCGTTCAATCCTCAAAACTCTCATGGTGGAAGAAGCAAACCGAGTCCCTCAAGCTGTCTTCTGACCTGCATACTCCACCACATTTTCCTTTTACAAAATCTTCCTCACAAAAGCATGGTTTCCGTGACTCCAGCATAGCCCAGCCTTGGATGTGGAATCGGAATTCCCAGGAAGAAGTGGGGAGGTGAAGTGCGTGAGAGCGCTAATAAACCATGTCCGGTAGCTTTTTCCTCGCCCTGGATTCAGCTAACCCTGGAACTCCATGTGTTTGTTACTAAAAGCAAGGAGTATTCGACCCAGATGGATGGAAGCGGTCCTTGCTCTTTTCCTCGTGTTTCCCTTTGTCACCCTGGGATGGGGAACAGCATTTTTAGTAGAAAAGAGCAATCCTGATGCAGCAAGATGGCCAAGAAATGAGCTAATATGCTCGCTATTGGCTCCGTGTGCACTTCCTGCTTCCTGCCCCGGCTCGGCATGTCCTTGGTTTGAGAGCGTGGGCGGAGGCGAATGGCTATGCCTCTGTTAACTGTGTCCAACAGTCCATCCACATTCAGACTGATACAAAGACGGCCTTTTGGCTTAAAGTCACAGTCACAATAGCTCAATATTCCACTCTTCCTCCCCAAACTCACACTGTTCCAAATCTGAACTGCTTATTGTGGTGTTGCTCAGGGCTAAGTCTTTAACTAGCTCAATATGTATTAAGTATTATACATGACAATCATTATACTTCTTTCTCTTTGTAATAAGAGAGTCTAAATCAAAATAAGCATTATAATGAGTCTTCTTGTTTCTCTGAGTGACTATTTCTATATCTAGAATGTGAGCCCTGAGATGTCAGCAACTAATGCCTTTTTGTCACTTTTTTTCCACTGTTGAATTAAGTAATTAATTAATTGTTGAGTCAATAAAATAATCAATTCCCAACAAAAATGTGTTAGCTGACTGTGACAAGAAGAACTAAATTTGTGCAATGGAAGTATCTTGAGTTTAACAGAGTCCAATTTGGGTTTACCTCCCAAATTTTAGTATCCCGATATATAGGAGAAAATATTTATCCGACAGAATCATGACAACTCAGTTCATAAGCATGAAGTGCTTGACATATTTAAATGCACGCAAGGTACGTGGGTCTTTGGTAATGTGTCAAAATGTTACTGTATCACTTTTATCTGCTGTTTTCAAACCTTAGTTCACAGTTTCTACCATTTGGAGGTGTTCAGTGTGTTTGAGGATTGGTCTTGAATGTAGTCATGTGGGAAACATTCCCCACCCCCTCTCTCCACCACACACTCTGAAATGGGATCCTTTGCTCCTCCCCATACTCCTCTATCATTTGCTGTCTTTATCACCCTCACCAGAGACCAATCCAATTGGAATTCCTGTCTGAGCCTTTCAAGCTGTGAGCTAACTTGCTGCGGGAGATTAAGCCCTCTTGCTTTCAGCCAATGGCTTCTAAGATACCCGCCCAATACTAACTTGAGCCGCCCTTAACTCACGAGAAAGCCATTTCAGGTACTCCACTCTGGTGACACAAAGCTAACCAACAGAACTATCTCTAAATTACAATGACATAGCCCACTTTTCTCCGTGGTGCTGCAAACATTCAGTTGCTGGGGACAGTTGCTAAAAGAGCACTTGGCACATCTCTACTGTTTTTCCCAACTTCGTTGTTTAGCTAATGGGTGAAGCAGGAAGAAAAAAAAAAAACAAGTAGAGTCACCACAGCTACCAACCTCCAAGCAAGTATATCTGAGTTGAGTTGATAGCTCCTAGGAAATGAGATTGTCATAAAGACTCTGCATGTATTGGCTATTTGGGAACCTATTCTATATGAATGCACATCTTCTTAGACTGAGATGGAGGGGGGGAGGGCCTTGGGCTCCCCATAGGACAGGGTAACCTGCACCATCTTAAGGAAGCAGGGGGAGGGCGGTGGGGTAGTGGGGGAGCGGGAGGGCCGGGAACAAGGGGAGTAAATGTAAATTTTGCTTTTAACAAAAATAAATGAATAAATAAAAAAAAAAGACAAACACTATCTGTGCCCTAAACTTTAATATATTTTAAAAATAAAATTCTCTTAGTCTTGTGTAGAACCCTGCATGTCCATCAATGCACACAGCAAAGGCCCATTTCCTAGCCCTTCTTGTCAGGAGCCTTGCCCATTTGACTGAGTTATCAACAACAAGGCTAATTAGCAGTGGTCAAGGCACATCTAGATCTTGCCTTCCTAGGGGAGAGATGTGTATTCTCCCTTTTCTCTTTCCTGCTGCCTGGGTTAGAGATTCGGTCTTAGAGGTGAGCCATTTGGGTCAATGTGAGCAATGCCACTAACCTATGGAAAGCAGACCATAACGTAACAACAGCTGTCCCAGTCAATCCTCGCTGCTATAACAAAACTTGCTAGACTGGAAAAATCTCTAAATAATACACTTTTATTATTCACAGTTAAAAACCAACCTGCCACCAGACTTTGCATCTGGTGAAAGTGCCATCTTTGCTTCATAGATGATGGCCTTTAATTGCCACCTCGCGTCTTTGACTAAATAGCAATGTTTACTCTGACGTGTTTTCTAAGGTAAAAATATAATTTAACCTTCGTGACTTTAATCATTTTACAGACTCGGTACCATTTCATAACTGCACTTTAGGGATTACATCAACATATGAATTGGAAGACATACCAGCATTAGCACTGTAACAATAGTGTAAGTTCCTGAACCAAGGTGGGAACCATACTAGTCCAAGGATGGTTATATTTACTCATACAAAAGAGAACAATTCCCTCTCTTGTCTAAAGTGAAAATAGTTTTGGGTCTTTGCTATTGCAGACAACACTAAATCTGATTGAATGTTGAGACATTTGGAGATCTGTGATTATCCAGGTTCTGTTAAGAGCCTCTTCAGTTCTTTTTCTGCTTCCCCTAAAATGGTTCTGGCCACCAGGATAAGACTGATAAGACTGACCTGCTTGGTAAACATTGGTTGTTTCATATTGGGCTGTCCTTCCATAGATTTTAAGACCATTCCTGCATCATGGATAACCAATCAGAATCCAGTCCACCTCTCACAGCAAGAGCTCCCTTCAAGGGCAGTATTGTCTATGAGTACACCCCTGTTGGCTGACAATTCTTGGGGCTTTCCCCTTTGTCTGAGCTCTATAAGAGCTGACTGTATACCATTTCTGTCATTTGGTTGCAGCACCAGTCTCTTTTCTAAGCCATGGATTTTAATTAAAACAATCACATCTCTCTGCCCCCCTTTACCCAATAGCAAACTTACTAGTAGCAAGGAACATAATTTAGACATATTCATCAAATTTTTGAATCCTTATCAAATTTTAGAGGCAATTTCTAAACATGAAATATTATGATCTTTACTTGCAAAAGCACTTTTGGCCTTTACTGGTTTGTTTGTAATCTTTCCTATAATATGACGTCCGTCCTCAAAGGTAAACAAGTATATCACAATAATCTCTGCATCCGCAGCATCTGGCTTGCGAATGAAGTTCAGAAAATGTTTACTAGATAGATAGGTAAATGAATCTTAGTAGCAACCTCGTATCTACAATAATGGTTGTACTTCATGCCTAAATGCTAATGACTTACTGTGGGTTGCCAAAGAGGAAAGCTGCTTATCTTTGGCCCTCCATTGTAAACAGCATAAGTATGACAAATGGACTTATGCAATAAGGTATTTCAGCATCTTATAATAGGGAGTTATAATGAGTTGTTTGGATATGGCTTGTCAACACATAAGAGCTGTGTGGGTCACTCTGCACGTCTTAGATGTGTTCCTACATGATAGCCTTGAGTTGCCTAAGACTTAAATGAATGAGTACAGCAGCCAAACAAATAACATGTTCTAAGATATCTCTATCAAAAGGACAAGGAGTAGTTTGATTGGTTAAGACTGAGACAAATACCCATACTTGAACTGTTAGAGTCAATAGGTTTACGCATTTAACTGCGAGTACCTGGATCACATTTCTACCTCTGAAGGGGTAGGGTAGACTCAGATGAGAAAGCTCCATACAAGCTTAAGAAAGAGGGTGATATTCCAGAAAAAAAATACAGAGAGATTTTATTATTATATATTTATAGTACATTTTATTATATATACATATTTAAACCTCAAAGTATATCTATCAACATCTAGCTCATAATTGCTCATAGGTTTGTTCTACCCAAAGTTTTTCCAAGAACTTATTCTGACTTTTTTTTTAAATCCATATACTTGCCTCTGCTGTTATCCTCCAGTTACCTAAAAGCCTTTATTCAGTATCTACACCTGAATTAAATCCTCATGGAAATGGCCCAAATTTACCAACCAGACTGAAAGGGCATCTGGAGATTTGAGGAGCTGCTTTGCTTCCTGTTCCAAGGGTACCTGGAGCAAGTCTCTGGAGAAGTCACATAAAAGTTTTTAAGCATGCCTTAGTGACAGAAAAAGAAATTCAAGTTGACCTTATTGACTGGCCCACGTCAACTTGTCAAGAAAGCACTTGGTAATTAATCAAGTGATTTATCTTTTAATTGAGATCAGAGTTGCTCTGCAACTTCCAAAGACACTGGACTCCTCCAGCCACTGAAAAACGGGCTCACTGAACAACTGAGGAGCCATAAGGTCTCTGAGTTTCTGGTTTGCCCAATTTTCCAGTATTTGTTGGACAAGTACTCTCTAGTGAAATAAAGATTGCCCAAGGTTGTACATTATGGGGTTCTGGATAGAAGGCTAGAGCCTCACTATTCTTTCCGTGCTCTGGCTGCCTTCTATGAAACTACCCTCAAACACTTTGAAATCTCAACCCCGATATTGTGCAAGATATCCAGAATCACACTGTGGTGCATAAGCATCCTCTGCTTTCCCCTCCCACACTTTCTTGGTCTCCTTACCATTCCAGGGATCTCACTAGAATGGCTACAAGAGCTTTACAGTTTGCAGTCATTTTCCCCAAATGTTACCTTGTATCACCACAGTACAGAGAGAGAGAGAGAGAGAGAGAGAGAGAGAGAGAGAGAGAGAGAGAGAGAGAGAGAGAGAGAGAGAGAGAGAGAAATATCACAATTTGCTTCGCGTGACGAGGAAATTTAGGTTCAGAGATTATGGAAGGCTTTACAGTCACGTGACTAATAAGTGACACAGCGTGTCTCAAATCCAAAGCCTCTCATTAAAAGTCTCCTACTCACAGAGCTCAAAAGATGGCTCCTTCAGGAAAGTCCCTGCTGCAAGAGCGTGAGCACCTAGATTGGATCCCCAGCTCTCATGGAAATGCTGGGCATGGTAGGTACCTCTGCTGAAACCATAGTTCAGGGAAGTCAGACTTGAATCCCGCTGGCCACCCAGCGTAGTTAACTGGTGAACCCTGGATTCAGTAATAGACCCTGTCTCAAAACACAAGGAGAAGATGGCGAGAAGAAGATGCTCTCAGTCAACCTCTGACTTCTACACACAACATGCAGGTATATGCACATGCATCCACATGCACAAGGATGCGCACACACACACATACAACACATACACATACAACACACACACATACACACACACACACACACATCTCTTTTCTTCCCCTTTGACACCAGCTCTAATTACAACCTGTTTGATGGCCGGGCGGTGGTGGTGCACGCCTTTAATCCCAGCACTCGGGAGGCAGAGACAGGTGGATCTCTGTGAGTTTGAGGCCAGCCTGGTCTACAAGAGCTAGTTCCAGGACAAGGCTCCAAAGCTACAGAGAAACCCTGTCTCGAAAAAAAACAAAAACAAAAAACAAATAAAATAAAATAAAAAAAACCTGTTTGATGATCTTGACTCAGTAAATCAGCCATCTTGAGGATCTGCGACAGGCCTTTTTGCTTCTGGGTTCTGTCTTCAGAAAGCTGGCATGGTCCTCTCTAGTATTGATATTTGTGGTATTCAGCTTTTTATGGTTGTCACAAAAATACCTTAAAGAAACACATTGTAAGAGAAAAGATTGATTAGGGTTCACAGTTTCAGATGTCTTGGCCTGTGCTAACATGGCCCCCATCGCTAGGGAAACAGGCATTTACAACCTGCGCTTCTAGTGAACCCAGTGGTCTTAGAAATTCTGCCTTACAGATAGGACCTTTAAGTCAATTTTAGAATAGGAGACCATACTCTCATTAACACTAGGAAGGAGTTCAAATGAGCACATCTTGCCCATTACTTGTTTAGAGTTGTACTTTTATAACTTACAAGCAAACAAACAAACAACTAAAAAATACACAATGATAATATCAATTATGTAAATCTCAGAGTCCCAACCCGCTCACTCCGAGTCTTCCAGCAAATTGTGTAAACAGCATTGGAAAAGCCACTCCCTGTCCAGCTTCCATTGCAACTTGATAGGTTCTGTGTCACCTGTGCTGGAATTCCCATACCAAGGATTGTAAAGCGGAGACCTTGATGGGTGATGACCCTACTCTTGTTCATAACCTTCAGAGGAGAAAATATAATATGTCTGGGGCCAGGTTTTTCTGAAAGATACCAGGTGTGCAATTTGCAAACAGATGACAATCGACGTGACTATTGATTGCTCTGGCCAGCTAATTACGGGCTTGTGATTCCCTGAAGCCCTAAGTTGTTCCCCCTATTTCCCATACTGAATATCTTCCACCGGATCTCATTGGCTTGCCCTCAACTCATTCCCAGAGAGAAACATATCCCGCCAGCTTTCCCTGTGTCCATCCTCCTTCAGCTTGCTGGCCTCCTAATAGCTGTCACCAGATTTCCAAGGGGCTGTCAACTTATTGCATAATCAGCGTTCCTCTGAGACTGCCGCCCCTTTGCTCCCATCATTACCTCAGGGTGTTGGAACTTTGCTGGGAGCTGCTTGACAGATCATTAAAGATCTCAGCTGTTTCGGAGCCCTAACCGCCTCTTTCACCTGGTCTCCTTCCAAGAACAGCTGCAAAAGCTCTTGCAAGGAAGGGTGGAGACACAACTTAGCATGATAGCAAATCAGTAGGGAGTGGCCATTTTCCCAAGAAAAGCTATGAGGTCTTGTAGCTACCCAGCAGCACCACACCCCGCACCCTGTCAGCCCCCACTCCACAGAAGAGAGGCAAATTTCTGTTAACTCTGTGTGCAAATTCCTCTTAGCCAAAAGAAGGACATCGAGAGTCACAGGCCCACCCTTGTTGCCAGAAGGGCTGGAAAAGTTTCTTGTTGTCTCCATGATTCACAAAAGGATCTGTCAGTAAATACAAAAATATTATCCTGCACATGTATTGCATAATACACACTAATTTGCACCAACGTAACCATGTAGAAGCTGACACCCAAACTCTGGGTGTTGGGCAAAGTACTCAAAACGTTTTCTTATGTATTTTCATAGCAAGCCATGCACGGTGGTGGGATCCAAGCTCCCAAGAAATTGAATAATTTGTTTAATATTTCATAATTCAAAGGGAATGGAGCTAGGGTTTGAACTAGAGTCTGATTAAAGAGGACAGTCCAATAATGTTGATTACAACATGTGGTTTCTTAATGTATTTTCATAGCAACCCATGCCCCCCCCATAGAAGTGGGTTAAATGGGTTCCTTTTTAATGAAGCCCTAGTCATATTATTTTTTAATTTTTTTCTTTAATTTATTCTTTATTTTATGTGCATTGATGTTTTGGATGGGTGTCGAGTCCCCTGGGATTGGAATTACAGTTGTAAGCTGCCATGTGGGTATTGGGAATTGAACCCAGGTCTTCTGGAAGAGCAGTCTTAACCACTGAGCCATCTCTCCAGGCCTTATTCATATCATTAAAATATTTGTATTATATTTTTGAGGATTTCATAAACATTTTTTATCATATTTCCCATCCACTCCTAAATTCACCCCACCTCCCTACCCATCCAAGTTCGCATTCTCTCTCTTTTAACCCATTAACACCAATTGGCACTGCCCAACTACTCTCAGATGTAAGGCTACATCAGCTGGTATGCTGTCTTCTGACCAGGGATCATGCCCTTAAAGCAACCCTGCTCTCCCTATCCTGAAAGCTATCAATTGCTAGCAGCCCCTCAGCCACTGGACCCACTTTCTCCTTCCACGCTGAGAATTTGTTTGTCTTGAGCATGCGCAGGTCATCAGTACGTTGTCACGATTCTGTTGAGTCTGGAAAAGGCAATTTCCTTGTTTGCAGTTCTTACTCCTCTTTCATGACGGTCGGTGAGCCTTTGAGGAAGGGGTATGATATAGGTGTCTCATATGAGCATATTGTAGTCTTTTACTCTTTGCTTATTGGCCAATAGAATGGTTCTCTGTATTTCTTGTCACCTACCATAAGAAGAAGATTCTCTGAGGATGGTTGAGAGATGCACTAACCTGTGGGTATAATGATAAACCAGTAGGAGTTGGATTAATATTATGTTCATTTAGCAGAAATCTCCTCTGGCACTTATGCCCTATCTAGCCACAGCTTCTTGATCCTGATAACAGTATGAGATATGGGTGCCATCTTGTGCTTTTGCTGTGTCTCATATTAGCCCCCCACCAAAGAAGTTGGTCCCTTTTATAACATTAATGCCAGTATTGTATCTGTCATTATTGTAGTTCACAGGGCTCACAGCTGAGTAAGATGGAACATGATTTTTCTACTCTCCTTTTCTACTTTGCTGCTAAAAGCCATAGTACTTTCCAGAACTGTGAAAGGGGGCCAGTATGGATGAGTCTTCCAGGTCTAACTTGATTTCTCCATGTCCTGTGACTCAAGTATGTGTCTTCAGCAGCAACAAAGTTCTGGAATGTGTCCAAGAGCGATAGTAATGTTTGGTAATATCCTGTAATGTCTGGTAGTGTCTGTGGGAACTCGTTAGCTAGCAACTCCAAAGGAGGCAACCCATTCCTGGAACTGGACTTTTTATTTGTTTGCCTGTTGTGACTAGTAGAGGCAGTGTCCACCCATTAGAGGATGACTTCATTCTGATCCTTAACTAGAGCACTTTCTTTTCCTAAAATGTCCTTGAGCCTTAGTCTTTTTATTAAGATGAATTCAAATAATGTTTCAAGATTTATCTCCATTTTCATGTATAGTGAGGGGAAAATGTATGAAATACTTCTTCCCTTGTCCAATGAACATTCTTAACCATTTCTTCTACATTCTTTTCTTTTCCTTTTTTGGACACGATCTCACTTTGTAGCTCTGGCTGCTCTGACACTCACTATGTAGACCAGACTGGCCTTGAACTCACACACATCTGCCTGCCTCTGTCTTTTGAGTGCTGGGAATAAAGATGTGTGTTATTATTCCAGGCTACTCTTCTACATTCTTGAATGTTTCTGTTACTGGTTTTTGTGACACAACCTGCTTTGTAGAAAAGCTTTTAATTACTCTCTGCACCATGAGAGCTAAGAAAGGTGTGGTGAGGGTCCTGGAGAAATGGCCCAGCAGTTAAGAGCACTGGCTACTCTTACAGATGTCCTAAGTTCTATTCCCAGCACCCACATGGAAACTTACAACTGTCTATAACTCAGAAAGCCAATGCCCTCTTTTGATATGCAGATATACACGAATACAAAACACCCATATGCATAAAATAAATAAATCTTATTTTTTTTAAAAAAAAAACAATGGAAGTGTGCTGAACTTCTCATTTTCAAGGCCTCAGAGAGTGTTACCTCAATATTCCTGCCAGTTCCCAGGAGTTTTATCCCCCAGCTCTGCTCCATCTCCTGTCTTATTTCCTCTATTATTGCTTTTGTCTGTCTCTACACCACTGTGAAATGAAACTCAATACCTTCTCTGCCTTCCATAATCAATATCAGTTTTTCACGTCTGTCATAGTTTTGAGGGGAAGGCATCAAATAAAATCAAATAACATGGCATGCCACCTTTAACCTTATTTATTCCTTGCCATTCCCCCTCCCTCTTATGAGCAGTAGAATTCCCAAATTCTTCACATAGTCAATGCAGAATAATCTCCTCCAGAGTTTTAGTACCAAGTACCATCAAGGTCTTATAATAAAGGTACTATGAGGGACTGAGAGTTGACTGGGAAGAGTGGGTAGTTAGCATCTCACTCAGAGCTCCTATATTCAGCATGGATTTAGTTTAACTGTTCAGTGCTATCTAATTAGGATGCAGAGATAAAGAGCACCAAGGGACGTTTTCTCCATTGTGATGGCAATCTGCCGACTGGAGACTTTTGGACGATAGAACAGATAGATAGGTCAAATTTTCAAAGTATAAAAACAGATAACAAATGTTTAAAGGAAGGACAGTAATAATGTCTTATGGAATCTGTAAGGCATGATGCAATTATAAAATAAAGATATTGACTCATATAAACAAAAGATGATGAGAACAGATACATAAAGGCCAAAAATAATCTGGATATTATTTTAAATAGAAAATATAAAGTTGGTGTCAGTAAGTACATTGAATGTAAATGGCTATTAAAAATCAAGTTAAAGAGTAAGTATGATCATATTTGATTAAAAAACACTACCTGCATCTTTATACAAATATAGAACTTGTGTTGTGAGAAAATGTGAAAGCAAAAAAAAAATGTTTAAAAAGCAATCTACACAAAACCATTCAAGAGGAAAATGATGTCGCAACATTAATGTCGGTCAAAGCAGACTTTTAAAATTCTTTTTAATATAGCAAAATAATGGGTTCCCTTACAATATTTTCATGTATTGTTCTCTTCCTTTGCATCCCCCACCACTGCCCTGCCGCACCCCTCTCTCACCCCCTTGCTGGCGTCCTTTCGTTCCCCAGACAGCTTCTTCAGATTTAGTAGCAATGAAATTTAAAGAGAGAAATAAAAAAAATATCAAATAAGGGTTTAAAAAATTCAACACGTTAACAAAATTGATGAACTCAAAACCAATTGAAAGAAAGGAGAGATTGCAGAATCATGGAAAAGTCAGTGATCACTAGAGTTCTTGAGTTAAAAGGAGGCTAATTCAACACATATATTCTATAAAGTGCTCTTAGCTCAAAAATATAAAAACTTCCTACAAACCAACAAGAAAAATAAGCAAGTAGCACAATGTTTACAGAAAAAACAAATCCTCAAAAGATAAGTCATGGAAGAAAGCTGCAAATAAAGAAATGTGTAAACTAGATATCAAGAATATGCAATTCAAAACATAATCAGATATTACCAGACCTACAGGAGGAAACCTAAAATTAAAAGAACTAATTAATAAAACCATATTTGAACTGGGACAGAAAACAAAATTCTCAAGCACCGCTAGAAGGAGTAAAAATTGATACTTTTGGCAAATGATTTATCTGTGCCTATTAAAGCAAATCTGCGTGTTTCTGTGACCTGCTGATTCCAGTCTTGCATATGTGGCCCTCAAAATGCACACGTAGGCCATCAAATACCTATACAAGAATTCCCTTATTGCAAAATATGTGAACAAGAGTTCCCATACAGGCACTATTGCAAAAGCCTGAAACTAGAAATAACAAGTATCTAAGAATATGAAAGACACATCCATGACCACAACCAATAACATGAATCTTACAGAGAGTGCTGGGCCAAGAAAGACAGCAGATTCATGCTATTAAAGTCCATTCTTATATGAAAACTATAAAGTTAATCTATAGTGTCACATGTGGCATGTGTTGAATAGGAAGAGGCATAAAATGTCCTTCTAGGGTACTAAAAGTATATTGTTTTGATTTGAGCAATAATCTCACAGGTCATCTGTATAAAAGTTTACTGTGTACTGTGCCCAGGATATATGTACTTTATTGTGCGTGAAATATATTCCAGCTAAAAAAAATCTATAAATATATATTGATAACATTTCCTAAGTAGAAATTATTTAGCCATGGTAAACAATGGCCAAATAGTAATTATAAATAATAACAGCACACCTGTTTCTTTTCCATAGGGCCATAGGCTCCCTTAGCACAAAATGCAACTGAGTCACAATTATACTATAATTTCCTGGTCCTCAGTAGGTGCCCAGTGTGCAATTATTGTGTCACCAGAACTAGAGTAATAGAAGGATATAAAACTCTGCCTTTGTGCTCGAGTGCTCTTTCTGGTTCATCTGATGCGACATTCTGAATACTTCAGCCCTAGGAGTCCACCAGTCCAACTGAGCTGGGTGAATGGCAAATCATGCCAGCTACCATATGAAAACAATGACAGTCCTGAAAAAAGACCACCCAGTCCAGGAATGTGCTGATACCCAGGGATGTTGTGAGATAGAAAATAGCATCTTATCACGTCAAGTAGCCTCTGTGAAGACTGAAGGCTGAAGAGATTTGAGAACGTTTTCAGGGAGAGCATTCCATAAAGATAAAAATATTAAAATTCATCTTACAAAAATTATATCTCAAGCTACCCATCAATGCTGACTAATACTTAAAGAGTTTGAGAAAATGCTCCAAATTCTAACCAAAGTCATTAGGGAACATGGTCAAGGAAATATGAGCTGTACCACTTTTCTTCATCATTTTGCTGTTGCTTTGGTAGAATTCCAGGACCAAAGCAACTTAGGAAAGAAAGGTTTGTCTTGGCCTACAGTCCCAGAAGAAATACAGTCCCTCATGGCAATCATTGGGGCAAGGCAACAGGAGGATGGCATGACAGGGGCAGCGAGCTGGCTGATCACATGTACTCACACATAGGAAGTAGAAGGAGAGAGAGAAAGAATAGGAAATGAGTCAAGGCCATGAAACCTCAAGGCCCACCCTCAGTGATTCACTTCCTCCAACAAAACTCCACCTCCTAAAGCTTCCATAAGCTTTCCAACCAGTGCCACCGACTAGGGACCACATGTTTTAACTCATGAACCTCTCAGGGTCCTTCTCACTCATTCATAACATTCTGGCTCCCATAGGCTGGTGGTCATCTCATAAGGCAAAATCCATTTAGTCCAACTTCAAGTGCCAGCCCCCAGAAGATTACAACTATAACAAATATGATGGGATGGCTGAAGAGGATCATCAGTTGACATATGCCGGTCCCTTTGAGGCAGCTATCTACTGTGTGATGTACAAGTAACTCAGGATAGGCTAACCGTGCTGTCCAGAAACCCTAATTCCCAGTGGCTTAACTTAGTAAGCAGTTCTAAGCTTCACTCGTGGTTTGGAGGAAGTTTTGGGAAGGAATGGGTAGAAAGATTCCAAGATACATTTTCAGTCAGGATCCTGGCCCTCTCATAGCATTGACACCAACCTCGTCTGTGTCCATAGAGAGTTCTTCATTTAGTTGGTGAGGAGAAAAGCAAAGCAAAGGCTTCACAGGGAACAGTATTGGGCCAGTCTGAAACTGACATATCTTAAGCTTGTTTTCATAGTCCATTGATCAGATTGAGAAATTCCACCAAAGTATCGGACATGAAAGTCCATAAATTATACTCCGTCTTTACCAAATGCTTTGTCTTACATCAGGAAATGTTTACCCCATTTCTTAGAGTGCCCTAAGCCTAATGAAGGGGAATCTGACTGAGCTAAGTATCTTACCAAAAAGAGGTATCTATGCATATATGAAAATGTTACAGAGAAATTCATTAATTTTTGCAATTAATATTTATTATTAATTGTAAGTGCCATGTCAGAAGATACCTGTAATATAAATATATTTATTAAGTGAATTAATAATTTGGTCATCAGCTGTATAAGTCACAGAGCACTGAGAATGAGTTTAACTCGCAAATGGAAAACTAGATTCTAAGACACAGTGACTCACCAAAGACATTTCCTCCCATGAGTCCATAATGAATGTCACTAGGTACTGCTGTCCTAGTGCCCCTAGGTACATGCTGTCCAGACAAATTGAAACAAATAAAGACACACACACACACACACACACAT
Source organism: Dicrostonyx torquatus (assembly GCA_028555095.1). Taxonomy (NCBI): domain Eukaryota; kingdom Metazoa; phylum Chordata; class Mammalia; order Rodentia; family Cricetidae; genus Dicrostonyx; species Dicrostonyx torquatus. The sequence continues at coordinate 1,068,926 of JAQHUG010000348.1, read as the reverse complement.
ATATGTATATATATATATATATATATATGGCAAATGAGCACTTACTACCAAATGAAGACCATGAATTGAAATATTTTAATTTTTACAACTCTAAGATATCTACTATGAAGCTACTAGGGATGCCAAGATGTAAACAGAATTTTCCAAGAATATACAGGCAAAGTTGTTCAGGCATCTGTATCATTGTATTTACAGAGGCAATTTTTATTCAAAACTTCTTTAATTTTAGAAATTTTTCATTGGTCAATTACATGGAAGAGAAGTTGAACAAAGATGATCCCAACAATGAGGTTGGTATATAGCTTTCATCCCTGATCCTCCTTGAAGTCAGTCAAGCAGACAGAAAAATGAGCATAATTCAAGTGTCACCTTATCTTCCTGGAGGACAGGGCATGACTTCATAGAAAATATCTGCACAGGAAATGTTTATGAAACTAAAATTATTTAAATTATATTAAAATAAAGGACCTACCATGCTACTTTTTTCCTTTTATGTAGGTCCACACAAAAAAATATAGCTAAGCATGCTATCTAAATTATTTCACTTAATTTTCATAAAGTCTTACAAATGACAAAATTTCCTTGTGTCTAATAAGTCGGAATACCAAGTTTTAACACAAAGCCAAAAAGTGTGATATCTCATCAACTATAAATAAAACCCTCTGGGAAATGCTTCCACAGTGCATTCTGAGCATCTCTCCGTATGACAGGAAGAATCTGCTCAAGGCTTTCAAGAATACAGGCTTCTGAAAACCCAGGGCTTTGCTTTCACAAGTATCCCTTTTTACTTCCAAGAAAACCCACTTCTGTGCAGCATCGGTGTGAACAACAGTCACAAGTGGGAAGAGCAATGGGATAAGGAGGAGGAGGAGGAATGAAACGGTCCGATAATTTTAGAAAAAGTGGGGAAAAGCATTAGATTTCCAGGTTCTATTTCTGCATCTACTTTCAATTTTTAAGTAAGCAGCTCTCTTTACCCTTGGCTCCCTTAATTATAGAAAGTGAAAAAATACATCCTTGGTATACAGCACAATGTTAGACACAGGGAAAAGTTCCTGGGTTGTGGCCAGGGCAGGCCAAAACCCAACACATTTTAAAACTCACATTGCATTATAAAACATTGGTTTCACATTCTCCAGAAATACTTTCAGTCTTAGTTCATAAGGTCTGAGAAGGTAAAATTGCATGTGTATGTGGACACACCAAAGATCAATATAGGACATTGAAAATGGATATTGATCTTGAGGGAAGATGATCCTATACATCATAACAGTGAATATTTTAGCTCATTCTGTAGTTTCTCTTTCTACACTCCTCCTTCCTCATTAAATGTCTCACTCTACCAGATTTTATGCATTGCTGGTGTCCTCAGTATAAATTACTATATATGTGTCCCTTCTTAAGGGTGTTTCTTGTTAAGAAGGAGGTGTGGAAGGAGAAGGAAGGAGGAGGAGGAGAAAGAGGAGAAAAAGAAGGAGAAGAAGGCAGTGGCCAAAGAAGGAATGTCTCTGCTACCAGCACTGAAGCCCCATAGCTCTCTCTATATTCTGATATTCACATGAATGATTTTCTGTTTGGGGAATATGGTAAAGGAAAAATGGACCTGAAAAATGCTGGGAACCTTCTTAACACTGTGATGCTGGAATACCTAATGCTATTGACCAGGAGGTAAAAGTTATTGAACTTAGATGATCAGTGAGTGTTTCAATACCAGTATTCCTAGCAACAGATATCTTCAATTGCATTGATATTAGCAGTTTTAGATTCTGTTATAGAGATGAACACTTTACATTGGTATGGATCTTGGTCTATTGATATAATTTAAGGTTAATTTTGTGTTATATATATTATATATTATATATATATATTTCTGTTCTTGAATAAGGTATTGTGTTTGTGCAGCTCATTTAAAAATGCAATGTATATTTACAAAATACAAGTTAATAGTCATCTGTAATAGTCAAGCTTGTAGATTTTCTAGATGTACAAATATATAGTTCAGAAGGATAGGTATTCTTCAAATCTTTCAAAGACATACAGAATTTGGCATTTTAAGAACTTAGACTTTTCTCAACAGTGAGACATGTCTGCTTCTGGCAGCACTAAATTACTTCAGATAGGTTGATGGGTATTGAAGAAACTTGTTATGGAATTTGCTTTCAATGTGACAAGGCTAGCCATTTGGGCAAGAAACTACTCTTGCCTGGACTGCTTGATGGTATGCTGTATGAACTGGACATGTAGGACCCACAGAAAAATGACTGCTGAGCTTGCTTAAAGGTGAGACTGTCCTCCAGGGTTCCATAAAAGAGTCTGCCAGACATTCTGTAGGACACAGAAGAAAGTGATTGACAAACAGCCAATGTAAGTGGAACTGTCTTTGACATTTCCTGTTTCATGGAAAAGTCTGCCGGGTACTGTGGGCCTGTAAGCTAAAGATGGATTTCCAAATGTTACAGAAGAACTTTGGGTGACTATACAGGCAGCAAGATATCTCTGTCGATTCTAGAGTTTTGGAAGTTACTTACAATGAAATTCCTATTTACTTAGGTAATATTATATCCTTCTGGAGTCTTTGATGGAGTTGAAGAAAGATATAATTAGAAAGATAGATTAGATATAAAACTTTAAGCTCACAAAGATAGAATAAATGATAGAGCATTTTTTTAATTTGCCAAATGTAAATGGACTAAATATTGTAACTATAATTCTTGCTTGATAACTGTTTTGTTTTATGTAATCTTGCTATGTTGAAGTTAAACCTTCCTTTTTATTTAGACAAAAAAAATGGGAGGTGATATGGGATTCCACTGTATGCTGTGAATGTATTTTATTACCATTGGTTAATAAAGAATCTGCTTTGGGTCTATGGCAGAGCAGAATAGAGCAAGGTGGGAATTCCAAGCAGAGATAGAGAAGAAAAGAGGGTGGAGTCAAAGAGTCACCGTGTAGCTTTGGAAGAAGACAGATGCCCCCAGAACCTTACTGGTAAACCACAAGCCTTGAGGTAAAATACAAAATAATAGAAATGGGTTAGTTTAAGATATAAGAGTCAGTTAATAAGAATTCTATGCTAATAGGCCAAGCAGTGTTTCAATTAATATAGTTTCTGTGTTATTTTTTCAGATCTGGGTGGACTGGAAACAAACAAACAGCCCCTGTCAAGTTTCAGTCCTGAAATTTCATAAAACATCTTTAGAGTTTCCAATTGGACTTTTGACTTATAGACCATTTGTTTGACAAATAATTCCAGGAACATCAGCTTCTGCTTCTCCAGCTTAAAGAAGTAGACCAAGGTCATGTTAATACTGTATAACACTTAGTTAATTCCTTTTGAAACATAAGTCTTAAAGATGCTAGCACAGTAGATGTCATCAGAAGCAGAAAGGTATCTTTTAATTATGGTCTCCATCATATAGCACCCTATATTTCACCCAAACACAACTTCTCTTCTTGTTGGGTTCCCAAACTTCTACCATATCCTTTCCCATCCCTCCTTCATGGCACCTGTACACATCTGTGAGCTTGAGTTCAGATACACTGATATTCTCCTCATGTCCCTTAGCCTGTTTCCCATTTAGGGACCAAAGCAGCAATCTCTCTAAAACTGTCTCTCTTGATTGAAGACACTCAGAAAAGTTGATGACTAAAGATTCTTGCCTCTACTATTCTCCAGGTACACCCAGACATGTAGAATTTTGTTCAGCTTCACTGAAGTCTTTCCTATTTCATCATACACAAAAGTATTGATGCCAGCTCATATAACTCAAAGTTACAGCATCTTCCCTATGCTATTTCATTTAATTTATAAGGAGTTATGATGAAATAAAAAAATTTTCAAAAAGAGCCTAAAACTGAGATCTACCTTTTCAATATGTTTTCTCATTCTCTTATCTTTGCCCACCACAGTTCCTCAGTTTTCAAACGTATGTGACTCTCAATACAATAAAATCTCTTGTTAGGAATTTGTTCTAGTTAGTTTTATTCCATTGCTGTGATAAAAATACTCTCTTCGAAAGCAAGTTAGAGGAGAAATGGGTTTGCTTCAGCTTCCATGTGACCTCAGTCATTGAGGAAAGTCAGGGCAGGAATTTAAACAGAAACTTGAGGAAGCCATGGAAGAATGCTGCTTCCCGGCTCATGTTTAATTTGCCTTCTTATACATCTCAAGACCATCTGCCCAGGGAAGGGAGCCTCACATAGTAGGATGAGTCCTCCTACATCAGTTAGCAATAAGACAAATCCCCTACAGACATGACTACAGGCCAATCTGATCTAGGCAATTTCTCAATGGAGAGTATCCATCATAATGATGGATAAAACTAAGTAGTACTCAATCTTTTCACTTCAGTGCTCCATCTCCATCTCCTAATTTTAGTATCAGACAGCTACAATTTTCCCATCTCTGGCCCTGATATGTTCTTCCAGAACCAACCCAGTTGACTGATCATACAACAAAGAGAGAAACATCTTTCTTTGTTTAAACATAAGAAATTAACTGGGAGTGTCAAGGCTTGAGGTCCTTGTGGATGTCTATGATCTGTGCTGCCACCTAAGGCCATGTCAATGTCAATGGTCCATGCTACCACCAGAGGCCAGGTGAATTCCCATGCTCTGTGCCCCTTCTGGAGGCAATGATGATGTCTGTAGCCCATGAGGATGTCAATGGTCTATGCTGCCACATGTCTGTGGGTCATTTTGTCCCTGGAAGTCATGTTGATATTTGGTGCTGCTGAAGACCCTGAAGGTGTCTGAGGACTGTGCTATCATCAGAGGCTGTGTTGAGATCAGTGGTCTTTATACCCACAAGAGGCCATGTTGATGTCCATTTTACAACTCACGGCCATATGGGTGCCCTTAATCTTTGCTGTTGCTTGAATCTATGTTGATGACTATGGGCCACACTGTCAAGGGATGGGGATGGGGTTAATTGTGTCCATGGTCTGTGCTGTAGGTGGAGTCCATGCTGAGGCCCATAGTCCTGGCCCATGATGTGACCAGAGGCTGTGTGGATGTTCATGGCCTGTGCCACCACTGGAGACCATGCAGAGGTTCATGATCCATGCTGTTGCCAGAAACTGTGGAAGTTCATTGTCTGTGGTGCTAGTGACTGTTGAAAGCAGGAAAGCTTCTTTTGCAGTGGCTAATTTATCAATTATAATTGATTGAGGCCATTCCAAGTGACCCTTTGGTGTTGGATGTTTGATCTTTCAAGCAGAAAGAGCTTTCCTCTATTCTTCTGCTTCCTCTTTTTCACTTCTTATTTTTCTACCTCTACCTTTCATTCCTTTTTGCCTACACGATCTTCCTCTTTTTCTCCCTTTCTCTCTCTCTCTCTTTCTCCTTTCATCCCCATCTTAGCCCACCTTTTCACCTGTCCCTGCTGCCATCTTTATTTTCCCCTCCTTCTTTACTGCTAACTCCATTTTCATGGCTGCTCTAGCTATTTTGTACTAGGGACCTGGAATGAGAATCAAGCCCAAGATTCATCACTTGTGGGTTATGACATATTAGATATCTTCCATATCAGGTATTTACATTACAATCCATAACAGTAGCAAAACTGAAAGTTATGAAGTAGCAACAAAACAATTTGATGGTTGGGGGTCACCACAACATGAGGAACTGTAGTAAAGGGTCATAGCATTAGGAAGGGTGAGAACCACTGTTCTAGGTGGTAAGTTGTTCTAACAAAGTTGCCAGGAGCTCTGGCTTGTGAGGATATTGGTTATTTATTCAATAATATCAGGTTTGCTGTTTGCTGCTACTTGGAAGGTGATTCTTGGATCTTTTCATTGCCTTTTAGGAACCATAGAATAAAAGGGAAGAGTCTCAGCTCCTTCGTCTCCAGCTTCCCAGACTTCTTGACCAAGTCTGTCTTCTCTCTTTACCCTTCTGGTACACTGTCATTCACTCCCTTGGCTAGAATTTAACTGGGGCCAAGATCATTTATTCATTTACTTACTTGTTTATTCAGTAAGAATTTGAGCACTCACTCTATCCAGTTTTGTAAAATCATTAGGAATTCAGTAGTCTATGAGATAGGACAAGTCTCTGTTACTGTAAAACTATAACATAGTCTGAACAGACAATAAATAAACAAAATGATAACTTAGAACTATGCTTTTCCCATATTTTAAAAAAATGCAACTTAGCTGAGCAGCTGATCATGAGATGGACAATCTGAAATACAGGATCAGGAAAGGCTTGCTTTGGGAAAATTTACATCACATTTAAAGTGTGATGTAATTTACCCAGATTGAACCTCAGAAGAAGAAAAAAATAAACATTTAAACTTGGAAATAATTTAAGCAAAGAGAAGCAAGCGTTGTGATGGAAAGTCGTGTCCAAGAAGATCTGCATCTTTTGAACTTTGTCCTAAAAGCAACAGGAAATTACTGAAGATCTTTGAGTATTAGGGGCCCATGATTAATTCTGTGTTCGGAGGTTCACTCTGACTGCTGAGATTGCAGAGGGGCTACTGAAAAGACCACTCTAGACATTTCTCATTAGTCTATTGAAATGCATGAAAGAAGGCGGAGTCAAAGCATGAGTCCAATGTAAACCAACAGGCCTAAATAATTGAAGAGATACAGAGAACAAAGGCCTGGCAGAGATGCTTCCCACATTTCTAGCAGCTACAGATGGAAGAGTTTGGGGCCCTGGAGGTGGATCAGGAACTCCTTCTAGACAAGTTGACTTTTAAGATATGTACGGAAGCAGCATTTGGTTGGATATCCAAATCTGTAACACAGGATAGAAAATGACTGTGATGAAGATACAGATTTGGAATTTGTCAAGCTATAGATGGTATTGAAAGACCAGCGAGGAGGGACTTCCCCTCCCCTAGGAAGAATAAAAAGTGAGAAGAGAGAAGGCTGGGGAAATGAGATCTCGTTACTGCTAGAATAAGCTACTGTTAACTGTCATTGAGAGGGTTTGTCATTGAGCCCACAAAGAATAATGGGCAAATTTTGCTTTCAATTAAAATGATGGTGTTGAGATGTCAGGGAGGTTTGCTCTGACTTTTCTAGGCCAGTGTAGTATTTGGCTTCTCTCTCTCTCTCTCTCTCTCTCTCTCTCTCTCTCTCTCTCTCTCTCTCTCAGGCCTGAGACTCTCCTGTTAAATAGGAATAGAGGATTTGGATGGATGTGCATTAGAATTTCTCCCCAAGAGCACCCTGTGCAAATCTGTAGTGTGAATGTGCTCACTAGCCTGTCAACTGAGGGAATGTCCATATCATGAGCCAAGAAGTGTCTCTCAAGGCCAGCCACTCAGAGAGCTGATGAAATTCAGTATTGAAATGACAAGAAAGGACTTACTGGATTCATCCTCAGTCAGTTGGGTTGACAGTAAAGTAGAAGCTTGCATCTTGATTTCAGACCTCTAAATCTATAGTATTTTTCTAAAATTCTCCAGAACATAAATGAAGGTTATTTAAAACTTCCCACAACTGCCAGAGTCTGCCATTTAGCTCGTGTTTCAAATAGGCCAACTTTGACATGTACCTTTCCTATTATTTTTTAAAATTTTATTTTTCTGAGATTATAATATGATCACATCATTTTCTTATTCCCTTTTCGCCCTCCAAACCCTACCTCTCCCAACTCTCTTTCAAATCCATGGCCTCTTTCTTATTGATCATTGTTACACACACACACACACACACACACACACACACACGTATACATATATATATGTATATGCCTAATCATTGTCAGCAGTCTGTATAATGCTACTGTCAACTGTTTTCAATATAAACAATATAAATGATGTACTTATAGACCTACCTAGGTCTAACACAAGAAAAGAGGTTGCAGATGTGAGAAGAAATATGCAAAAGTTGGTATTACAAGGTCTCATCAGAGAAAGAAAAAAATAGACTAGAACTAATTTCAAATTTTCCTACAGTGGTCTAAAAACTTTTCAGCCAAATTTGTATAGTGGTGAAAAGCACTTCGTGATACACCATTGTCCTGTCAATCACATTAGTCGATTCAAGATTATGATAGAACCATACCTTTCCCAAATACATTTTTTAATGCCCTAAAGAACAAGGGACTAGGGGCACATGTTCTCAACTGTTTGGTCTCTGTGGTAGATAGTTAAGGTGTGCTTAAAACCATCACACCCACCCTTTGAAGTATGAGAACCATGGTTTGGGTGTTTATTACGATAGAAGTAGAAAAAGACAAGATCTCCTGAGTAAATTGGGAGCATGGGGACCATGGGAGAGGATTGAAGGGGAGGGGAGAGGATGGGAGGGGAGGGGAGAAAAATGTATAGCTCAACAAAATCAATAAAAGACTATGCTAGAAAAAACAAAAAAAGATTCTGAGAGCCATGAAGTGGTGGTGCACACCTTTAATCCCAGCAATCTGGAGGCAGAGGTAGGCAGATCTTTGTGAGTTTGAGGCCAGCCTGGTCTACAGAGCTAGTTCCAGGACAGGCACCAAAGCTGCACAGAGAAACCCTGTCTCGAAAAACAAAAACAAACAAAGAAAGATAGATTCTGAGGCTCTGTCCTCAAAGGTTCTGATCTAGCAGGTCAGAGTGTAGCCCATAATTATGCATCTCTAACATGTCTGAAGGTGGTAATGAAACTGCTGCCAGGCTAAGGACTGTAGGTTTTTTCTACCCAGTCACTTAGAGAATCCCGAGGGGAATGAGTCTCAACTGCTGACAATGATGACCTGCTCAGCAGCTCTGTCACTATTCATTTCTTTCCTTCCCCGCTTTGATGCTCAGCTCTGAGACTCATCTACCAGTGTTTTGTGGGAGCATCTGCCTTATGAGCTACAAAACTCAGGCCCGGGATCTTTTTCTTCGATTAATTCCAAACAAAGCAAAGGTAGAGTATGCAGTGTGAATGGGGATGAATGGGGAGATGGGAACGAAGAAGAAAGGAACGAGAAGAGGTTCTCCAGGCTGCGGCCCCTGTTTCTGTAAAGAGTCCAAGCTGCTGCCACTGAGATCCAGCTGGGTCTTCGCAGTTCGGACTGGAACTCAGGGCAGAGCACTGCATGGACCCAGCCTTGGGTTAGTGCCCCAGTTTTGGTTGCCCACATGCCCAAGTTCAAAGCTGAACTAGTCTTGAGCTCCTTGCTCTCTACTCGCCTTTCTTATCTACTTGGCCATCAGATCTTGGGCTTCAGCAAACTCTGTCCAAGGGTTTTTCCCCAGCCACATCATCGATTCCTGGCCAGAACTTCATCCCTGTTCTCTTGTCAGATGAGAGAGAAATGAGTGGTTTCTTTGTCTTAGTCTAGTTCCTTTGTTTAAAACTAAACAAGTTTTTAAAAAATCCACAACAAAAACTTTATAGTTTGCTTTATAGCATGAAAATATGACCAGTGCTATCAAAACTACTCATTCTTCAGATAAATATCAAGATCAAAGAATGTTTTCTGTGATGAGGTATCTGGGCACTTCTTCAAGATCTCATTTCCTCAAAGCTTATCTTCTATGCTTACGTCATATTGAATTGCTTCCATTTCCCCAAAGAGATACACTTTCACCTCCATGATTCTACCCATGTGATTAGAATTCATTTACTTAATAACATTTATTGAACTTCAAGGTTGTGCTAGACACTAGTCGCAAATTTAAAAAAATAAACAACTTGCAAAGCTGAAAGCGAAGGTGAGAAAAATTTTGCCTCTGTGTCTCTTACCTTCTAAAGGGTGACAGAGGCAACAGGCAATTCTTCAATGGGTAGAATATCAGATGCTGGCATTGCCAAGGAAAATCATAAAGCAAGAAGGGTAATGAATGAGAGAGCAAGAAGTGCAAGTTTAAATGCATTGAATAAAAAATGGGACATCTGGCCAAAGTCCTGCTAGAGGGAGTCATGCAGTTATCTGGGGAACATCATCTCTGCAGAGAGACGACATGCATGGCAAAAAGCTTGACCTTGTTTCCCAGTTTCTGCCCGGCTTCATTTACCTAATTCAGTCTTCAGAATTCCCCCTAGACCGCTCCCCTTCCCTGGGGTCTTTCCTGACTCCTTCTGTCCACTCTCTATTAAGAATCCAATCTTGGTGCTCTCGGAGTATATGGTCACACGCTCATGACAGATTGAAAATATTGGTGATATTAAACTGCAGTTGGCATGTATAAAGTACCAGTGAATGACAAGTATGGTGCTAATGGTTTATATGAATAACTTCACAGGTCTCATCACTCCTGGGAGAAGGTGTATCTTTTACATTATATCATTTTCTCAAAGAAGAAATTGACATTCAGAGAAGTTCAGGAATTTTCTCAAGCTCTTCATGGATTCACTTTCCCCCAAGAGCTGAGAACTTTCAGGGCATCATTCAGGGGATGCTGGTATCAAAATTCAGTGCAAAGCTCATCTGACCACTACCTTGAAAGACTCCACAGGCAGGGTGCAGCAACAGTGATTTCAATTAGAGGGTCTAAAGGAACAACATTTGGACAGATGTTATGATTACATGCCTGGCATAATTAAGCTGCTTCCCAGATATTCAACTCTGTGTTGTTCCCCAGGTGAGAAGCAGGTCTCCATGGGGTAACTCCAGGGAGCTGATGATGGGATATTGGTCAACACTGCTTGCAAGCTATTCCTTGAAGACCTCCAAGTTCTAACATTTTTAAAATTCTTTTAAATATCCTTACATGACTCAGTTCCCAAGTTTTAACACAAGCTATTCTTGCCTGGAGATTAAACAATAATAATCTTTTTAATTGTCATTTTGGGTTGCTGTCATTTGCTTGTTATATATGTGTATATGTTTGCTTTTAAGACAAGATCTTTAATGCGGCTCAGAGTGGACCCAAACTCACAGTTCTGCCTCGTTCTCAAGGGTACTAATATTACAGGCATGAGTCACAGCCCTTGGCCCAACTATTGACAATTTTGTCCCTCAAGGGGACATCAGCAATATCTGGTAGCATGCTTTAGTAAAGGCAAAGAGTGAAGTACTACAGGAATGTTGTCATTAGATGCTACCAATGTCATTTGACATCCCAACAATGTACAACATACTGTTTTGTAACAGAATTACCCAGCCTAGACTTTTTGATCTGTGTCTCTGGAATTACCATCCAATACCATGCCAGGAACAGTAGCACTATCCTTAGTGTTGTTTAGTGGGGAGAATCCTCATTGAATTACTTTGGTTTTCATCTTATTAGGATGAATCATGGAGCTAAAATCTTACTAAAGTTGCTATGTCATCCTGTCATGCCTGCCACATCCTATCCAAAGGGTGCACACCTACACCTCTTTAAGGCTGTAGGGTGTCACTTCCAGTATGAGATGAAAACTCTTCTTATGAACAACTAGAAGAAATAGACTTGTTCTTCCTCTTCTTCTTTCTTCTTCTTCTTCTTCTTCTTCTTCTTGTTCTTCTTCTTCTTCTTCTTCTCATCCTCTTCTTTCTTCTCCTCCTCTCCCTCCTCTTCCTCCTCCTCCTCCTCTTCTTCCTCCTCCTCCTTCTTTTACTTTTCTCTCCAACTCAGCACCTGGTCCTTGTATATTCAATGTCCATGTTGGAAGTGAATGCATTTTGAAATGGTAATTTGTTTCCAGCAATGTTCTATATTTGGCCACCTTAATTTTTACTGTAGAAGTAACTTTTTCCTCTCTGGTTTCCACATTGGCTAGGATCCATGAACACTACAGTGTCCAGCCTTTTGCCTACACGATATTCAAGTGAACATTCAAGTTCATTCCTATGCTACCCTCAAAACAACAATATGAATTCTAGCCATGGTGGGAAATGATGACAAAAATAGGCTGCTTAAAAAATCAAGCACTTTTGCACAGAAAAACAGCCGCTGGCACCTTCCTGTGAGTAACAGAAGTTTCTATTTTAAAAGGAAGACAGTCAAACAAGAGGCAACCTCATCACAATGCTGCTTTGCCAGATTTCTTGGCCACCCTCACATATCAGCCTCGATCAGACTGCCGGTGTTTCATGACAAACCTCGTTTCAGGGACGATGCTCAGTAGTCTTGCAAGGAATAAAGACTTCAACAAGAATTCACCCCTTTAAAGAGAAAAATGCAGCCAATGAAATGTCCAGTTCTGTCAACCATGCCCGCAGCACCCTACTTCTGTCCCTGGCACACAGCAAGGTGAGCGGTGAGTTTTGCTAGAGGCCTTAAGCTGTTCAGATGTTCTCCATCTCTCTCCTCCCAAGCAGTCAACAATGCACATTCTTCTCTTGGCTTTGACGTCCTTGCCTCCCAAAACTTCCTGAACATAGTACAGAGACTAGGATCCTAAAGCTAAACATCTTTTTCCTTCATCCTTATCTTTTCTTTGGTTTTTGAGTGATCTGTGTAGGTTTTGGATGACGTTCAATGGAAGAAAACAGTGCTACTTACATCATTTTGACTTCCAGGTATTAAGATTGAGATTTCTAAGTTTGTTTGTATTTTTATAGAATTGAAGGTTCTGTCACCCTCAGTGCCCGACAGGCCTTAAGAAACAATGCTAAACATTTAGGAATACGTCAGCTCAGTACATAAAGGAAGCGGAAGGAATGATGGAATTCTGTGGCTTTAACTGAAAACATGATCGTTGTTCTTGGGCAAGATGTAGGCTTTAGATTTCCCAGAAACCAAGCGAGAATGAAAGACGGGGTGCAAGTACAAATCCACCCTGAGGACCAGATGTATTGAAAAGCAAGAGGCAGCGTTTAGCATCTCTCTGCAGAGTAACAGAGTGCCTGCTTGTCCCAATACAAAGAACAGCCCCTAGTTGTCTGCACAGAGCCCCATTGTGCCTCTGAAGTGCAGTCCAGGTGACATGGTGAAGAGTGGAGAACCAGGATAGAGGACCTTGAACCTCTAATGAGAGCTTCCCAGCCTGGTGAGCAGTGTGCTCTCCAGATGTGTACAAACTTCAGACGATTCACCGAGGCAGCAAAAGCTCAACACCCCAGTGACTGTTCTCATCAGCAGCCTTTATTTTTATTTATGTGTATGTATGTCTGTTTTGGTCAATATAGTCTTCCTGTGTGCAGGTGCCCATAGAGGCCAGAGAGGGGCATTGGATCCCCTGGAGCTGGAGTTACAAATGGTTGTGTGCTGCCAGACACGTGTTGGGAACTGAGCTCTGATCCCCCAAAGAACGCAAAGCACTCTTAACTGCAGAGCCATCTCACTAGCCCCTCTGCTGCATTTATCAAGTGGCTTTCATAGGCAAGAGGCTACACATTCCATTCTCAGGATTACTCAATAGGAAGAATACATGCATTTATAAAGAACTTGTGGTGTCGTGCTCTGCTTCATGCTCTTCATATACCTCAGTGCATAAAATCCTCTCAATCACCCCAGAAAAGAAGTCTGTCATTTAGTAAGAAAATCGAGGCCCAGAATTCTTCAAGTTCTCTCTATGTCAGTCTCTCTGTTGCTCTCTGTTGCTCTCTTCTCTCTCTCTCTCTCTCTCTCTCTCTCTCTCTCTCTCTCTCTCTCTCTGTTGGTCTCTCTATGTCTCTCTCTGTATATATATATATATATACATACATATATATTTATGTATGTGTGTATATATATATACATACACATGCGTGTATCATATCCTTTTTTAAAGACATCATCTCCTTATAAATCCCAGACTGGTCTCAGAGATTTGATTCTCCCACCTTCATTTCCTGAGAGCTGGGGTTACAAGCCTGCATGCACCACCATTCCCAGCTTAATAAAAACTATGTGATGAAAAATATAATTCATGTTCTATAAAATCTGTTCTTTAAAAGTATACAATTGAAGGATATTTAGCCCAACTCGCAATCAATTTTAGAAAACTGCATCATGTCGAAAGAAAGACTGTTTTCATAGAGTCTCTGCATTTCTAGGTCTATGCAGTCATTAGCTGGCTTTCTATCTCTCTTTATTTGCCTTTTTGGGACATTCTTTATAGGCAAGTTTATGTAATATCTGGTCTTTTGTGACTGGCTTCTTTCATTTGGTGTTTTCAAAGGTCACCCTTAGCTCATATCAGAACTTCATTTCTTTTTATTGCCAAAGAGATCATAATCCTGACCACTCCACTGTTCTTCTTTGTGAGGTTTATATCATCATCATCATCTTATACATGAGAAAGCAAAGATTATGTAAAATGAAACAATGTATTTTCCCAAGATCACACAGCCAAAGGCAGATGTAGAATCTGCTGTCTCCAAATCCATACTCAAGTCCTATTGAATTGCTTCCATCATGTCCTTCCTTAGAGAAGTGACCCCCCCCCCGAGAAATTAGCCAAAAGGGCCCTAGTATCTTTCTTTTTGTTTCCATGTAAAGCAATAAGGTACTCAGTGAGCAAAATGGACCTTAGGATTGGGCGCAGAAGCAATTTATATGAGTTTGTATAAAGGATCTCATCATTTACACTTAGCTTCTTCTCTTGTAAAGGAAGAATAATGACATCCACATTATTGAGTCGGGAGACACTACTATGACATGTATTGGCCAGCTAGCTACTCTGAAAGGGCTTTATCAATAACACCAACCTGCAGGGATCAGGGGTGGGGGTGGACCCAGAACAATAAGAGATTGAGCTAAAGGAAGGAAGGAGAAAGTGACAAAATTATGATTGCAACAGAATGTCGCAAGTGTTCTCACGGCCCTGACACTAGGAGAATCAGCAGCATGGCACGTTTGAAAGCACAGTTTAGTCTACACACACATCTGCAGAGAACACGAAGGGAATACGGCATCTTTCCTTCCTTCTGTCCACCCGTGAGTGCCCCATGGGTGATCTGCTTTCTTTCTTTCCCTAAAGCATTTGATGGAAAAGGAAGGAGAAACTTTTGGTAGGCATGGAGACTGCAGTGCATTTCCTGGGAAGTCTAAATAGGCTAAAACAGTAACCTGAATACAAGCATGCCAATTACATATTCCCCCAGATTTATTTCTGCATTCCTCTTCATGCAATTAGAGAAGATAAGTATTAGGTTCAGTATTCACAGTAGGTTTCTGCGTTCATTTGAAAATGAAATCATTTATAATTAATTGAAAAATTGTCATTTTTGAAAGTAATGCAAGCCTATTTTTAAGATCCTACTAGGATTCCATGTATTAATTTGGAAAATGCATATGTAAGATGGCGATAGGAAAAGACAACAGCTAAAGCATGCGATTTTAAAGGGGCAGCAGTAGGGGAGGATGATTCATATTACAAGGTCCGAAAGGTCAAGTCATTTCAATCAAGTGGACTCTTTCCTTTTTCAAGTAAAGCCTTTAGTTCATTTGTTCAAGTGATGTGCACCTATAGGTAAAGTACAATGGCTTTCCTGTTGCTTTCCATTCATTGTCAACACAAACTAAAAACCAAACAAATGAAGTTGTTTGTATAAAGGGAGCAGAAGGAGGTGAGCAAATCTACGCCCATTTTTAGATTGCATAGACCACTTGTGAAAACTATACATGTTGAACCTAAATTATCGATGCATCAAGGCCTTGACTCTTTATATATTAATGTAAAATGTTTATATTTTGGAGGGTGAGAGAAGCAACACTTTATAAAAAGGCTGCTTGGCACCATCAAAAGCTATTTAAAGATCATGCCTGCATTGATTCAACGAATAATTCATAAGTACCTTTTACACTGAACACAAGAAACAAGTGACTTGAAAGCTTGCTCTGGGTAGTAAACCTCACTGTGGTGGCCATAGAAAAAGAATGCATGCCTGTACCCGAAATTACTGTCACTTGCCCTCTGTCCTCTGTTTGAGATGGGATACAGCACTGACTCAGGCCTAGAGGACAGCAGCGAGTGTAAAGTTGCTGTGTAGTGTAAAGAGGGCCTTATCGTCTTTGAATGTTTGTTTTAGGGGCACAGATGTGTATCCCCAAGCACTATGTTGGAAGAACCCCAAATCAGCCAAGTACAGGAGATTCAGGACCCTCACTGAGGGTTCTAGCAGAACTCTGCACTAACAATAGCAGCAACTTGTAAGGTCAGCCATCTCGGCTAAGCGAGTCAACTTAGCAGAGGATCTTGCTGGTCCTTGGGAAACACCCTTGACAAGCAACACTGGCCAGTGCTACGTGGAGTAAAGTGGTGATCATAGTTAAATCCTCTATATGACAGAAGAAGAAAATGAAACTTGGAGAAAGGCCATTTGCCCAAGATGTCCCAGCCAGCCAGCATTCCAGTGGCAGAATCACTACCCTACCCACTCGCTTACCCCGAAAGCAGGATGCCCTGTTTTGCTTCAGAAAGATTCTGGGGACACACTTCCAAAGCCTAGGCCTTGTGTGTCCACTAGTAAAATAGAGACTCATCTTCCCACACTCCCTAATCATTATCCTTCCCATGAGTGTCGCGGCATCTGTTCATCCATGATGTATGTGTGCATGTCTGTATGTATAGATGAGAAATATTGAGAAACTTCTCTCTTGTCTTTGATCCACCATATGCAAGACTAGTTTGTCTTTACTTGGGGTACAATGAAGACAGGTGGACAAGTCACACCAAATCCTTTGGAGTTTTAATAAGTTGAACAATTCTTTTTTTTTCTTTTTTTTTAATTGTTAAAAGAAAAATTTACATTTACTCCCCTTGTTCCCGGCCCTCCCGCTCCCTCACTACCCCACCACCCTCCTCCTGCTTCCTTAAGATGGGGCAGGATACCCTGCCCTATGGGAAGCCCAAGGCCCTCCCCCCTCCATCTCGGTCTAGGAAAATGTGCATCCATATAGAATAAGTTCC
>JAQHUG010000348.1:991354-1029515 GCA_028555095.1 Dicrostonyx torquatus | reverse complement strand
CTCCCATTTACAACAAGACCCACATTTACAAATAAGGTCCCTGAATCTCTACCATTTCTGCCATCTCAAATATATATAATAAGGCCAAAACAGAAATAAATAGTATATTGGGAAAGTAGGAGTGTTCTAGAACACAGATAGTTTCTGATCTAAGATGGATCAACTTACGATGTTGTGATTTGTTGTTGTTGTTAGTTGTTGTTAGTTGTTCAAGGCAAAGTTTCTCTGTAGCTTTGAAGCCTGTCCTGGACCTAGTTCAAGGCTGGCCTTGAACTCACAGAGATCCACCTGCCTCTGCCTCCCAAGTGCTGGGATTAAAAGCGTACACCACCACTACCCTGCACAATGTTGTGATTTTATGACAATATAAAAGCAAAATATATTTAGTAGAAATCTTATTTTGGTATTTTCTAAATCCAGCAAAATGGGGTGTGGTCTGTTGTCTGTCATGAGGCTGGGTAACAACCATGAACTAGTCTCCCTGAGGGTAAACAATTTTCTCCTCAGTGTGCTGTACAGCTAAGTTACAAAGTTGGATATTTTCAGTGCATTGCAACTTAGGATATTTTCAACATAAGGTGGATTTCTTGTGATGTAACCCAATGTAAGTCGAGAAGTATTCTCATTCTTAAGGCAAGTTACAGATGCTGATTGTCAGATCTTTAAAACCCTCACTTCAGTCTGCTTGCCTGGGAACCAAAGAATAATAAAGAGCCAATTGACAATTCAGACCAATCATTCTCCACAAACCTGATGGGACTGGGACATCAGAGCATTCCCCCTTGAGAAATTTCACTAAAGCAGTTACCTAAGAGACGAAAAGGGTGTTCTATAGGTGCACAGCCCCCGTCTCTCTTTACTTTACCAAGTTTATTCTCCACAGAGCCTGATTTCTCCCCATGATCACACACATACCCTTAACATCCCCTTGCAAAATGAGGAGGCTGAAACATGACAGTCAATGCCAAGCCACCAGTTATAAACACATGTCCATTCTATTTGCTGGTCCTTCCCAGCATCAATTGTGGCTGCAGTGTCTTCCATTCCTGTGTAGTTCTAGCAGGAGATGCCCACTGGAGTCACCTCTGTCCAAACAGTAGACTATTATTTTGAATCTTCTGCAATAAGTTGGGGCCTTCTAGGGTGAGCTCGTTCTGCTCTTCCTCTCAGGTTTTCTCTATCACTTTATGCTTTATCATGCTCTGAGAGAAGACCATGTCCTCATTTATTAGTGCTACTAGGACTCTTGTCTTCACTTCTAAAATATTGGTTTATTGCTTGCCTCTTCTTTGTCTTAAAAAACACGGAGAGGACCCAGACATTCACCATTCTTCTCCAGCCTGAAAGCAACCCTACCCTTGAGCTGTTTCTCTGCTTCTGCACAACCACTCTGATCCTGCCTCACCAACATTCTTGGGAAAGCGCTATCTCTCATTCTAACCCCACCCCCCGTAATTCCTCTGTCACCTTAACTCCAAAAGAAAGGACTCCCTACTTATTAATGACATGCCTGTCAGCATCAGATGGTGTAATGAAGACGGAAATGAATTCAAACCGATCAATGATAAAGGGAATCAGGGGTGTCAATTCACTAGCTCATAAATCCAGTCCTTGGAAAGAGGAAGAATAGATTCAAAATGAACACCACTGTGGTGTTCTCTTTACTGTCCATCTGTCTCTCTATATTTCTAGAGTTGGATGCCAATAGAGAAAATGGACCACAAACCATTCAGAGCTCATATTTTTTATTATGCCCACCCACTTTATGGGAAAATAGAGAGAACTGACAAAATGGGCTTGCATTGAGTCATATGGCTACCTCTTTACCCATTCTCTATGGTCAAGGGAAACAACTGTGACTGGGTTAGTTTGTATCCTGGGTATCCTCAGCTGGCGACACTGTTGTAGCATCTGTCCAGCTGGGAAACTCCATGTATGACTGCTGAAAAAAATCATGAGCTGGTCAGCCACCGTGACAGATTGTATACAGCTGAGAATCACACAGGATACAACTACAGACAGTGAAAAGAAAAAGGGTCATGGTCAAGACCACACAATCCTTGATGCTGGGCAGAACGGTTAAGGCCATACTGATAGTTCTAGCAAATGACGTATTGAAGAACTTATATGAACTGGGCCTAATGAACCTGTGCTGCCTAACTGTATGATCTGAAGGTATAACCAATAAGGACAGACGTCCTGAAACATTAGCCCCACCTACCCATTGCTCTCTTGATTCTACAGGGCATGTTTACTTGCAAAATTTCACACTTCAAGCTAGGGCTCCTGCCGCAGATACACCGCTGAGAAGTTTTTTTTTTTTCTAGAAAGCTCTGAACAACAAGACAAGTCAAGTCAAATCAAATATCCCTCCAGCAACAAAACCAGAAAATGAGAGGAACTGGGTGGTAGCGGGCAGAGGAGAGAAAAGTAAGTCCTGCTGGACTTCCATTTAGCACACAGTCATTCGGCAGTGAAGGAGAAGGAGTTGGGTTTTCTCAACCTAACTCTCCTCACTGACAAAAGAAAACAGGGTGTCAAAAAGATGTATCAGAGAGAGGAAAAAAAAAACCTATGTCATTTTTGTGCCAGATACTACTTATTTCA
This sequence comes from Dicrostonyx torquatus, assembly GCA_028555095.1. NCBI lineage: Eukaryota > Metazoa > Chordata > Mammalia > Rodentia > Cricetidae > Dicrostonyx > Dicrostonyx torquatus. The sequence goes on along the minus strand of JAQHUG010000348.1, from coordinate 1,026,908 downwards.
CAGGACTTACTTCAACTCCGTCTTAAGATTCCAGAAGGTAAAAGACCAGCTCATACAAACACTGACAGTTTGGGGCTTCTGCTCCACTTCGGATCTATTACCTAGATCTGAAGCACTGTAAAAGGAGAGTCAAGGGTTAGAATCAGCTGCTAAAGGTTCACAGCTGAAATGTCCAACAAACAGTTCGAGGGTAAAACAGTTGAGGCTCTTTCTGCCAAGTCACCACTTCTCTTGTTTATGTCATAATGTTGGCACACCCTTTCTCTCTTTGCCTCTGCAAGGCAGGCAGGAGGCAGGTGATTTCTCCCACTTAGCAGCTAAGGTGTCCAAGAGTCCCCTCAAGATCACCCAAGTGGAGATAGAACACCTCCAGACACCTGGATTTGTCTCTTCATATTCCCAACCCTCAGCTGATCCTGAAGCCAGTGCCAAAAGGACCATCTTCCAGTCTTCCCATTTCTCCAAGAACTTAGCTTTATCCCTCCTATTTTATATTCTACGCCTTGCCTTCATTTTAAGTCTCTCATAAAGAAAAGTTGTTACAGTAGAATCGAGCGACTCTGTCTGCCTTGTTACTCATCTCAGACTATATTTTTACATTATCAAGTAAATTAAAAGCCATACATTATAGATACGTGCATTATGGAAACTCATTTAAAATTCTGTTTAGCGCACATTTGCAGGACTTTTGCTGATTCAGTGAGCACTGCACTTACTGATCAGGTGTAAATCAGCATTTTGCTTCGCGGAATATTTTAGGGATGATGACCCTGACAGAGTCCAGTTTGTAATTTCTCAAGTTTCAGATTGTCTTCAGGCCTCTCCATCTGAGCAAGTGACTAATGGGGTAGCCCATGTCTAGGAAAGAACTGTGATGTGCAATGTGGACAATAACATCACGTCTCAAAGGCAAGAGGGAGACCTCAGTGACAGTAATACTACCAAGTATGAGCAGTCTTTCTAAGTCTCATGCTTAGTTAAATATTCTGCTGTTATAATCTTAAAAATCTAAGGTTTTTTTTTTGAGACAGGGCTTTGTTCTGCAACTCTTGCTGTCCCATAACTATGCAGATCAAGTTGCCCTGGAGTTTGCAGGGGATCCCCCAGTCTCTACTTCCTAAACGCCGGGATTATGGTTTTCCACCACCACTTCTGCCTTTAAAATTCTTGATGCTGTTTGAAAGATTTGTATTAATACAATTAGGTTTTATTTATTTTATTTTATGTGTATAAGTATTCTACTTGCAAGTATGCCTATGTAACACAAGTGTGCCTGGTGCCTGCAGAGTTCAGAAGAGGATATTGAATTCCCTGAAACTGGAGTTATAGACAGTTGTGAGCTGCCATGTGGGTGCTGGAAACCAAACTTGGGTTCTTTCCAAGAGCATACAGTACTCTTAATCACTGAGCCATCACTCTCCAGCCCCTTCTTGATATTTTAAATAATGGTTTCTAGTTTTCTTAGATTAATCTATTGCTCAGAGTATAAATAATATATATGTAAGTATAAAATACATGTACATAATACATTCCAGTCACACTCATCTCCTTAACCTCCCTTATGTCCCTCCTACCCCTATGGAACTCTCCCAGTCCCACTAAGTCCCCCACTCTACTTTCATGTCTTTTTGTTTTGCTTTGGTTTTTGCTTTGTATCCTAGTGGGCTTACCCGGGCCACCCATGTGGGCACAGGTAGAAAGCTATGCACTGCAACATGAGTAATTTATAAGTGGTTATATCCCTAAAGACAATGACTTCCTCTACTCCAAAAGCCCTCAACTGCTAATAGCTCCTTCGGAGGGAAGAACAATACCGGGCTCCATGTTGCCCTCCCTGATCCATGACTAAATGTTGATGGTTTTTGTCTTATGCAGATCTTATGCATGCAATCGTAAGTACTGTGAGTTCCTTAGTGCCATAGCAGGCATCATATTCCCCTACCCCATTATCAGGTCTTATTTTCTTTCCACTCCTTTTTCCATGATAGGGTGACAGGTAATGTGGCTGTCCCATTTAAGATTGAGCACTGAGCAGGAACTTGTCCTTCTCTCTGTATTAACCACCACTTGCTGCAAAGAGAAGGTTCTTTAAGCAAGGCTGATGGCATCACTAGTTTATCAGCATAAATAAAAGTATTTAGGATGAAGTTTTGTAACATGTCCATTTAACAAAACAAAAGTAGTGAGTGGGCTTATCCCTAATGACTATGACTTTCTCGGCCACAACAAGTCTTTGACCAGGCCCACAGTAACAGACCTGTACTCCCTCCTATGAAGTGGGCTTCAAATCCAACTTTTAAAATATTGGTTACCCCCATAATAATCTTGCTACTGTTGTGCTAGCAGGCACATCTTGCCTGGTAGACTGGTATCTGTAGTGTACAGGGTCCAAAGTTGGTAATACCATCGGTGGCTTTTCACCCCAAAGCTATCTATATAGCAACTTCCAGCATTATGAAAACTAGCTACCAGGGAGAAAGCCTCCAATTTAAACATGGTTTCTTCGTGTTCTGTATGTGGTATCTTCAGCAGTAGGGTCTTATTATCTAGTTCTGGCAAGCAACAAAAGGCAATGTCCTTATTGGCCAGCAACTCCTATGAAGGCATCCCTTAGCTGACACTGGAATTTTCATTTAATAACCAATAGCTTCTGAGTTTGGTATTGCATACCCATGCATGGTACTCCAATCATTTTTATTATGGTATTTAATTAGCATATAAAGTAGTTGGTATCAGGGTGGCTTCTTCATACATCTTTACTTTGGGTTAGCATTCCAATCATATCTTCTTTTCTCCCCAATTTTTGACCCTCACTTCCATTCTGCACTCTATCCTGCACGTGGCAAGGTATTTTTGTCAACAGTAACAACCCGGTGAGCCTTTTCTCCAATTTAGATGTTGTGTTTCCCTTGCACGATCTGTTTCATTCCTTGTATTATTCAATTATTCAACAAATATTAAACCATCCATTATTTCAGTTTCCAGGATACTAAGATAAGCAAAACAGGCATGGCTCCCACATTTGTGGAACTTACATTCCAACAGTGCAGATACAAATAATTCCAAGAGGTGATGAATGCATTCAAGGAAAACCTAATAAAAGGACTAAAGCGATTATAATAGGAAGGATCCATTTCAATTAAAGTATCCAAGAGTCTTTTTGAACACCAAAGCAATAAAGTCTCAGACACATTATACACATTTTACAGATAAAACAACTGGTTTCTACACAGGCTAGGTGACTTAGTCTAAGTCACAGAGCCAGAATATGGCAAAAGGCAGACTTTAAAGACAAGTTGTGGTAGGTGTGACTTGGTGATCCTTGTTCTAAAACACACTTTGGAAACTCTAATATGTATAGGAATCCAGGAGGGTTGTAATTGACTATACAGTCTTACCCAGTAGGATTGGGTAAATGCTGATCCCACTGGGAACAGAGTGACCCTTTCAAGCAAGCCTTTACTGCAACTTTGTATTAGCGAACATGGTTAGAGACGCCCACAGCTCAGGAGGTCTGGGCACTGATGAACCATCTGTTGCTCTTATAAGTCTGTGCCAGTGGACAGGCTCAAACAGACAAAGCAGGAACTCAGAGTTTCACGTCCCCAAGATTTCATGAATCTGTACCAACCTTAGAGGGAAAATGAAAAACACAACAACAAAAACAACAGTCCTGACCAGGGCCTTTCACAGAGAGAGATGACCAACAGAGAAACCTCCTCCCCTACAGCCTCACCCTCTGCCCCAGAGTCTAAGTTGACCTCCTTGAGAATTGAGGAAGAGGCTTCTGATCATGTTCTCTCATACTGGTCCTTAAGTATACAGATTTGTGTTCGTTTTTGTTGTAGCTGTTTGTTGTAAAGTCCTCTGCAATGATAGAAAACATCAATACACCCTGTATTCAAGCTAGTTTTAGGACCTTTTCCATTTCTGAACTCAAATCTGAGTACCTTATCCATTTTATATTTGTCCTTACAAGAATAGGGCAGCCATTTTTAAAATTTCTTTTTTTTCCCCCTGACTCTTCTGCAGCTTTTTTATGAGCCAAATATAACACTACAATATCTGACTAATTCATAGCAAAAATGGCCACTTCCCAGCCTTGTAGAACATATTCCTTTTCCAGCCACAGTGTTTTAAACTTATGGTCAGTGACGAATGCCAGGTCTCTTTCTACTGTACGTTTGTTGTGAGTCTCCATCCTCTGAGTCTGTCTTTTTGGCTCATTACTAAAGCCATGGTTTTTAACACTCTGCCAGGCACCCAGTAGATAATGACTAAATATCTGTGGCAACTCCTGAAAACCGGTTTCTGCTGAACTGTAATCTGATTTTAAAGGGTAAGCCTGTTTTTCAGACTACTGTGAACTTACTAATGGGGAAGTGACCTCACTTTGAGAAAAAGATGAGCTACTTAATAAGTATCCTTTGTAAGCGATGATCAACCAAAGCAAGGGCAGACTCTGTGAACTCTTGTAGAAAAGTCTAGGGAATGGGCTGGACTTGATGGTAGAACCAAGGGTCTCGCGTCGATCCCATCCCTGCTTCACTCTGTGATCTTGGAGACGTTATGAGTCTCTCTGGGCTTTGGATTCACTAGTTAAGAAATTACCAGTGAGATAAGATGACCCCTAAGGTTCTCTTCAACATCAGCAATCTGAGGGTCTGTATGAATGCCTGGATTGGACTGAAAACACAAACCAGTGGTAAAAGAAAAGGATTCTCATAGAACTAAAGACCCAAAGAAACTTTGATATTTTCTTTGGGAGCCCCATTCTCTACCTGTGTGGCTATTACAGCAGTTATGGATGAACATACGTCCTGTATGATTCTTTTCTAGTCTTCAGAAGTGGCTGGATGTATGTGGGATGTTGTCACTTCATTTGGATCAGCATTCCCTAGGAGTGGCTAGAGCTGAACATTCCTAGCTCTGGAGATACATCTGATCAGCCCTCAGGACTGCCACCGGCTTTGGGCACTGACTCCTCACTTCATCAGGCCAACTGAAGCAGCACAATTATTCCGTGTGGAGGCAGAAAATTAAACAGTCGATGGACTTCAACCGTGTTTTCTAAGATGTGAAGGATTTCTCCACAGCAGCAACTCCCTGGATCCTTTGCGGCCTCCAGGGTTCTCCCTGTAGAGCCTACAGATAAATCTTTCTCCTTCCTAGAAGCACCATGCTTCTCTTTTCTTGGGATCTGTCCTCTCTTTCTAAGGGCATCAACTTTCCTTGTGCCAAGACTATGGTTGAGTATTTGATGTGACTTCAGCTCTGGGAGGACAGTAGTGCAACATGAGTCTTTCTCCCCTCACCTCTGTTCCTTTCTGCATGTACTATGCCAAAGACCCATTTTTGCCAAGAGACTTTCATTATTATTATCATTGTTGTTGTTATATCAGATCCAGTATATCACCTGTTTCCCATAGGTACATAATGTGCCATCTGCATTTTAGCAAATATTATCTGCTCATCCAGCTTGAATCAAAGCTTTTTCGCTCAGCATCTAGAATTTGTAGGTAGCCATGGACGCTGGCAGAGCCAACCACAGATAGACACAAAACAACGTAAAAAAGGAGAGTACAAGGACAGAAGCCAAGGAGCTGGGAGCAGGCAAAGAGAAAACCACAGCTGTGCTGAGGGGAGATGGGAAAAAAACAGTATATGATGTTGTGTGCCTGTTCTGTGCTTTTATTAATGTCAATTAATCATTTTGAGAAGTTCATGTAGTTTTAATTTTGGCTTACAAATCGAAGAAGTAAAATAGGGAGAGATAAGTAACCTTCAAGGTGAAGAGCAGCCAATAAGTCGATTCAAACCCAGGCCCATTTAACTTCAAAAGTCACTTCCCTTTCTGTTTTCTCCAACTGCTGGGGGTGAGTAAGAAAGAATGAATGAAGAAGGCAAGTAGAGGAGTAGAGAAGGAAGTACGGAAAAGGGATGGAAGTAGAACGCTTGTGGCTGTCTTAAACGGCACTCAGAGTGAGCCATCAAAGCCAGAGACCGTCTTCCTCATTTGGTGCCTCAGTTCCAAGAAAGCAATCATTATGACAAGAATCTCTTTCCATCCCGCTTCTCCATGGAACCCTGATACGTCCACATAATGCCTTCACTTCCCATGGCATGTCCCATGGCCTACCTCCCTGCCCAGGTTTGTCTGCGTATCTCCCACTTTTACAGCCTCCACCTCGGCCCTCACTTATATATGCACTGTTATCTAAAATTGGAAAATGAAATGTATGCCCTGGCAATCCTGAAGAATGCATGGGCAGCCCATATATATGGCGGTTCTGTTGAACTTGTCTGTATTGAGTTTTGTGATCTAGTTGATGAGGACGATTGACCAGGTAGGTCTCTTCCTCAAAAGGGCACCAGATCTCATTATAGATGGTTGTGAGTCACCGTGTGGTTGCTGGGAATTGAACTCAGAATGTTTGGAAGAGTAGGCAGTGCTCTGAACTGCTGAGCCATAGAAATAAGTCTCCAAATGTGGGAGCTTACAAGAACCAGGACAGCCTGTGATCTTATTATTTCTTAGGACTCGGATTAATGATTTATGCTCCAGGTTTCTCATGTGGCTACATGGTAGGGACCAGGACTGAAGGAATCTCTGAAGCTTCATTCCTCACATGTCTGGATATTCTCTGGATCTGTCTTGAACAATGTGTGAATCCTCACTAGACAGTTGAAGCTTCCTCACAACCCAGGACAAGGGCTAAGACAGAAGCACCAGAAATGACCAGTGCAAGCCACACCAACCTTTACCTGGCTTAAGAGATAGGTCTTTTTGCATCGTTTCTGCTACATCCACAGTTTGTCCAGCTTAAAAGGAAGGCCACAGAAACTTTACCTTTCAATGAAAATCCTATTCTGTGACATAATTAGAAAAAAAAAGCAAGCATGTGAGGTAGAAGAACTTGCATCGCCATATTGGAGACTATCTGCCAGTCTCTCCTCGGGCCACAATTCATCTCCTTCCCCCAGGTACTCATTCATCCATACCAGTAAAGCATCACCTTGAATGGGAGGGTCTCATCAACAAAGTATGGTTAGGTTGAGGATTAAATTATTTGGACGTGCACTCTTTTTTTGTCCTGTGAAGATGTGCAAACTAGAGAGCCCAGTTACCTGCTCACAGAGGCATCATTTTTTGGCCTCTTAGACTATATTAGGCCCTGCACCTAGCATGTAAGTGGGTTATCTCACTTAATTGTCAGTTGTTCCAAGGTTAATTATATCCTTAAGTCTTCAAAGTCAGAGCAACTGAATAGGCATCTTTAGGACTTGAATAAAGTTAGGTGAACTTACATTTTGTAAGCGACATTACAGATTTCTTGCTGCACAGTTAACTTGAGCATAATTTAGGCAAGGCGGTTGTTCTCAAAGTGTTCATGAACCCTTGAGGAGTCATCCTGAGACGTTTCCTGGAACACTAGCAATGGTAATAGCATTAAAACGCTACCTGCCCTTTTCACTTGAGATTTATACTGGTAGCGGGGGAAAAAAATGGAGACTAAAAGCAACATTCCTTGAAGAAATAGTTAACTGAGTCAGGAAATTGGCTTAGTCACTATTATATTGATATTAAGGGACACCATGACCATGGCAACTCTTATATGAGAAAGCAACTTAATTTGAGGCTTACTTACAGTTTCAGAGGCTTAGTCCATTATCATCATGGTGGGCAACATGGTGCCAGGCACGGTAGGCATGGTGCTGGAGGAAGGGTTGAGAGTTATATCTGCTTATGATCCATAAGCAGAGAGAGACTCCGGGCTTGGTGTGGACTTCTGAACCCTTAAAGCCCAACCCCTGTGTTGCACTTCCTTTAACAGGGTCACACCTCTTAATCCTTCTAATCTTTCCACACAGAATCACTAAACAATCAAATATATGTAAATATAAGCCTTTGAGGGCCATTTTCATTCAAACCACCACAGGAAAGAAGCAAGTTAAATACCAGATGTGCTGGTAACTACTTATACCAGAAACAGAGAAAAGTACTCAAGAAAAAACCTCATTAGTGCATATTACAAAGCGGATGGGGTGACATGGAGCCCTGTCTGACTGGCCAGAACTTGGGGAAATTTTAGCACAAAATTTGTTAGCATGGATATCATTTAACTTATTGATAATAATGTTTATATTGATAAAGGATAGATCAGTGTTTTCCATACATCAATAATGGATAATTTGTGATAGATAGGTAGAGTTTAGGTATGGATAGATTGCAATTAAGTGATAAACCAACTGATAAAAGATAAACGATAGCTCCAAAAGGGAGAACTGAAGGTGGCTCTTGCTCTTCTGTTCAGAAGAGGATCTGGAGGCTACTTGCTCTGTGATCAGGGATGCTGAGTAAAAACAGCACGGCTTCATAGTCACCATAGATAAGACTGGATCCAGCAAGTCATCAGTATACGCTTTAAAGAGAAGGAGACATTTGGATGAGAAATGGCTTTCTTCATGGTCTTCCCACCAAGCAGTTATTGTGGTAAAAGAGAAAAAAATAAACACAATAACACAGTAGAGAACACGGACAACAATTCAACTGCTGGCCACAATTAATACAGCTAATAATAAACCTATGTTATCAGGGGCCTACAGATGTGGCCCCCGCAACGTATTCCTAGGGAAGGTTCCAGCCTAGGACACATACTCTGAAAGCAATGCAGAAATCATTAGAGAATCATAAAATTAACAGTGTTCTTTTTTTTCTAACTGAAGGCAGGTAGCATTTAAACTTTAAAATATCAGTGTCATTACTGAAAACAGGAAGATTATATCCATATCCCAGCTTAAAAGAAGCTTAAGACACAAGAGAATTACATGATATGCTTAAACAGACACTGGATCTTACACCCAATGAACAACTTCATTGGGCCAACTATCAAAACAATAAAAATATTAGCCATGTGACTTGATGGAGATGGCCGCTGCATTGTGAGTGTCGAACAGACAGAAAACTCTCTTCTTAAGCAATGATAACTGAAATATTTCTGGGGAAGCTACCATGATGCATATGATTTAACCTGAAATGAGTCAAGAAGACGGTAGACCATGGAAGTGGAGCGGGTATAACAAAGCTAATGGAGCAGCATGCTAACCCCAGGGTACAATGGGGATTCTCTGGGTATTTTTGGTGCTGCTTTAATTTTGAAACCATGTTAGATCTGCATTTATTTACAAGGAACAGATTAAAACATTTTAAAGCAATGGTGAACTCTTCACCCATTGGCTCCTGTGCACTAATCATGGCAATGCCGCTAGACCAGTGGTTCTCAACCTGTGAGTTGTGACAACCCGCCCCCGTGGGTTCAAATGACCTTTTCATCAGGGTGGCATGTCAGGCATCCTTCATATCAGATATTTACATTATGATTCAGAACAGTGTGCTCAGCCTGCTTTCTTGAGAACCCAGGACCCCCCAGCCCAGGAACGGCCCCACCCACAATAGGCTGGGCCCTCACTTGTCACTCACTACTTAATATAATGCCTTACAGCCTAATCTCATGGAGGCGTTTTCTCAGCTGAGTGTCTCTCCTTTCAGATAACTCTAGCATTATACCAGTCAGTATAATGTCCTCTTCTTTTTTCTCTGCTACACATCTTGTGAACGATGCTGCACAGTTGGGTTGCAGCCCAGTCGCCCTGCTGTGTCCAGAAGCCACTGTTTGCTGTAGCCAGCCACCACCTCTGACCCTCACACTGTTTCATTCCTCTCTTCCACAATAGACCCTGAGCCTTGGGAGAAGGGCCTGAGGTATATATTTTCTACTCAGGGCTGAGCATTCGGCAGTATCTCTTTCTATTTAGCTTGGCCAGGTTAGGTCTCTATGCTAATCACAATCTATTCCAACTAGAAGCTTCTCCGATGAGACTTAAGCGATACATTGACCTGTGGGTATAACAGTAAGTCATTAGGAGTCAGTTAATACTATGTCAATCTAGCAGAATAATAGTAGGCTTTCCCTCTAGTGTCTGTCTAGCTATAGGTTCTTAGGCCAATAATGCTACGTATTGGTTTCATCTTATGGAATGGCACTTAAATCCAACAAGAAACCATTAAATTATGCCTAGTTCAATAATGTTTGTGTTACAGTTGCACCAATGGGCATGGCTTGCCAGGCCAGCTATTATTGTAGCTCCCAGGGGCCGCAGCCGAGTAAGTAAGACGACTGACTAGTTTTAATCAGTAGCTTGCTTAGCACCTTCCAGCACAATGAAAGCTAGGCAGTAGGGAAGAAACTTCCAGGGCAGAAACCAACTCGATTTCTACACTTTATATGATTCAAGTATGTCATCAGTATTAGGGTTTTTACCATCAACTCCTGGAGGGTAACCAAGAACAATGGCAATAGCCATTGTTTGGGAGTCTATGGGACCTCACTGGTCAACAATTCCAAAAGAAGTAACCTATTTTTGGTACTTGGTTTTTTATTTGTTACCCTCTGATTCCTAGGAGAGGCATTGTTGGCTTGTTATAGGGTAACTCCAATATACACATTTATGTTCAGGCTAAAACCTGCCCGCATTGGTGAGGAACACGGCTTCCAACACACTACTTGTTTTTCATGGCTATATTTTTAATTGCCTAGAAGAGCCAAAGATATTTCTTCCTTAGCTATCAAAGCCTCTTATTTTAGTTATGTTTGTTTTTTTCTATATAAGTAAGTGAAATATTTTTGAGAGATACAGGCAAACTAAAAATAATTCACTATACTTTTGTGGTCATAATTATTATTATATGGTAAGTGGAAAATCAAAAGGCATTTGTCAGGATAGACTAAAAAAGATTATATTTTGATCAAAACAATAGAATTATAATTTTAACTTTTAGCTCACCTAGCTCCATCCTTGATCAAGGATTTGTAATCTCATTAGTCCCTTTTAGCTTTAGAGTTATATAATGCAGAGTTTTCGTTTGTTTTTATCTTTCAAAACAGAGTTTCTCTGTGTTACCTTGGCTGTCCTCAGCTCATTCTATAGACAAGACTGGTCTCGAACTCAGAGATCCATCTGCCTCTGTCTCCCAACTGCTGGAATTAAAGACATGTGCCGCCACCACCAGGCATATAATGTAGAGTTTAGCAAAGCTTCAGCAAATCCAAGTCCAACTCCTTGTCTCCTGGAGAAGAACAGATGCCTCCTTTCCCTAGCAGTGCTGACTGGCAGCTGATAACACAGGCACTAGACCCAAGAACACAGAGGCCTAAACAAGGTGAACTAAGGAATCTCACATATCTGTCAATTTTCTCATTTAGAAAAAGGGAATGTTGCTGGGCGGTTGTGGTGCACATCTTTAATCCCAGCACTCCAGAGACAGATGGATCTTTGTGAGTTCAAGGTCAGCCTGGTCTACAAAGTGAGTTCCAGGACTGGCTCCATAGTTACTGAGAAACCCTGTCTTGAGAAAAAAAGAAAAAAGTAAAGAAAATGGGAATGATCCAATGAAGGTATTGTTTTACAGATGAATGGGGCAACGTATACATTGCACATTTTATACACAGCTGCAGTAGAGCAAATGCTTAATGAACAAATGCTAGCAACCATGCAGCTCCAGCTCGGGCAGCGCACAATCTCCACAGATCGTATTCATCACCACTGAATATATTTTCTGCAGACAGTTTGCTATTTCTTCTTCTGTAATTTTAGATACGTTTTACCTACAACTTGGAAAGAAGCTAAATTTATCACTTTACATAGAATCAGAAAAAAAAACAGTAATAAAGAGTATTCCTGTGAGTAATGGCACATATTTGTGGAGGATCAAGGATTCTTACAAAGGACAGGGAGGACTCAGGACCTCTGTAAAAGAGCCCCTCCACTTCCAACAACTCATGGCTGCTGCCCACTTGTCCGTCAGGCTACCAAAATAAAGGAAACAAATGATGTGAACCAGTTATTGAAATTAGTGTACATTCATAGAATGTCACTGTTCTGGTATGTAGGCAAACTTCTCTGTCCTGACAGCCAGCTCCCAAATAACCACACAGAGACTTAGTATTGATTATAAATGCTCAGCCAATAGCTTAGGTTTGTTACTAACTCACTCTTTCAACTTAAATTAACTCATATTTCTTATCTATATTCTATGACGTGACAGTACCTATTTTCAGCACAAGTTCATCTCCTGCCTCCTCTGCACGTGGCTGCTGACTCCGCCCTCTTTCTTCCCATCATTCTCAGTCTGGTTCTTCTATCTAACCTCTTCCTGCCTAGCTGTTGGCCAGTCAGCTCTTATTAACAAATGAGAGCAACACATTTTCACAGTGTGCAAAATGATTATTCTACAGCACTAAACTTGCTTGCCTCCATCCATGATGTGTCTGTTACAGGTTAAATTGTGCTCACTCAAAACCCATATGCCAAGAGTCCAGCTTGGTAGTTCATTCCTGAGTCCTCCCTGTCCTTTGTAAGAATCCTTGATCCTCCACAAATATGTGCCATTACTCACAGGAATACTCTTTATTACTGTTTTTTTTTTCTGATTCTATGTAAAGTGATAAACTTTGAAATATTATGGCATGAACATGACTTCAAGGACAGTTTGGGCAATAATGAGGACACTGTTTCAAAGGATGAAAGGAAAAATAAGTAACTAAACAAAGAATAAAAACAACAATAAAACAGCCCCAAACAAAAACACATATTTAAAGCCTTAATGTCTACTACTTCAGAATGTAACAGTATTTACAAAAAAAAAGTCATTGAAAATATAATGAAATTAAAATGAGGTCTTATGAATGGTCCCTAACCCAATATGGCTGAAGTTTTTTAGGATGAGGAAATTTGGACACAGACATGCACAGCGATATGATCCTATAAAAATTCAGGGAACAACCAAGGAGCAATGTCTCGGCATGAAACAGCCTACCAATGACTTATTGCAGACTTTCTAGGCTTTCGGAACAATGAGAAAATACATTTTTATTGGTTAAGCCGACCACATACTTTATTATGGAATCCTAGACAAACACATATAGAAGCCCTTAAGGCCTAGAAAATTATTTTGTACACAGTAAGTGTTCACTAAATGTTGGTTGAATGAACACAACAATAACAGATGTTGAGAGTTGGCACAAAGGTCTTGATCGAGGCAAGTTTCTGGCCACATTCAGTGCAAAGCTTGATTTATATAACTGCAAAAGTACATCTGGAAGCTCAGCAGATGCCTGGTGCCTTCTGTTCTTTGAAATGCATAAGGTTCTCTGTAGGAAAGGCTACTAGAGCAAAGGCAACAATATACCAGCAACCGAAGATGTCTACTGTCCACTGGAGTCAGAGCCATGACAGTTTGGGAATTTAGACAAACCAGAAACAACTGCTTCTGGTCTGTGTGGCACAAGATGCCAAACTGTAACCATGTCACAGAGTCTTGTCCAAAGTAGAACCATTTCAACGTCTATACAAAAAGCGTGGCCTTTAGTGGACATGGCACATTGGAGTTGTCTTTGGTCTACTCAATGTTGATGATTCCCCAAGTACTATGACACAACTTGAGTGTTCTAAAACTTTCTATTCCTTTTCATTTTCCACTTTCATGAAATACGCGTACTAAAGTGACCATCGTGAAGCAATCTGCTCAGTTCCTCACTTAGTTAGTACTCATATTATTTCAGCTATTTTCAGAGGCAAGTAACAGCCACCAGGACTCAAATAGCTATAAATAAGTAGAGACTGTAGTAACTACAAGGCCACAACCCAGGGTGTCTCTTTCTGGAAGTCCCACAACGTGCTCCACAACTCAGTCTTTCCAATGGAAACTCACAGTTTTATCATTTCCCTAATGATACTTCCCTTCATGGTCACAGCATGATGGTTTCTTCCCTAGCATTTTGTAGACATAAACCTTTTGGTGCATTCTTAAGGTGTGAGCAAGAACTTCCTAAAAATCCACAAGAGACCTATCTTCATTTCTCGTTGGCCCAATTTAGAGATCATGTGCCCACTCACGAAACAAACATTTGTAGTAAAGAGGAGCGGGCTGTGTCCCACCACCCAAGAGGAGTGCAGGCCCTTTGTTCCATCCTGCCTGGCTCCCGGCCACTCGGCTAGCTTATACCCAAAATAATTACACAGAAATTGTATTACTTTAAACACTGTCTGGCCCATTAGCTCTAGCCTCTTATTGGCTAACTCTCACATCTTGATTAATCCATTTCTATTAATCTGTGTTCACCACAAGGCCGTGGCTTACCGGCGTGAGTCTAACCAGCATCCATCTTGGGCAGGAGAAGCATGGCGTCTGCCACACTGGCTTCTTCCCAGCATTCCATCCTGTCTACTCTGCCTACCAAAAGGCCAAGACAGTTTTCTTTATTCAACCAATGAAAGTAATAGAAATGCAGAAGGACCTCCTACACCAAACATTGGCAAAGGAAAAGGTCTTGAGCTAATGTGGTTTACTCCTTGGTCACAAAAGTGCTTTCTCTTAAGAAAGAAAAGATAAAAGTGATGTCTAATGGCCCAAGCAGAATGTGAATCAGGTCTTTTCTAGGCACCAAGCCGTATCTTATCTGAAGAAATTTAAAAATCTACAAAAATAAATGAATGAAAAAATGACTGACAGTACTGTTAAATAGCACTTTTCTTGCAAAAAGAAATAAAATTTTAATCTAAAAAATTTACATTTCTTTTAAATGGTAAACCTTGACTGGTAACTAAAAGAGGCTGCAATATAAAAAATTCAGGTCTTTCCATGATTTTCAAGAATTGGCCATTAACATCAATTGAGATGTCCCTATATGAAAATCATCTCTCTCTCATCCCATCTCTTAGTATATTAATATAATTGGGGCTACTCCAGGAACAGTAAAGCCACTACTTTATTACAAACAGTATTTTACTGCTCATTAAAGTAGATACATTACAGTTAATGAAAGCTCAATAAGTCAGCAAGCATTCTCAGGAGAAAACCATCAAGACTGCCAACCAGAGCCTCCCCAGGGGCCATGTGGGGCAATGCTGGGAGCCTGCAGTTCCTAACTATTCAAACCTTGGCACTGAAGGCTGCCTTCCTTGAGCAGAGCCCTACAGGCAATTGATACTGCTCGGTTGGCTCGGAGAATCATTCTGTTTTTCAGGTTCTGTAGCAAGAGACCAATACAACCAAATGAAGAAATTAGAACCAGGTTTGAGT
Organism: Dicrostonyx torquatus; assembly: GCA_028555095.1. Lineage (NCBI taxonomy): Eukaryota > Metazoa > Chordata > Mammalia > Rodentia > Cricetidae > Dicrostonyx > Dicrostonyx torquatus. The sequence goes on along the minus strand of JAQHUG010000348.1, from coordinate 1,011,766 downwards.
TTTATCATGTTTTGAATCTCAGTCCTGAAGAGTCCATTGGGAAGGTTCTATATACACCCCATGCCAAACCTTCAGCTAATATATCAGGATATATTAGAAAATGTTAGCTTCTTAAAGATGGAAAGAAGGGAAAATGATAAATCTCTCCTGGTTACTTTTTGGTTGCTATAACCAAAATGCATGACATGATATCTTAAGAGAGGAATTTTTTTAATTTTTTAAAAGAAAATAGACTATCTTTTTTCATTATACATAGCAATTCAAGTTCCCACTCCCTCTCCTCCTCCCATTCCCTCCACAAACTCTCCCACCCCACCCCCATCCAATCCTCAGAGAAGGTAAGGCACATTGCTATGGGGAAGGTCCAAGGTCCTCCCTACTATATCTAGGCTGACCAAGGTATCATCCAAAGAGAACAGATTCCCAAAAAGCCAGTACATGCAATCGAGATAAATCCTGGTGCCACTGCCAGTGGCCCCTCAGCCTGCCCCAGCCATGCAACTATCAACCACATTCAGAGGGACTAGTTTGTCCTATGCTTGTCCTTCCCAGTCTGGCTGGAGTTGGTGAGCTCCCATTAGCTCAGGTAGACTGTTTCAGTGGGTGAACCTCTTTGCTCATATTCTCATTCCTCCCACTCTTCAACTGGACTTAGAAGCTCAGTCCAGTGCTCTGATGTGGGTCTCTGCCTCTGTTTCCATCAGTTGCTGGTTGAAGGGTCTATGGTGATATTTAAGATATTCATCAGTCTGACTACAGGGCAAGTCAAGATCGGGCCCCCTAAGAAAGGAGAAATGTATTGGGGTTCACAGTTTAAGAAGTTTCAGCCGTCATGGTAGGGGGATGTGACCGAGCACAGATGTCCATATTATGTTGAAAGAGCTGCAGGGAGAAACAGAAAGCAGCCAAATAAACTCTGCCAGGGACCTGAGAGTCTGCTCCCAGTGACCTTCTTCCTCCCGTTAGTTCCCGCCACATAAAGCTTCCAATATGTCCCAAAGAAATACCAGCCAACACTGAGCATTCAGAACAAGAGACCATTGCAGGCATTTTAGAGTCAAAACCTAACATTTTCCCAAACGATAAAGTGTGCCGTGAGCAATACCAAAGTCAATCAAGGACATCTAACTCAACCTTCAAAGCAGAGAGTCCTCAACTGTGACCTGATTCTGATGATGCTGTCACTATCAGTTATAATATATAACTTCTCCCTTTTCTTCACCCCCAACCCCTTACCAGTTGTTAAAACCTGTCAGCACCATCTTTTTTCTACCTCTCCTTTGTGTTTCTGCATTTCCATTCTATTTGCTGCTGTCCAAATTCATTCCCATTTATTCTTACTTAAAAGACTAAAATGTTCTTATCGCTGGCCTCTTCATTTCCTACCTCTTTGGTGTCTGACTAGTCAATTGATTGCTGGATCTCCAAACAGTTCCAATTTTATGACTTACTGCTGAGAAACACCAACAGTCTTTTTTCCTTATTAAAAAAAAATGAATCTCATTCTCTATTCCATATTTTATCATCTGCTATCCTCAGTTTCCACTTCTAACTTCCCCAGTCTGTACTAATCACATAAGGCTTCTCAGACCTTCCGAGCATATCCCGCATTTTTCTTTCTAGAACAAACCCAAGAATTATGTTACACCTGAAATCTCTCAAATGCCATTTCCATTTGTCAGCTATTTTCTTGCAGATCACATTCAACAATTGTAATCTCTCTATCTTATGAAAATCCAGAAAATATCACTTTTCTGCTATTGCATTGACATCTCTATATTTCAGATATAATCTATAGAGTTCTCACTGTATCCACATCATTGATTCATTAATTGAACAATATTTAGTAAGCAAAATATCGTAACTGTTTTAGTACCTAGGGATATAATGCCAGACTTACAAAACAAAGCCAAAATCCTGCTGTCTTATTTTAGAGTTTATTTTTTCAACAAGAAAAATAATAAGATTAAGTTGGGCATTGTGGTGGATGCCAGTAATGTCAGCATTCAAGAGACAGATGGGAGGATCGGGAGTAGAAAGCCCATGCAGGCTCAGCAGCACGTTTCAGGCCAAGATGAGCTATGTAGCAAGACTGTATCCAAAGAAGAAGAAAGGCAATGGGAAGGATGGGGAGGATTAAGAATAAAATCTGTAGTACATTTGTCTACGGTGAGGGCTTAAGGGGAAAAAAATCAAGCAGAGAGAGCTCTGTTACTGTGAGGCATTTGGCCTTTTACACAGAGAACTCACTGCAGAGATTACTTGAGGGAAATTCTTCACTGAATTGAGGGAACCACCTCTGTAGAAATCTCATAGAAAGAGCACCGAAAGCAGGAGGAACAGAAAATGCAAAATCCTTGCAAGAGGAACCTGTCTGGAAAATTCGAAGAATAAAGAGAGGTGATCGAAAGGAAGGGAAGTTGAGTAATAGAAGATTCTGATGCAAAATTACATTGGAAGACAATGAAGACGAGCAGTGATGCACACCTCTAATGCCGGCACTCAGGGGGCAGAGGCAGGTAGCTTTCTGTGAGTTCGAGGACAGCTTGGTCTACAAAGACAGTTTTAGAAGCTAGGACTGTTACACAGAGAAACCCTGTCTCAAAAAGAAAAACAACAACAACAAAAAATCCTACAAAAAAATAAAATTCATTTTCTACATTTTCATTACTTCTTTTCATATAGTGTAAAAGAATTTATACAGTTTTTGTTTGCTTAGAAATATTTTTAATTTATACTTGCCTGAAAAAAGATAACTCCTTCATGGTAAAGCATTGTATATTGAGAAGATTTAGTTTCATAAGCCCAATATCACTTCCAGTGTCTTCTCACTTCCATATTTCTGAGTAAGAAATCACATTGATTGTCTAGTAAAAAAACCAAGTTTGTAATTTAATTTTTACTACTTGGGTCATTTTTATTTTCAGATTTTCTTTTATTTGGTTTTACAGCAATCATTTTAAGTATCTTTTTTTTTAAGTATCTTTTTTTTTCTAAGTATCGTTTTTTGTTCTGCTTGGAATTCATATAAATTTTTTTGCCTGTGGTTTGATATCATTAATTGATCTTAGGAAATTTTCAACAATTTTTTACTTCAGATAAAGTTCTGTCCATTTTCTTCTTGTTTTTTTTTTTTTAGGAATGTAGTTACATACATGATTTGTGTATTTACAGTCTCCCACCTATTTGTTTTCATTTTTTCTTTTTTTATTATACTTTTATTTTCCTTTGTCTTTTATTTTCTATTCTCAAACTATATTTTTCTACTGGCTTAGACTTTTATAAGATTAGCAATAGTGTCTTCATTTGTGGTCAGTCTATTGCAGTATCCATTTGATTGTCTGGAATGGATTGTTATATTATGAAAGTGTCCATATTGCTGTCTACTTTCTCGTGTGCATTAGTAATAAATGTGTTAAAGTTCATAAAAGACTAACTCCAATTGGGGATCACCTAAATCCTATTGTTCATCTTTATCTTTGTTCAGCTTTTGACTTAACTCATCAAACTGGGCATTATATGTGTCAAACTGTGAGCATGTGAGATGATATTTCACCCCAGTGTGATTCCCTTAATTATTTAGCTATCACAGATAGTAAGACACGATTTTCTTAATTTGTTGACTAACAAAACCATTCTATAAAACATGTCACATGTAAAAACAATGCCACATGATGGAACTTTCTTTCAGAATTACAAGCAGGACCCAGCATGGAGTCATTGTCTATATACAATGCTGTCTAGAGTCATGGTTAAAGATGATTCAATAGAGGATGATTAGATCTTTTGAAATACTCTCATATCTGGAGCTTTTGTTCTTTTTCAGTTATTAACTTCTGGGGAGTTGGTTCTGTAGTTGCCTTTGTACTTGTGACCTAGGCTTGGATGTGGGAGCAGGTGAAAACAGGGGAAATTCACTCTCCACAGGTTGTGGTTATAAGGCAGTATCTATCTATCTGTCTGTCTGTCTGTCTATCTATCTAATCTATTTATTTTGATCAATAGAGTATCTCAAATAGCCTAGGTAGAAACTTTGAGGTTTATTTTAATATTGGTCTCAGAAATTCTATTTATTTATTTATTTACGTCAATAGAGTATTTCAAATAGCCTAGGTAGAAAATTTTAGGTTTCTTTTTAAATTGGTCTCAGAAATTCCCTAAAGCAAGGCCATTTTCAAGGGAACATCTATGACTTGTTCATATTCATGAAATATTCAAACAAGGGAAAATGGACATCAAAAGAGGAAGAAAATTGATGATGGAGATTTCGTCATCTCAATCAATAGATTCATGTTTCGATTTCAGATTTTAGAAGTTTGTCTATTTCTGCTTGCTTTCAGTTCTTCAGGAGGCACAACAGAGACTCCAGGGCTCATTTCTTTCTTGGCTCCTGGATTGCTGTCAGTATCCTCTTAGTACACGAGACAGAAACAATCCCACTTGCTTTCTGTTCTCACGAGTTTGATGCAGCTTCTTGCCTACTGTCCTTTCTCCCCAGACTGTTATTGTTTCTTCAAACATTTTAAACATTTTTGGTTGTTATTAACAGTAGGTTTGAGCCCCTCTTCAGGAGAATTCTAAAACTATGGCTTCTCAGATTTACATTTTCCAGCATCTTATAGTCTGTGTCTGTTTTCTTACTTTGTGACATGTATTCATCATAGAGTCATCTGTCCTTTGACCTGCTCTTCGTGTTCTGATATCCTTCATGACATTCATTATGAAGGAATAAAAAATGTATTATTTTGATGTGGACATTGTCTATGCTTCTTTTTTCTTCACACATAAATACCTTTTCAGAACACATCTTATTACAAGGTTTATTTTTAAGCTACAGTGTGACTATAAAGCTTTTCCCAGCCCCGGAATCCAGCATAAGAGTATAATATGCCACGAGCATTTGTCACATTCCACCAATGGCAAAAGACTGTAATGAAACATGTTCAAACTTACTCAGAAGAGTGATTTGGATCCAATACTCTGAATCATAATTTATTGTATGAGTTTAAGATTTCTGATTTACATACTAACAAACTAACTACCGAAGTAGAAAAAAAAAAAACCAGTATTTATTCCTTCCTCTCTTCAGAGTACGTGAGTTTTGTTCCAGTTTGCTAAATTTATCAATGGATGAACCACCACCCATCTGGCAGTATAGAAGAAATTAAATGTCAAAAACAAAAGAGGTAAATGGGTCTCAGCTTCCTGCATCACCTGTTAATGTTCCTTCCTAAGCTGGGCTTGCCAAGATCTGTGTCAACTGGAGCATCAGAACTCTTCTGCATTAGCATAAAGCGTTAGTGTCTCCATGAGAAAGTATTTACTCTTATAGACAGATCCAGTTCTTGTGCATGGGCTTGTATATGCATGTGTGTGAGTGTGAATATGTTTGTGTAAATGTATAGTAATACTTTGATAGATGGTAAAAAGAGACTTTATAGTCATTCTCATTGATTTTTGCAACTTAAGTGTCTTTTTTGAAAGGAATAATCCCTCAGTTAGGTAGCAGATGTTTGACCTTGCTGACATGCACTTTACAGTTACTTTTAAATGGGTCAGTATGAGTAATTGAAATGACTAGCGAAATTATGAATTGCTACTATAATGGAAGCCTTCTTCTAAAAATTCCAACAAAGTAAAACAAACAACACCAGATTTTTAAATATGAGCATGGGAAGGGGAACCCCTAGTCAGGGAATATGAGAAGGCAATTTCGTTTTAACCTCCTACCCTAGATTACAGCCCTTAGATAGAACAGCATACACAAGGGGAGATTTGCTAAGATACATTTTACTGAAGCTGGGGGGACAACTAATGAAAACAAAAGAAGCATAGACTAGCTATTCTGATTGGCAAGACAGTGTGCTCTCTCTAGGCTCCAAAGGTCAATTTCATTAGCATGTGTCTCTCAGATACATGATGACTCTCTGTTTCTCTACTGCAGAGGGCATACTTAACCAGCTCTGTCTGGATGGAACAGTCCAAGGCTTTAAAATTCCTCTAAGCTTGTCAGTTAACAAACGTCCATACAGTGCTAGGTATAGGATAGACACTGTCTAATCACTGCATTGTAAAAATAACTAATACATCTTTAGCCTCGCAATCTCATCTTGGGCAGAAAGGTCCCTAAACCAAATACTCCAGTGAAATCTTAAAGGATCTGAGTGCAGCATCCACAGACATATGGTAGAACATGTAAAGGCAAGGCAACGTGTCCTGAAAAGGTAGCTAGGGAGAAAGTCATGAAAATTCTGGAGAAAGTATGGCTACGTCCGCTTTGAAGGAGTAAATGTGGGGAAATAAGAGATGAGATTCCGAGCAACAGAAGGCGCAGAAACAAATGTATTCCTACCCAGACCCACTGAATTACGTGCAGGTAAGAAGAAACAGTTTTTCGTGGCTGGAAAAAGAAAACTAAGGGAAATTCAAAAGCACACACAGAGGAATCAAGGTAAGATCATGAGAGATGTAACAGACATGTATAGGAGTTGGGATTCAATCTCGTAAGTAAACTATCGAGTGTTTCTAAGTAACATAGAGATGTGGTCAAGCTTCCTTATTTAGAGAAAGCAGCACCCCATATAATTTTTCTATATGTATTTGCCGCAGTATGCATAGTTTTACCCCCAGAATTCTGTACACTAAAACTGAATTCTCAATGTGATTGTGTTAAGAGGTAGCGCTTTGGGAAATGGTTAGGTTGGAGAGCTCTGCTCTGAAGATTGGGAGCAGTGTTCTTACAAACAAGCTTGAGGGTAGATATTTAGACTATAGTTAGGAAATATGATGGTTTAGAAACGTAGTTGCCATCAGTTCTCCCCAAGATCTATGACTTCATTAGCCCCGGGTAGTTGGCTAGCTTTCCAGAATCACACATGATTATCCTCCTCTCAAATGAGCTATAAGTCCAATTATAGACTTGTTGGTCACCACCAAGTACACACACCACTATTGCACCCTTAGGGTTATCATGCATTGTTGATCATTGTTGAGTCATCATGGATGAGGAACTCTATTGGTTGCTTCCTTCTCTTGTTCTCTGTGCAACAGAAGGGGATCATTAAAGAAAACAACTATCAAAATGCAGAGAACAAGAGCTAACATGCTGACCAGTCCCCACTGATATATCTACAATGCAATGCCTACACTTAGGGCTCAGGAATAATTTTGGAAGAAGAGGTGGAAAGGGTGTAAGAGCCAGAGGAAAAAGAAGTTTGCCATGCGATCATCCCCGAGAAATACCAAAAGCGTACATGCATGAAGCCTCACCAACATGCCTGCCTAAACATGACTGAGCAATAATGGTATTGATGGCTATGCTAACACGGAAGGAGGAAATCTCAAAGGGCCTCAACTCGAGATGTAGAACTGCAGGTAATTTGCAATTCTGAGAGTCAGAGAAATAGTCTTCCCTGGGGAAGAGCCCCCAGATTGGCTATCCTAAGATCTGCTCTAAGACCACATACATACAGATAACGTTATACAGACTGAGCAGGTAGTATTAATACATTGACGGAAAAAAGGGGGGAAAAAAGTAAAAGAAAAAAATTATGTATGTAAAAAACAATAAAAGAAAAAGAATCCATGAATTAGGGAAGAGGGAAAGGATATAATTATAATACCAAAAAAATCTAATCTACATGGGAATTAGAAAAAGACAACATCTACTGAGTAAATTGGGAGCGTGGGGATCATGGGAGAGGGTAGAAGGGGAAGAGGGAGGAAGGGAGAGGAGCGGGAAAAAATATATAGCTCAACAAAAACAATTAACAATAGCAAAAAATAAAATATTGTAAAGATAATCAAACTGAAGCAAAAACAGGTTTGAGGGACTTTATTTGCCAATTCTATCATATTAGGGTACATGGAAGGCACAATCCAGGGGGAACAGGTCCCCTCTGTACACTGAAACAGATGACATCTTTTTTTTACACTTCTTGGACTTTAGATCTGTGAGTAATACATTTATGTTATTTATAAGTTGGCAAGTCTAAATTGTTTTATTAAGAAGCCTGAATGTGTGGGGTGGTACTCCTTTAGCAAGTAACCCAATCAAATTCTGAAAGACATCCATGATTCCATAATTCTAAATATAGCTGTGTATCATAAATGTCTGGCCATATTTAAAAATATTTAGATGATAGAATATATTTCATGCTTATTGAATCATACTCTCTATGTGGGCTTAGAAATCTATATGAATTATGGAGGAGACATAGCTTAGATTTTTATGCTGTTTTTGTTTCTTCTCTGGGACATCTTGTACATCTGCGGTTACCTCATTGAGTCAAAAAATGGGCTGGGGCTGAAAGTTTAGATTGCTTACTTGAGGGCAGTAGGAGCTTGGGAGAGAGAAAGAGAGGTGTGGGCCAGGAACTGAAAGTCTGGGGAATGACTGCCTGTCAGTAACAAGAACTAGGAGAACGGGAAGTATTGCCCAGAACGGGGATAAGCTTAGGGAAGGGGGATAGTAAGATATGTGTAAAATGAAAGTAACAAGGTGGATTAACAGAGGAAGAAAGTTGGAGAAAGATGATGAGAATGGAGGAGCAGCAGGGTGAAGGAGGCTTAACCAAATAAAGGGTTTGTGAAGAAACTACATGGGAACTTATGCTCTTGCAACCCAAGGAAAGCATATAACCAAAAGAGATACGTGCAATACGAAAGAACTGGGAATGGGGGAGGATACTGTCAGCTAAAGCTTCAGGTAGAGATGTGGCAGGGGTCCGGAAAGGATGTATGAAACTCCACTAGTTTTTAAGTTAAAATATAACCTTGTTCTAAGAAAGGAGTTTGGGAAGAGGTTTCCTAACTAGATGAACACTGTTGTTGCTAGAAGAAGAGATGGATTATTAAACGGAACTCAAAGTGCCACAAATGGGTTACCTCTCTAGGAGATATTGATCTGGCAAGTCTCCCGAGGCACTGCAAACAAGACAGGCTGTTGCCACTGCTCTGCCTTCTAACGCTCCTAACTACCTAGCGAGATGCTACCACTGAGGATACCACACCCTCTGGTTGCAGGATGCAGAGAAATCAATCTCGACCTGACCAGGAAGCTCTCTACTTCTTGGCTAGCTTTCGTAGTGCTGGGAGGTGCTGCCAAGGCTGCTGAGGGAGAAAAGGCATTAATGATCCCACCCAGTACTGGGCCCTGAATGCTACAGCATGGACTTGCCAGGCAAGAGGTGCTTATTGTTGAAAGGCTAGCAAGACTGTTGGTGGGTGGTTTATGTCCACAGCTCTTTTGATTGTATTTCTGACCTACTCCACATGAAGGATTTCACGCTGGCAAATATAATCTAAACCCATGGCTAGAAATGTCACAGGCCCTAAAAGAGAATCTGTTTTTTGCTATTTTGCTAAATGGTCATGTTGTCAAATGTCTTCCAAATATTTATGGTTTTATTCAGGCATTTGTGCTGCTCTCCACCTTGGCCAGAGAAACTTCTTATTGAAGCGGGTATTAGTTAACACACGGACTCCTAACTGTTCAGATATGGAGAGTAAGTGAGCATGAGTGTGCAGTCATGGATGGAACATCTGGACTAGCCCCTCGCTCAAAGGCTCAGGGAACATCTCGAAAGAGGAGGTGGGAAGAGATGTAAGAGTGGAAAGATAGGGAGTGATGTTGAGATGCTGGCTTCTTAGGCATTTCACACATTCACTGGAGAGCTCTGGGCATTTAATGGCTGCTAAGTGGAGAGTGGCTTCTCTTGAGGTAGACACAGCCTTCCCAAGTAGGTGTCCCAAGCATCAGTGGAGGAGCTCACCAAGTGCACATAGGAGCAGCACTAACGGGACTTAGTGGTCCAAAACAGGGAGGAGACATGAATTTTGGAGGGAAGGAAATTTGTGTAAGCCTAAATGGAGTGGGAGCTGGAAATGCCCAAGTCACACTGTGTATATTTATGAAATATTCAAAGAATAAAATTATTGAATAAAAGTATTAAAAATCCAGTGTATTAATCCTGTCAGCAGAGGTGTGGATGAGCCAGCCCCGAAGTAGTGAGCTGGGGAGAGCTGTCCCCATTACTCATCTATTTTTGTGGCAGCATGGGAAAAGATGCTCCCTGCACACATCATTGTCCGAGGCAGGTGCGAGAGCTGGTCGTGAGGTCTTAAGAGAGGGAGAGCTGTTCTTGACCCTCACCGGTTACAACACTCAGGAGAGTGGCCCCCTACACCATGCCCGGCCAACACAGTAGAGCTAACTCTGAAGGTATAAGTGTAGGTGAACCAACCCCAAGAATGAAAGCAGAACTGGCCCTGCCCTTGCTCATGGCTACAAGGGGTGAACTAGCCAGGGCAATGCTGGAGAGCTCACTTGGTGGTGAAGACAGGGGGGTGCTGGCAGGCTGGCCAACCTTGCCACTAACCAGACCCAGAACCAAAGTTATGAGTTGGCCCACCCCTACAACCACTCCATCTGTAATCTTCTGGAGCATGTGAAGGTACCTGTCCTGCAGATCCAAAGATGCAGGCTCTCCATGGCACAGGGCAACAACAGGATAACCAAGAGCAGAACTGGTGAGGGCCAGCATCGATAGTGTAGCAGAAACCAGAGGCCTCCAACCAGCCCAATGACTCTTTGCTATGAACACGTAAAGATATATGAACAAAAGGATTGAATGCATGACTCAGTGTCCCACTACGGCTTCCACGACAAGACTGACTTTTCCTTTATGGTTTTTTTTTCCCCTTTTTCTTCTCTTTTTTCTTTTAAATTTTATCTTTTTGTGGGAAGTTGCAAAGGCAGAGGGAAGTCATGAAGGGATGGGAAATGAATGGGATGGAGATGTGTGATGGGAAAGACACAAAGAATAAATAAAAAGAAAGTTTTTTTTTAAAAAAAAATCCAGTGTATTTTAAGCTCCTTTATTGCTACTGATGCACATTCATTTTTAAGAGCCATGGCCAAAAAAGAAAGGGGTAGACTGTGACTCTTCCCTACCTGGATTCACAGCTATGTTTCCATTTTCTTTCTCTTTGGCCTTATTCGCCTCATATATTCACTCATCCCTCAAGAGAAGCCATAACATCCCGTAGACATGCGGGCTTATCATTCAAGAGTATAACAGAGTGATCATAACAGAATAAGGTAACCCCTGTGCTCATGCAAGAGCCATGGTCTACCATGAGGAAGGCAGCTAGGTGATATACTTCAAGGTGATCCGTGACCACACTAACTCAAAAAAAAAAAAAAGTTCTTAGCCATGGGGTGGTCATTTTGAGAACAGATAGAAGCATTGGTGCAGAAATGACTAAGGAACCCATCTAAATAGCACGAGAACAGTTGTTTCTATAATTAAAGACTCAGTAATATGTGGCAGATTCATTGCCTTTAAGGAGTTTCATGCTTTATTTTTACAGACGCTGGGAGTTGATGGGTGAGGGAAAAAGGGGGTCCCTAAAATAAAGTATTTAGACAATGTTCTGCAAAAAATAGCTGAGGGAATTTGTTCCTGCCAATATCTAGAAGCTATAATAAGGAGATAGGGTGTGAAAAGGAAGAAGCGTGCAGAGCTCTGAGATATGCTGACTTTAAAGAGAGTTCTTTCTTCAAAAGACTTGAAAACAGATTGGCCATATAGATGATATTCACTGAAAATCTGAATGTGCTCTTCCTCACCTAAGGAGATGGAGGACATCAGAGTCATTAACAGGAAAAACCAGGTCAGACTGTACAATTCACATACGCTCGAAGCAGAGACGGGGCCAAGGGTTTGAGATCATAGAAAAATAAGACAAATTAATTAGTTCCAGCATGAAGAGGACTTACCACATCTGTCAAAAATGCAAAATATAGAGCCGGGTATGGTGGCATACTTATAATCCCAGCACTTGGGAGGTGGGAGTAAGAGAACTGGAAGTTCAAGGTCAGCTTCAGGGGCATGGTGAGTTCGAAGACCACTGGAACTACACGTGTATACACATTTTCCACCACCCCGTAACCCTCACTTCCTCTTCCATCTTCAGGGCCATTTTAAAATTATTTTAGATCTATTTGTTTTATGTGTGTGAGCTCTTTGCCTTCACGTATCTATGTGTACCATGCATGGCACCCTCAGAAGTTAGAAGAGGGTGTTGGCTTCCCTGTAACTGGAGTTACAAATGATTTTGAACCACCGTGTGTCTGCTGAGAACTGAACCTGGATCCTTTGTAAGACCAGCATGTACACTTCACCACTGATCCATCTCTCCAGCCTCAAAAAGTAAGTTTTAGGTACCATGGGCAGTGAGACAGTTGTTCCTACCAACTGGTCCACTGGCATGAATTGAATTTTTGGTAACTTCAACACAGTAGATATTCTGAGTAGAGGGGATATGGATTTACAAGTGGGCACATTTTTCCAGTGAGAATCCTCAGGATAATGAACTCAGTCTTATTTAAGAATCACAAATAATTGATAATTTTTCATTTCCATTGAGCAGTCCCACAAGATTGTATAGTAAAAACTACCAGAAGCCTGACTGGCTTTGACATGCTATATCTAGTAGATATGGAACAGGGAATTCTCTCACAAAATCAAAATCCAATCCTTAGAGAGATTATATAAGAAACATGACTGCCCTATGTGATTCTTCTCCAATTTTCTATTTCTTTTGTGGTTTAGGGAAGCATTTCTTACTTTGCTATCAGTAGAATCCTTGTAGCCCATGGATGACCTTCAGGGAATCCAGTAAACACTTTCACCATGTCTCAAATATTGTGTCCATGTGGTTTTGAGTACCTATGGCAAGAATCCAGAATGGCAACTGCACTTGAGGCTGTCCCAAAATTATAAATCAATTGTTTTAGCATTATACACACACACACACACACACACACACACATGTGTGCACGTACTCAAAAATGTAAATTAAAGTAAAAAAATAAAAAATTAAATATCCACTTTTAAGGGGATAATTCTTCTAATTTTGACAGTTACAGAGCTGTATAAATACTTTCCAGTCAAGATATAGGCTTTCAATGCCTCCAGCAATTCTGTTTGCTCCTCCAATGTTTCTTACCTCCATGCCTACCTAGACTACTATTCTTATTTCTATTGTTTCAGGTTTTTTCCTATTAGAAAGTCTCATGAGAATATTTTCTGAATGCTGTCTTTGGACAAGGAACAACTTCCCATGAAAACTACAGGTTTTACTTTCCATTTTACGTTGGATAGTTTTATGTCCACTTGACACAGGCTGAAGTCATCTGAGAGGAGGGGTCCTCAGTTGAGAAAATGCCTCCAGAAGACTGGGCTGCACGCAAGCCTGTAGGATATTTTCTTAATTAGTGATTAATGGGAAAGGGTCCAGCCTATTGGGTAGAAGTGCCATGCCTTGGTTTATGGTCATGGATTCTATAAGAAAGCAGGCTGAACAAGCCATGAGGAGTAGACCAATAAGCGGTACCACTCTATGGCCTCTGCATCAGCTTCTGCCTCCGGGTCCCCGCTTTGGTAATGGTGTTTTATCATGGCCATCCTAACCCTAACTAAGACAGGTTTCAAATATGTTCATTTGTTGTGGTTGGGCATGATGGCACACCACTGTAATAGAGATTCTCATTTTAACTCATTTTTAACCTGTTACTTGTAGTGAATTTAAATTGTTTTGTTTTGCCCTAAAAAAAAAGTTTGCTTCCTTCAAGTTCAGGGAGATAGACTTCAATCTTTTAAAATGTGTGAATTCTGGTATGCTGACCTTGTATAACTATCCATTTATTTATTGACTTATTTCTATTAGTTGTAATAGATTATTTGAGCTTTATAAACACAGTTAAATGATTTTAGTTCTTTCTAATATTTATGACTTTTTTATTTTTGTTGTATTGGCAGGAATCATAATAGAACAATTAGTTGAAGTTAGTCAGTGTATAATTTGTTTTGATCTTAGAAAGTAGTCATGAATATCACCCAATATAATGTTAAATATAGAGATTTTTGTATTTTGTAGATACCCTTTATCAGGTTAAGGGAGGGTCCCTCTGCTTCTGTTTTTCTGAGAATTTGTTTTATCACTCTTGACTTCCATGATAGTTAACTTTGTCAACTTGACACAATCTAAAATAACCTGGAAAGAATTTCAATGAGGTATTGTCAACACTGGGATAACTTTAATTGTCAACTTTACACAATTTAATATCATCCAGGAAGAGTATCTCAATGAGGGATTATTTACATCGGTTTGGCTGATGAGCATGTTTATAGAAAATTGTCTTAATAAGTTAATTGACGTGAGAAGACTGGGACCACTACCAGTGTGTTTGTGTGTGTGTGTGTGTGTGTGTGTGTGTGTGTGTGTGTGTGTGTGTAAGAGTGGATAAATAAAGCTTAGCTGGAGAATAAACAGAATGCATACATTCATATTTAATCACAGCAACAGAAATGAAAGCAAAACAAATATTGCATTCTATTGATGATTCTCAGGGTCTATTGAGATGGACATATTCATGTTCGCTTTGTTGGAAGTATAATATAATCTTCTAGCTTTCTAGTTTTCAATCAGCCTTGCATCCCAGATCACGATGTCTTGTATTAGTCAGCTTCCAGCCATTATGTCAAAGTATCTGGCAAGACCAAGTTTTAAAGAGAAAGGCTTATCTTTGCTCCTAGGTGGAGAGAGCCCAGTCACTCATTAATTGAGGTCTGTGGCAAATCTTCCCATAGGATAGATCATAAATGCTCACCTCATGTCCATTGAGCAACAAGGGGAAAGGAGTAGGAAGAGAGAGGGAGAGAGATCCTATCACCTCTTCCAAGAGTAAATTTCCCATGACCTAAAGAGAGACTGTATCTGATAAAGACTCCACTGCCCCTAGTAATATAACCCTGGGGGCTTGGGAGATGCAGAAGATAAAACTTTAATAGTTATTCTCTTTATATGTTGCTGTAATGTATTTAAAAGACTTTTGTGTCTATATTATGAGGAATATCAGCATGTAATTTTCCTGTCATATCTTTGTTAGGTTTTATTTATTGTGCTCAGTTTGTAGATTATATTGGAATTTTTCCCTGTTTTCTGGAAGAGTTTATATGACACTAATATTTCATTCTTGAGTATTTAATATAATTCATTACTGATAATATTTATGTCTATTTTTCTTAAGCAAAGATCTTTGCTGGAAGTTCAAATTTTAAATAGAACTATAAGGCCATTCAAGTTTTCTTTGTTCCTTTATAGAAAAATCTTTGCTTTAACTTATTAAATTTATTGGCAAAAAATTTAATAATATATTTTTAGTCCTTTAATATCTGAGGATTTGGGATTGTGAGATGGCCCAGTAGGTAAACGTGTTTACTACACGAACCTGGCACCCAAAGTTTGATCTCTAAAACCTACATAAAGGTGGAAGATGCCACAACGCTGTCCTTTGGTCTCCACATTCGTCCTGACCCACACACATCATGCACACATACTCCCTCACTGACATTCAAAAACAATTCTGAGGATTTATAGTGATGGCCTCTCTTTTGCATTGGTAAATTGCTTGGCTCATTTCTGTAGGAGATGAAGTTTCCCAGAAAATGTTATGTCTGAAATTATTTTACTATCATTTTAAGAAATGTTTTTATACAGTGGATCTGAGTTAATGGGTAATCACTGACTCCATACTGACAGCGGGGGAACCTGCATAGGACCAAACTAGGCCTGCTGTATGTGGGTGACAGTTGTGTGGATTGGGGAGTCTGTGGAGCCACTAGCAGTGGGACCAGGATTTATCCCTAGGGAATGAACTGGCTTTTGAGAGCCCATTCCCTATAGAGGGATACCTTGCTCAACCTATCTTACCCTCTCTGAGGAATGGATGGGGGCGCGGAATGTGGTGGCAGCAGCAGGAGGAGAGAAAGTAGAAACTAGGATTGGTATATAAAATGAAAAAAGATTATTAAAAAATAAAAATAAATAAGAAAAGAAATGTTTCAGTATGCACCTTTACTTTTTGCCTTTCCTTGCCTGACCATTTTGCACCTTGCTACGGTTTTCTCTATTTTTATTATGTTTGGAGACCATTGAATTTCTTCAATTTGTGGCTCAGTGTCTTTCATCAGCATTTAAAAGTTTCATGGGAATTCTCCAATATAGTCTTCTCTTCCTTCAGTTTATTCTTTGCTTCTAGGGTTCCAATCACTCACGTGCGCAATGTTAAGTAATATCCCACTCTTGAGATAACACTGTTTATAAAAAGATGCATTGTAGTCATTATCCTTTTTGATCTATGTCTGTATTTGGGTTGCATGCATTTTATTAAGGAGTTTTGCATCCACGTTCACCAGGATATTGGCCTGTGGTTTCTTTCTATGTTGTATCTTTACCTGCTTTGGTGAGAGCATGAAACTGGCTTTGCAGAAGCATTTGCAAGTGCCCTTTCTGATTCTTTTTTTTTTCTCAGATTTCTTTTTTCTTTTGGTAGTTTAAGAAGTACTGATTGTAGATCTTCTTTGAAGGGTCTGGTAGGATTCGGTTGTGTGTCCATCTGGGCTTTGGCTTTTTTGGTTGGAAGACTTTTTTTTTAATCACTGTTTTGATCCTCTTATTTCTTATGAGTCAGTTGAAGTTGTTGGTCTCTTCTTGGTTTAACTTCGTTGGTTTGGATGAGTCAGGAAATCCATTTATTTCTTTTAGGTTTTCTAATTTAAGGGAGTGTGGGTCTTTAACGTATTCCTTTACAACATTCTGGATTTCTTTGGTGTCTGTTTTATACTTCCCATGTGCATCTCCGGTTCTGTGAATTTGGGTCCTCTCCTTTGTTACGTTTAATTGGGCAAAGGTCTGTTTATCTTATCTTTCCAAAGAACAAGCCTTTAGATTTGTTGGTTCTTTGCATTGTTTTCTTGGAGTCAATTTCATGAATTTCTGCTATAATTTTTGTTATTTCTTCCTGTCTATTCGGTTTGCATTTGGTTTGATCTTCTTTTTCCAAAATTTTGAGTTCCATTATTGAGGCAATTGTTTCTGCTCTTTCTGAGTTTTTTTAAAGCATATTTCTTTAGAGCTCTAAATTTCCCTCTTGAGACTACTTTTAATATATTGCAGAGGTGTTGTTGTGCTGTGGTTTTATTTAATTCCAGGAATTTTATTTCTTTCTTGATTCTGTCTTTGACCCATTGCCCATTTCTGAATAAGTTATTTAATCTCCATAAGTTTGTGTAATTACTAGACATTTGTTTGCTATTGATTTTAAGCTCTATTATACTGTGGTCAGAAAAGATATATTTCAGTTTTTCTAAATTATTTTTATGCCCCAAGAGATATGATCTGTTTTAGAGGATCCATGAGCTGCTAAGTATCTAAGTATAATGTATATTTAGTGTTTGGGTGCAATATATATATATATTATATATACATATACTATTATATACACATGTATGTATATACATACACTATATATATCAGGTCTATTTGATGTATCATGACATTCAATTTTGATATTTCTTTTACATGCATTCTTAGTTATATCTTTGGATCTCATTTCAATATGCAATTCTTGTTTGCCCAAATATACTAACTGCCTCCTGTGCTTCTTATAGTCTGGCTAAACTGTTACTGTGAGCAGAATGTTAAACCAGGGACTTTCTTCTTCATGATGCTCTCTGATGACCTAGGATGGCTCTCACTGGATTGACAGGACATACAGCTCTCCTGGAGTCAGGATAAAAGGTAGGGTTATGATCATCTAAATCAGAGAACCTAAAAGGAAAGATATGAAGGTCTTCTTAGTGGAAAACAGGATGCTATCAGTAAAGAAGAGATGCTTGCTTTCCAAAAAAGTTGATGCTTAAAATGCTTCTACAGAAATTAATTGTTCTGGGTGATTCTAGAAGAAAGAGGGTAGAAACAAGAAAGGCAAAGCTCTACTTTAAACCTCCATTTGAACCTGAAGATCAAACAAAACGGGCATGGTGTGGGAATTAACAATTTTCTATTGCTGGTGATAAAACACCATGATGAAGGCAACTTTTAAAAGAAAATGTTTAATTCAGCTTCTCAGTCTAGAGGACTAAAGTCCATGATGGTAGAGTGAAGGCATGGCAACAGGGAAAATAGGCCACTCACATCTAGCACCACAAGCTGAGGCAGAGAGTGCACTGGGGATGGCAGGATCCTTTTGAAGACTCAAAGCTTACCTCTACTGACATACCTCTTCCAACAAGACCACACCTCCCAATACTTCCCAAACAGTTCCACAAACTGGAGATCAAGTATTCAAACATGTAAGCCTATGGGGATGAACCATATTCAACCAAACTACCACAGTATCTAGGAAAAAATTGGCATGCAATAAAAATACTAAGATCAGACAATGAGTCCTTATATGAGCATATATCACTGCTTTTTTGTTTGATTTTTAATTATGCAGGTCTATTGTTCTTACTTCTAATGCATATCACAATTTTTATATTTTAATTAATTCTTTGAGAATTTTATACAACATATTTTATCATATTTATTTCCCTCCCCAACTCCATTCAGATTCCCCCCCCACTTATTCAACCCCTCCCTCTCTCTCATTGTCAAGTTTGCATTGGCTAACTACTCCTGGATATGGGACCTATCCTAGAGTGTGGTCAATATGACAGGCATCACACTGCTAAAGAAAACTTATTTTCTCCACCAGCTATCATATGCCAATAGCTTTTTTTTTTTGCAGGCGGAGCCTGCTTGTTCATTTCCCAGTTGTCCAGACCCAAAATAATCACACAGATACTATATTAATTACAACACTGCTTTATATATTAGCTCAGGCTTCTTACTAACTAACTCTTACATTTAAATTAACCCATTTCTATTATTCTGTGTATCTCTACAAGGCTGGGTAAAGTTCCAGTGTCTGTCTCCTTTAGCAGCTTCATGGTGTCTCCTTGACTCTGCCTACTTTTTCTCTATACTTCTGTTTAGATTTCCCACCTGACTTTATTCTACTAAGCTTGGCTGAGGCAGCTCCTTTAATAACCAATAGTAATAAAACATATTTACAGCATATAGAGGGGAATCCCACATCAGTTTTTAACTAGGAGTGGGACTTTGTGCCAACCTTGTTACCCCCATGCTGGAATTTTGTCTAGTACTAGCTTGTACAGGTTTTGTGATGTTTTCACAATTACCATGTGTGGAGGCCCAAAAAATGTGAGCCTATTTCCATGCTTATCAAAGGTCAGAGAGTTGGAACTTACCTCTAGTCCTTCAAGGTTATTGTGCTTTTACCTCAAACAAAGGTCCCACCTAGATTTAGGTCAGAGAGTTCTGCTCTCTCAAGGTTATTGTCAGCAGGTGTGGCTAATAGCCAGACCTTGTATTTCAAGAATAAAGAAGTAGATATGTTTCTACCTCAAACAAAAGTTAAGAATCTAACTAAGTTCCAGTTCCCTTAAGGAGATAACATTAGATTCCACACAGGGAGTGGTTGGCCTACAGAATGTTTTGGTCTAGAGTGTGAGCATGACTTGTGTTTTTCTAGCAACAGAATGTTTAACTATGGATGTAGCCCACAACCTTCAACTGATCTGTTCATTTCTTTGTATCATGTTAATGCAGTTTTTTTCTTACTCCTACCTTTTGTGGTCAGGGGTATTTTAAGCAATTGAAAATTAAATGTGGGCGAATTCCAGTCCTCACTGGAATTCCCTCCTGATATGATTCTATGTTTCTGTTTTATTATTTTCATTCGTGTCTTCATATTCTTTACTAATATTTTCTAAATCCCCATGCCTCTACCATGGCAAGAGGTATTTTTGTCGAGGCTGGCCCCTGACACCATAAGTTCGTAGGTACATCTACTTTGTTATGTGTGGGAAATACAGTTTCTATGAAGTCATCTACCACATCTGACTTTTATACTCTTCCTTCTCACTCTTCAGCAAGGATTCGTGAGCCTCAAGGGAGCAGGATGGTATACACAGCACATTTAGGGCTGAGAATTGTTAAATTTCTTATTCTCTACACATTAACCAGTTGGGATTTTCTGTGTTAACTGCAGTCTACTGAAAACAGAAGCTTCTCTGATGAGAGCTGTTATGCACTGATCTATAAGCCTAGTAAGTCACTGGTCATTTCACTGCTGTCTCCACTTAGCAGAATAATAATAGTAGGGTTTCCCCATGGATGCCAAAGGTTCTTAGCTTCATTGATAGTGTCAAGTTTTGGTTCCATCTCATGAAGTGGGACTTAAATGCAATCTTTTAAAACGTTGTTAGTTAGTCCCATAGCACTCATGTCACTGTTTCACAAGTGGACTTTTCTTATCAGGCAGGTTATTTCTATAGTGGGGCTCACAGCTGGGGGATATCAATGATTCCTTTTCTCCTCTGGTAGTGTGGACCTCACCTTTCAGCACTGTAAGAGCTAGCCAGTAAGAACAAAGCTGGTAGGGAAGCACCAGCTAGTTATTCGTTTTCTATGACTCAAGTATGAGGTTGAACTTCC
>JAQHUG010000348.1:970529-989748 GCA_028555095.1 Dicrostonyx torquatus | reverse complement strand
TTATCTTTTCTTCCAATACATTCTATTGAAATGAGTTGTGACTCTTCTGCAAAAACCTTTAAAACATTTATAATGTTTTAAATGCCACCATCATTATCTATGAATTACCCTGAAAGAATGGACACAGATATGAACAAAGATTTATATCTAGAAATATTTACCACAGCATTGGCTCAACCTATTAAACACTTCCGGTCAGAAATTATAAAGCAGCTGCACTTCTAGTTGTTAAAAGTTGGGTTAAAATACGGCACATATGTACTAACTACATAATGGAGGATTGTGCAGGCATTCAAATTTGTATTTTATTTATAAAACTGTGTTGTAAAACAACATGTATATATGAATCTGTGGGGAATAGTTATGGTCTCAGAGTTTCATTATTCCCACTTGACATTTTTCTACTCTAACATAGGACAGTCCGTTCCTGTCTGATTAGAGACACATTTTGGCCAGTTTTATAAGTAGATCTGGCCAAGAAAATCAGGTTATTTATGTTCCATTTGGAATAGAAATTCAAAACTTGGCAAATAATTTACAGGTTAACAAGAATTATATTTTCCCTCACACAATTTAAGC
The DNA here is from genome assembly GCA_028555095.1 of Dicrostonyx torquatus. NCBI lineage: Eukaryota > Metazoa > Chordata > Mammalia > Rodentia > Cricetidae > Dicrostonyx > Dicrostonyx torquatus. Next base: position 989,169 of record JAQHUG010000348.1, on the reverse strand, counting down.
CACCAGGAAAAGAAAAACAATAAGGATTAACACCCAGGCTTCATTTAAGTCCTGAGCTACCACAAACATATTCCGCCAAGAAAGCAAAACAGAGCCCCTCTGCGAAGTCCAGCCAGAAAATACAAATGCAGCTTGGCATAATTTCTGCTGATGGATGGCTTATTCCTGAATGCTGTGATGACTTCATTTGGGTGGGCACTAAAACATGATTCTAATGGAAAATAAGAGGTGCCCGTGATATGAGAAAGACCAGGGTTCAATGTTTATAAAATCCTAAACATTAAGATAAATAGTTTTTTCCTTATTAGGTCAAGGAAAAGAGTTAACCATAAGTTCTTTCGACAAAATACTGATTATTAATAATAGGTGAGAGTTACATACTGCTTATACTAGGTGCCATGTTTAAATAACTTTATACTTATTAATTCATGTCCTTGTGAGAACTTTATGAGGTATATAGTGATACTAAAATGAAGAAATCAAGGCATAGAATGTTCGGAGAATTTTAATGAAGTTACAGATCTACAAAGAAAAAGTCAAGATTCTAGTTTAGGTAGGTGTGTACCAAAGGACGTTTTTAACCAGAGCACTTGGACAGTTAATATGTATGAGATTAAAAACTGGCAAGTATTGAATCTGCTGAGCCAGGTGAGGATTGCTGGATCTCTTCTATATCCAGCGGAGCATAGCCGCATCTAGAGGAGCAGGTACACTGCTTAGCTCCTTCTTGCAATGCCTTGAGTTCTGCAAACCAGAGAGATGGCTCGAAGTCGGGGGAGGCCAGCGGAGGATGACTCAGTATCCACAAATAACTTCCGTTCCTCTCACCAAGGGACTTTGTGGCGCTGCTTGGGCCATAAAGCAGCTCCATCTGTAATCTGTAATCTGCTCAAGGTATTTCTGCAAGCCACGGCTCTCATTGAAACATCTGTGAGGTGGGCTGGGACCAAATTTAAAAGTAACTCATCCAACTAGCCTTCTCATTTGTCCTACAACTGGGGGGTGAGTCTGTCATTAGTCATATTCTGGGGCTAGATTTTGCAAGTTTGGAACTCAAGAATGGGCACAGTCATTTCTAAACTAACACTGAAGTGTTTTACAGTAGCCTTCTCCAACCACATCCTAATTTCACAAAGTGTTTGATATACATACATACATATATATATATGCTATATGTACACATATATGGTAGTTGTACACACACACACACACACACACCTATTTTGTCACACTTAAAGGATAATTGAAATACATAACACAAACTTTGGTGGATGCCATAAGTCAACACTCCCAAATGTAATTTGCCTTTTCTTCTCTATTGCAAGTATGTGAAGTTGGTGACTAATATCTGCCCATAAAAATATGCAAATACAGAGGGCAGAAGAGCAGCGGAGATGAGTAGGACATACCACTAGGGTTGAAAAGGCTGGTGAGGGGAAAAGAGAAAGAAGCATGAGAAAGGGGTTCATTACCCCCACCAAGCCTCACTGCCGTGGCCCTGAACGGTAGCTGCGGCACACCTGGAGCCCTTTATAAAGCCTTGTGAGAAATGCCAGTCTAATAAATAATTTGCCAGCCAGTAATTCATGAGCTCCAGGCAGTAGTTGAAACCAAGGGGGGTAATGGCCACAGCTGTCAGGCTCCAGATGCTTGGGGGCCCATCCCTGCCACTTTGTCCCAGCATCCATGTAGAGGAATGCTGTGGACTGGGCACACCACCACATTCATTCTGGCCAGCTTCCCACAGTACCAGCTGCATCTGGCCTGGAAGATGGCTGTTATGGGGTGCTGGGCTGCAGCCAGGCTGTGAGAGTCAGGCCTCTACCCAGCAAACACGATCGAGCCTCATCTGCCTGACTTCCCCAGAACCCTCATAGAAGCTTTAGGGTTCCCAAAACATCCCTTCTTTCTGGAACCAGACTCCTTCTGCGCCCAAGAGAAAAGAAGGAACGAGAACCACACAGATGAAAAGTCATGTCATTTATTAATAATTTCCTTTTTTCTTCTATAAATCTGAAGGAAAAAGTCTTTGGTGATACTCTATAAAACAATCTATCTTGGATGGCAAAACCCAGACAAAAAGTTACACAGGTCAGTGAAGTAAATCAAGATCTATGGCTTTGAAATTTCTTGAACTCTCTCACACACTTTAGGACTCAATTGCACTAAATCACTAAAACTCTGCAACAAATGGGGAAAACACTCCAGAAAAGACCTGTGTTGACACTACAAAACATAGGCAACATATTAGAAATTGTCCAAAGTGTGCATTGTATACAAAATAAGGGTTACGTTTTTGTTACAATTTGTTCTCTAAAATAGTTCCAGTTTCCATGTCTTCTTTTTTTTCTAACCCTCAACATATCCTATACATTTTTTCGCAGCATTAATATACAAGTTCATGACATGGTAATCAAGTCATTTGCATGACCATAATTTTAGGAATAATTACAACTGAAATGAGAGAAATGTGTCCCTGTAGAACAGAACGCTATGGCAGAAATCAAATGACCTTTGAGGCCCGGAAGGCAAATCATTACAAAAATAGCGTGACTCAGAGGCTAGCTTGACTCAGTTTTAAACCAGGGTGAGACTGCCTTCCTGGGGTTCAGCTTGCTCACGATTGCCTTCCCACCTGTTTTTAGGGTGTGGGGAGCGGGACAGCCATTTGGGGTATCTCATCCATGCTCTTGGTATAGAAAATACTGGTACTCTAGGATACTGACAACTATAGTTCCAGCTAAGTAAAGTAAAACAGCATCCTTTGTTTTGGGGAAAGAACAAAGAAGAGAGATGGCTTCCAGCCAGAAATCACCTTCTCTATCAAAATCGACAGACCTTCTAACCAGAGCTTCTGGATATTATTACTGAATTGATGGGGTAAAACCCTCTTAGGATGCTCTGTCCCACCTCACCTCTTTTAAAACTAGAAACTTTGAATCTAGAACTAATTTCATCTTCACATGATGAATCCCAAATACGATGTGAGATGAGTTGAATGCAGTTCGATATTCATGCTTATTCACTGAGACTTTAACCCAGACCAACTTTATTCCCATCAAGATTGAAAAGAGAAAGGCAGGTGGCAACCAAAGGACTTTGTTGGTCACACCTAGTCAACAAAGGCAGAAGCGTTTCAAAGCCCTTGTCCGTAGTCGTCCTAAATAGAAAGCAGGCAAATGAATTTGAGAACTACAGAACCGATGCGCTGGTTATATACCGATGGTAGCCAACGGTGAGAAGGCAGGAACAGTTCATGACAAGAGCTGATACCCTTAAAGTTGGAGCTCTCAGAGACCCCTAGGAAGATCTGGTATTTCCAGGAGGAGGAAGCTCACTCTGGGACTAGCATTCATACCTCATCTTGTCCAGCATGAGTCTCATTCAGCTTCTAACCCCAATGAGTCTTTCTGCCATCTCTCCATCTTTCAACGAGTCTGAGTCAACATTCATTAGTTGTTAAATCAAGCACCCCCCCCTTTTTTTTTAATAGTACTTAGGTCTGTTCACATCACTCATCTCACCCCTGATTAAATTAAAGCTCAGCAGCCTTTATGAAAGGCCACTGGCACAATATTCCTTCAAGTCACCAGGAATTTGAGAACCACCAAAATAAAGGCTAACATAGCCTACTGTAATGAAAAGCAAAAATCATTTTCAAAAGGGAAACGGAAGGACTCCGCTGGGATTGATCCTTCTGTGAGCACCATTTGGAAGAAGAAGTTAAACTGTAATGCACATTAGAATCCAGGTAGGAGATTTTCTTTTCTTCGGCGGCATCATCTCTGAGACGTATGCCCACATACCTTGGTACGACCACCTCGCTGTGTTGTGTTTTGTGACATGACTACAAGGATTATTGCATGAACTTTTCTCTACAGTCTCAACTTTTTTGGGTCATATTTTTGTCATTGCCAACAAAAGCGATATGCTTAATACATAACGTACAAGTAAACCTTGATGGCTAAGTCTTTTCATATAAACACACCGTCGACTTTTAAAACACTTATTTGGAAGGACACAAGTGCTAATGTAGGGTTGGAAAAAAATGTGTGACTATCGTACGTGGCTGAGTCCTCTAAGGAATTTCTTCATGCAATTCATTAGACGGTTTGTGCTATACTCTCTGCCCTTGGCACCTCACCAACTCAACACATGTTGGCCCACTTAGGGGCCCCTGGTCATCATTAAAGCCAGCTGAGAGATAACTCCTGACATCCTACGGCAACGGCCGTGCTTTGTCAACATGCTGCAATGCAATCTACAACCCTTTCCTCGGAGAATTGAAATTACATCTTGCTGTTGGGCCTCACTGATTTGCTTAGCATTGTTCAAATCCCAGCTGCATCTTCCAAATGAGAAAAGAACATGCTAGCTGGCATCCCAGAGAGAACTACTCAGGAGGATGACATAAAATGCAACCGTGGAGATCTAAAGGGGATGGAGAGCGTGTCAGTTCCTGTTCTCGGTTGTAATTACCGCACACGTTACTTGTGGGGACTGTGTGCCCTGTGAGCGTTGTCACAGGCACACCTGGAAAGGCAGTTCCCCGAATCCACTCATGGGAGTGACGCTGCTTTGCGAGCCAAGGTGACAACTTCGGTTTCAAGTTAGCTTGTGGTGGCTTAACAAAATGTTACATCCATGTTTGGAAAGGAGAAAGACAGGAGTCATACTGCCGTTCTGCAAAATCCCCCACTTCAAATACAAATATGCAAATGGGATTCATTGTTCACCCTTTAACAGGCTAAGAATTGCAGGTCATAGGAAGCATTTGGGGATCATTTCAATGACAGACACAAATATAAGTACTGTGAACCTCAGAATTATATATGGAGAAATACTTAAGGATATGTCACATCTACGTAAGGGACGCCCCATGTTTGAAAGAAGGCTAAGGATGGGTCACACTGGATGAGAGAGATGTGTACAGAGGTGTTTGTGGGTCACAAAGTTGCAGAAAAGTCCCCTCTGAGTGAATTTCCGAGCCAACGCACTGCCCACAACATGGCATGTGTGGGCTCTGGTCCCTGCTCTGCTGCTGGGCAGGCAATGGAGTCACTGCGCAGGACCTCAGCCAACACCTACATCCAATCTAGCGCACGGCACTGCCTCCAAGATAATAGGATGGTTCCTTTCTCTCCCAGATGTCTACTAAGAAAGGATGAATCTGAGGCCACTGGATTTGTCTGGGGCGTACTGACCTTGGCCGGATGCATAGCTTAGATGAAGGCTTCTAAGAAGAAATTGGAAGTGAATGCATGTAACGTATGAGAGTACACGGAGGAAAATGAAACTAAAGTGCCCGTGGATTACTCTGTAGTTCCTTAATCATCTAGCCACACCTCATCCTGCTTGGGCTCTTTCAAGCAGAAGCAGACATTTAATGCCAGAAGCCTCCATGTTTCGTGGGGATCTGCTTCGTGGCATTGTATGCATGTGCATTCTTAATGCTCCACCATCACAAACGTAAGACAGTGTTTGTGGGGGTCAAAGTTTTTTTTTTTTTTTTAACAAGAAGCACAACTAAATTTCCCTCCATGTTTCAAAGCCCAAAGAAGTCTTTACACATTTGTTTCTGATTAATCTGATTGCCAAATTTTTGCTCAAACCAACGCTTAACCGAAACTGGGATAAGAGTTCCATGGGCGAGGCACACCCTCAGTTACTTCCCAGCATCCTCCTGTCAAATGGTGTGGAGTTACACACAATCACTTTTTTATCTCAACAGAAAAGATTTTGCAACTTGAAGTCTTCACAAACATTAAACCGCTTGCTTGGCTTATAAAGAATCTGAATTCATGTTTTCCCCCTTGGCCGCTAAAGCATAGGGTTCCCCAGATCCTCTGATAGCTGGCTGAGTTGGACGTACAGGTCAACCATTAGGAAGTATTGGGTTTCAGCCGTGGGAGCACTATTTCCATCACAAACAGGCTGGTGGGTTGTTTGGTGCCTTGTGCAATTCTGAAATCTACTAGTGTTTGCTCAGTACTAATCCCCCTGCCACTCCCACGTTAAAAAGATTATCATACTTTATAGCATCTCTGACAAAAAGCTTTTAGTTAGGACTGCCTACCTGGAGTCAATACTTTCTCTCATGCAGCAATATTTTCGAGACCAAGGGGATCTGAGCATCTAAACTGAAAAAAACAATTTGCACTGGTAAAACGAGAAGATGAACCCGTCTTAGTGTAGGCCCAGTTCTCTGCTGACACCACGTCCAATAACTGACAGTGCTCCCCATGACATCTGTGTCTGTCACTGCAAGAAAGGCTGGGTGACCCGTGGCAATGGATGTCCGGAGCGAAGGGAGCAGCAGCTTGGAAACACTCACGACCAACACAATTTTGATTAAAGAAAGAACTCTGGTTTTTAATAGTTTTGATCATTAAAAAAGTTTAAACCTGCATAGCAATCATTTCAAAAATAATTATTTAATGTTCCATAATTAAACTGTACACAACCTAGTCGTGGGACACAGAAGCCAGTGAGGTGAATGGAGCAGTCTGGTGCAGTCCCAGGAGCCAGGATTCCAGCTGAGTTCTCATTGGCCTTTGTTACTTTTGTCATTGTGTTCATCTAAGGTTTTTTTTTTTTGTTTTTCTTTTTTAATTTTTTTGATACTTGGCACAGTCTGGCTCCCTCGATGAATGGATCTGCACTGGGAAGAGAGAGCAGCTGGACTCAGTCCCATCTTCTTCCCCTCCCCCACGCAGTGGGATCCCCTCAAAGCCGTTCAATGTCTCTGTATTTCTTCCTCAGAATGGAGACCTGGTCTTTAAAGAGGACCGGGTCCAGCCTCATCTGAGAGTGGATCAGCGGCATGTAGCCAAACCAGCTGGCAAACGTGTTCATGCAGCTCTGTCGCTGGGCAAAGTGGTCAGGGTCAGCCCAGCGGGAAGCTCGGGAAGTCTGTGGAGAGGAAGACAGACAAGGGAGCCGGTGAGAGAGGACACAGTGTCGTGCAGGCACCATAGGCTGGATCTCGTAAAGGCCAGAAGCAGAACGTGGGGCCTGGCTGCCACGCTTGTCATCCGCAGAGCCGGCAGAAGGCGCGGCTCAGGCACACTGACTTACCTTTGACTGAAGTGGTCTTGAGATGCGGCAACTTCGACAATGTCCAAACATACCTAATCCTCTGCAGCTTCCTGAGCCGACTAATGCCCATGTGAATGGACCTTTACCGATGGACCCTCAAGAACTATGGTCACGAAACAGCTTTTGTCTCTGCACCCGGATGGTAGGGCTCACCATGAACTCACTGCTTCTAAAATAGTTTTCTAAATCCTTCCGTGATACTTCTTCAAACACAAATTTATTTTTATTTGCGTGTATGAGACTATGTGTATAAGTACATGTGTGTGTATGGGTGCCCTTGGAAGTCAGAAGACGGCATGAGATGCCTTGGAGCTGGAGTGACACAAGGCTCTATCTGAGTCATCTGACATAGATGCTGGAACTGATCTCTGGCCCTGTGCAAGGGAAGCAGCAGTCTCAACGGCGGCGATATCGTTCCAGCCCTCTAAATCCCGTTGGTAACATGGTTGATGTGGAGACACGAACTGACAGAAGTCCCGCTCTGGGACCACACCTATGCATCTACCTTTCCACCTTTGCTAAATTCCCGTCGAACGGCTTGTTAAGAAGATGTCGGTCTAACCGTAGAACAAAATGAAGCTCTCACACTGGACTCAGGGCTGGGGCTGTACCGCACACAAGAACCCATGTTCCTTATAGACTTCTCTACTGAGATGACCCCTGAGGTATGAGAGGGTCTCAGATCCAGTGACACACAGTGTCTATGCCTACAAAGCACGACTGAACACGAAAATCCTAAAATTCTGCTCATAACCTAACAATTGTCTTTTCAATGCCACTAAACCCCTAAGATTATTGTTCTAAACATCAGGTACTCATTCAGAAAAGAAAAACGTTATTGAAGTTAAAAAAAAAAATGGCTACCATCCTTTTAATTATGTTGCCCCCAGAGCTGGTCACATATATTTAGACCACATAAATGACTGGTACTGACTAAGCGGAAATCCCAAATGATGTGCTGAAAATTTAAAGAGAACAGCTAAAGATTTGATTTTACAAGTATTTTGTGAACAAAGGAAAAAGTTGTTCAATTATGGGATAAAACACATACATACACACACACCATAAACATAAATAAACAACTGTTTAGTGCATGGGTGTGCACGCGTGCATGTGTATTCAGAAACACACTTTAACGAAAAGTGCATTTTAGAGAAAGAAGCACTCAGAATCACTTTAGAATCACAAGTATTAACATGCTTGAAAACAACATGATAAATACAAATGTCAAGTTAGCTCTGAGCAGCGGAGTATGAAAACATGGCTTGTGAAGTGTTTCCAGGAAGCACTTCGGAGCCTCCCAGCAACGAGGTGGAGGGGAGGGCCTCCCCAAGTCACAGCCGGCCCGAGGAAGCTGCAGTTATCGGCTGGAGGCTAGACGGAGGCAGAAGGTAGGTTCTGGTTTCTAGCATCTATGCTGGGAGAAATCGCCTTCACCAGGCTCAGAAAGACAAAGAATTAAGATAACTGACTGAGTTCCCAATAGGGGAGACAGTCTGTAAGGTAAGTAGCTCCCTACATGTGTGTTGCAATCTCTTTGGGGGGATGTTGAATGACCCCTTCACAGCGGCTGCCTAAGATCATTGGAAAACACAGGTATTTTCATAATGATTCCTAATAGTAGCAAATTACAGTTATAAAGCAGAAACAAATAACTTTCCGGCTGTGGGTCGCCACAACCCGAGGAATTGTATTAATGGGTCGCAGCATCAGGAAGGCTGAGAATCATTGCTCTGAAGTTGATAGGCACTTGTGGCCTTTTCAGATTGGTCCACTCATGCTGCGGGAGATTAAGCCCTCTTGCTTTCAGCCAATGGCTTCTAAGATACCCGCCCAATGTGGGCGTGGTTTTCAATTTAAAAAAAGCCACAGCTGCTCTCCAAGCTAACTTGCTTCCGGCTTTCATGCTGACTGCTAGACTTGGTTTCCTGTTTGCGACCAGAGGAACGTGGTTTGGGACATTGATCTGTAAGTTTTATCCCCTCCCATAAAATACCCCTTTTTAATCAAATTGGTGTAATATTGTCCTGCGACAATACACTCACTCCAAAGGGCCAGTCCCAAGCCAGGCAAATGTGCTTACATGCAAATGGAAAAACTGTCAAGAACTTCAGCTCATTTTGATTGATTCCAATTTAACCAACAAATGCTAAAAACAAAGCAAAACAAAAAACCGTTTCCGCTCTAACAATAGCATCAGCTCAAACACAATATTCATTTATTCCACAGACACAAACATCTAATAAAATAATAAGCATGATAGAAAGAAGGGCCGGAATATACTGTACTACCTGGGCTCACAGAAACAAATGGAGCTTTCAGTTTAGAACTGTCTCTGAAATATGTTACTGGAGATGTACATTTAGTGCACAAGCAGGGGAATGGATGGAAAGGTCACAGAACCAACCCCTAAGATGCAACAGTCCAACTTGGGTGAGTGCACAGAGGAGTCTTAAGCCGTCTCTGAGCAAACAGTATGAGCAGAACGCCGTGACGCTGTGAGCCAGTGTGTTCTGCGACAAAACATCTGGGTACGCAGTCGGCAATGCACACTGCTTGGACTCGAAGTGTTTTGGTCTTAAGGATTGGAAATTCCTGCAAATGCCCCTGCCTGTTATTTTGATAGTTAGAGGAGGTCAGATCTTTCCTAGTAGTCTTTGCTCAGAAAGCATGGGTGTGTTTCTCCATAACCAGTACTTCTAATACGGTCTGGACGTGTGTGTTCTCAGTAAACAGTGAAGGACACCAATGTAGCTCGAAATCCTGCTAATACTGTTTTTTCTCTTGCTACACTTACTGAATTAGGAAGAACCCAGACAAGAAGGTTGCCATAGGAGCTTGCTAAAGTTTCCTTTGCAAAACTGAGCTTTAAAGCCGGTGCCCATTACAAACCTCGAGCGACTGAACTGACACGATCATGCTCTCTTGATTTTGGTGGTGGCACCATTTGTTTTGTTTTGTTTATTTTTTTGAAGATATACTATCCTGTGCTTTGAGTACTCTGTAGCTGGGACTGGCCTAGAACCCTCATGTCCTAGAGCTTCTGTCTCCATCTCCCACTGAGCCAATAGGCAGGAGTCACTAAGCCCCGCGGCATTCACATTGAGAATTGATTTTAATCATGCTTGGTGTGCCATGATTTAGCCTGGGTAGAACTAATAGCTGGATTTAAGCTTTTCATTTATTTTTAAAAGTCACATCTATTTGTTTGTTTACTTATTTGTGTGTGTGTGTGTGTGGCATGGGGTGGAGCCTGGAGCATGTACTTGCCACAGCATGCTTATGGAGGTCAGAAGGACATTGTGGGACTTGCTTGCTTTTTTCCTCCCATTATGTAGGTTCACGGATGGAACTCAGGTCTGCAGTCTTGGTGGGAATCATCTTTACCTGCTCTACCCCGACCTCTTCACTGACTTACTTATCTATCATCCATCCATCTATCTATCTATCTATCTATCTATCTATCTATCTATCTATCTATCTATCTATCTATCTGTCCATACATCCACCTATCCATCCATCCAGTCATATGTATGTATGTATGTATGTATGTATGTATGTATGTATGTATGTATCTATCTATCTATCTATTTAGAGGCAGGGTCTTGCTTTGTAGCTCATATTCACTCTGTAGTCAAGAATGACTTCCGATCGTGTCCCCACCTCCCAAGTGTGGGGAGTCTAAGCATGGACTACTTTATATAGTGCTGGGCATGGAGCTCGGCCTCCTTAGGCTAAGCAGGCAACTCTACCACCTGCGCTGCATCCCCAGCCCTCATTTATTATATGTAGTATTGGCTCTGCCAGAGAAGAATGAAAGTCAACTTCTACTTTTCGACAGGCCTGACATTTGCAACTGGGGTACCGGAGAACAGCAGTGGGTCAGAGACTAGGATTCCGTTCTCAGTTCTGTCTCCAACATCTTGAGGTACTTGTAGCAAGAAGTTAAATTGGGGCTGAAGAGATGGCTCAGTGGTTAAGAGCATTGCCTGCTCTTCCAAAGGTCCTGAGTTCAATTCCCAGCAACCATATGGTGGCTCACAACCATCTATAATGAGGTCTGGCACCCTCTTCTGGCCTGCAGACATACACACAGACAGAATATTGTATACATAATAAATAAATAAATATTTTAAAAAAATAAGAAGTTAAATTGTCTAGATCCACTTTTTCTGCCTGTAAAATGGGCGAGTTGGGTGATTTTTCCATTAAGGTATCTTGATCTTGAAAGTTTATGACCCAAGAAGACAATGGGCTGTACTTTAACAATTGCATCAATTTTACCATTTCATCTTAAACATGAGCCATGAGAATTTCAGAAGGTGACTTGCCCAGAGCTTATATGTCCTACTTCTAGAACTAAAAATTGACAGAGTGACCTCTAGAATTTCACTATGACATTTGCTCAACTGAAGACCAATCGCTGGAAAGACTGTGAAGAGGGTTGCTTGCTATCCTGCAGGCATCTACAGAAAAGTGACATAAATTCTTTGTAGACCTTCAACTCTGCTGCGGACTGAATGTTATGTCTTCCCAGAAAACACTGGTGTCTGATCTTGTATGTGATAATCAGTCAAGTGGGGGCACCTAGGAGTCTGGTTCAAGAAGGCAGACTCCTAAAGAATGGGTTGACACCAGAGAGCCTTCTACCACACGGGGACATGACAAGCAGAGGGCCACCTATAAATCTCCATGTGGCTTCTCTAGGAGTATTAGGACTGCTGACACCTCAATTTTGGAATTCCTGGGTTCTACAAGTATGAGAAATAAATGTTTGTAACTTAAGCCTCAACTCTGTGTAGTTTTTGTTATACTAGCCCAAAGGGACTAGACAAATTCTAAGACCATGTCACTATCATGTCACTACGGGCTACTTATTCTTAATTATCCAAGTGTCAATCATTCTTCCTTCAGGGCTTTCAGATGTGGCTTATTTTTGTGTTCCTTTATGACATTGCTAGATAAAGTGGGGGAATACACAGCTGTGTGGCCTTGGGAAGAAAGTTCTTTGGTCTTACCTGTCCCATCATTGTCTCCTTATACTGCTTCTTCTGGGTCACTTTGATTGGAGGCAATTTTGTCACAGCAGACACCAGGAAATTCATGAGAATGTCCTCACAATTGGCCAGTTGGTCTACCATGTTCTTCAGGCTGGCTGGCAGGTAATGGGTGTACAGGTAGTGATAATATCTGTACACAACAAGGGAAAGCCGTTTAGGGGGACAGCATTACATGATGACAGGTAGAGTTTAAACACTCACTCTCCGAATTCCTGAACATGCTACTGAATGCTACCCCTCCCACAGCACTCACTACTCGCCAAATCATATTCTCAAGCCCTTCACCAGAAACGCCTCATCTAACCTGAATAAGAAATCTATGAGGCAGATGTTATTATATTATTATCCTTATTTTACAGACAAGGAACCAAGGCACAGAGATCCACGAAGACACAGACCTTGCTTGTCCATCAAAACCTAGTTATGAGGTGTGGCCAGCTGGAGAGAGAAAGCAAATGCTACAACGTTGTAATGACAATGAAGATGGTGATCCTCGGGGCCAGTTTGGGGCATTTCAAATCACCATGGAAACCCACCACTAGGGGTGCGTCTACAAGAATATTTCCAGAAAGGTTGAAAACAGCGGGGAAGATGTCCCCTGAATGTGGACAGCACTATCCATGGGCTGAGGACCAAGACTGAACAAAGATAAGAGAGTGGATTGAGCACCAGCATTCATCTCTCTCTGCCTCCTGACTAGAGATGCCTCCCACTCCTGCTGCCGGGACCTCCCCCACCATGATGCACTGTTCACAAACTGTGAGCCAATGCAAACCTGCCTTGTCAGGGTGTTTTGCCATGAGAAGTAAATACTGATGGCAAAATCATTTACTTACAAAGAGGACAGAGTGCTTGAGCCAATCAGATTCATTTATGTAAAGGTGGCAAGAGGAAGGCAAGCCCTGAGATCAAGATTTACTCAGCCCAATGTTTATACTTGGGCATTTCCAGACTTATCTCCAAGATGAGAAGAGTCTCGATTCTCTATTTTAAAATCTAATGTAGGGTTGGTGCATTTTTTTTTTCATTGGGATGAAATATGGGGGATTTCCATTAATGATTCAGTGGGAAAGTGGAGATGCTAGTTCTACATTCACTCATGTGGCAATTTGACCTTACCTACTGGTTTTAAGGACCAAATTTAAATATTACCCATTTTATATCTCTACCTGACTTTTTTCAACATAGCTTTTGGGTGTTATACCCGGGGCAAGATTCCATTTAAAAACAGTTACTCCATCTGTAGTATTCTCTCTGTTGATGGTGCTCTATCCTTTTTCCCCTCTGTGATAGAGATCATTCTGACCATTCTCCATCCTGCCCCATGTCTGTGATGGAGATCATCCTGCCCACTCTCTAACCTGCTTCATCTCTGTGATTAGATCATCCTGCCCCATCTCTGTGATGGAGATCATCCTGAGCACTCTCCAACTTGCCCCATCTCTGTGATGGAGATCATCCTGAGCACTCTCCATCCTGTCCCATCTCTGTGATTAGATCATCCTGCCCCATCTCTGTAATGTAGATCATCCTGCCCATTCTCCATTCTGCCCCATGTCTGTGATGGAGATCATCCTGCCCACTCTCCATCCTGCCCCATCTCTGTAATGTAGATCATCTTGCTCATTCTCCATCCTGCCCCAGCTCTGTGACGGAGATCATCCTGACCACTCTCCATTCTGCCCCATGTCTGTGATTAGATCATCTTGCCCATTCTCCATTCTGCCCCATGTCTGTGATGGAGATCATCCTGCCCCATCTGTCACTTCTACTTGACTCTTCACCAGTGTTTTTTCTTGCTGTCCCACATTTCTCCATAGTATCTATGTTTCTCTGCTCACCAGAATATGAGCCCTGCAATGTCAGAGAATTTTTCTATTTTACTCAACGGTGGATACTTAGATATCCACTCTTAATATCCAGCTACCCAACCTAGCTCTGAGTGTATCTTTATCCCTTGACTCAACTGAAAATGCCACTCTGCCTTAACTTGTAGAGGTACAGTAAGTCAAGAAGTTTCATAGCCCACATTTGCTACTTCAACAAAAATCAAGAATGGACACTGACAATTTTCATTAAAGTCATTAACTACATTTGGCCTAAGTTCCTATTAATGCATTTGTCAGAAACGAATACAATGCATTTCAATGAGAACTCGCGGCTCCTCACTTGTGGTAGATAGCAGCTCCTGTCAACACCATGGAGTAGTCGTTCGTCCACTTGGATGTGTATCCCCACCGCTCCTTAGAGTTATCCCAGAAATGGCTGCGTGCAGGATACCCCACAATCCTCTCGGGAAAACTCTGCCACACGGTGAAGGCAAAATCCACCTGCGAGGCCAAGTGAGAGCCAAACAAGCAATCAGCACTGCGAACAAATGTCAACAAAACATTACCTCCCCCTGCTAATTCATAATGCGAAATCCCACAACTGTTTCAAAACATTAATTCCCCATATTCATCAGCAAATTAAACCGACTGCTTGACATTTTGCCCTGTGATTATACATTTTTTTAATGTCCTATGAAAGAAATTTAAGATTAGTATGGGGGTAGGGGGGCTACTGACTTGTCCTATAGAAATCCTAGTATGTTCATGCTGAAAAACAAAAAGTGACTGCTTTCCTCTCCCCATCCCCAAAGGCACACGTGATCATTGATTCACAGGAAGCTCAGCAGCATCTGTTTTGTAAATGAGAACAGATTCCCTGTGCGCATGCAGGGACTGAAATACAGCACACATCGTAACTAGCACATAGCAAAGCCCAAGTGACTAAATTTGGAGCATTTTCATTATGGAAAAGTTTTCATAACGAGCATAACTTTCAATAAGCATTTAGAGAAGACATCACAAGAAGGACACACACCAGGTACATCAGGTCTGAAGATGCAGGATATTAGGTAAAACCAACATGGCAGCCACCGTGAAGTCACTGAGAAAAAGGGGGGACATGCAGGGTGCTAGGTAAAACTATAATGGCAGTCACCATGAAACTATTGAGCAAAAGCGGGGACAAGTAGGATGGTAGGTAAAACTATAACAGCAGCCACCGTGAAGTCACTGAGAAAAAGGGGGGACAAGGCCAAGTTAAAAACTAAAACAAAAAAACGCCACAAGCTTATTTTAAAGAAAAGCCAGGAGAGCGACTCCTTACTGTTCCAAGGAAGCCAAAGTGGGTACTTCTGAACCCAGTCTAAGCTAGCACCCAGAGGTATCAAGATAGCTCCTTTAAACGCTGTAGGTTCCCTTAAGATCATCTGATGAACCATATTTAAAAGAAAAAGAAAAGTAAATGATATGTTTGTGATCATGTAACGCTTATTGTATAAAGGTTTACACAGCCTTACACATTGTAACTCAGATTGTCTTTACAATGACCCTGTGAGGTAGATACTTAGATATTCTTCAGTTCATCAAAGGTTAAACTAAGATACGTGGAGGACCAAGGAAATTGCTTGCACTAGGAAATGGCAGGGCCCAGACTTGAACCCAGACACTCTCCTTTCATATCCAATGTGTATCCTAGCTTCTCTTAGATTCTACTGTTACACTGTTGAAAGCAAGTTATCTTAAACACATGCTACAATTCACCTTGCAACCCCGGCTTATCTCTTCTTGGTAAGGAGTGAAAGAAATTTCAGATTCTAAAATATTTCAAGTCCTTGGCTGCGGTAATGGCTTGGGGACTGAATGCCAGTGGTATGTCCTGGTCCCGTCATCCAAGATGTCAAAATGACTCACTAAATATTCAAAATGGTCAGAGGGTGAAAATAATAGAATTTTATGAACTAATGAAAGTGACTATACAATATAGCCACACGAAGAAGGGCCACCCAGTTACTGAAAAGACTATCCAGGTTAGGTTCTTGAGATCCCTGGTTAGATATTAGCAGATTTAAAGGCTACTGGGATGGGTCCCTCCTTCACAATCAACAGTGTGGAAAACCAAGAACGAAAGCTTAGGGACTCAGATGACTGGGCCAATGAACAGGATCTGAATCCTATCTCTGACCCTGGGGAGAGACAGGACATTCTGAACTGTTCTAGGGATCAGGGGGCTACTGTCTATTCAGAAGCTTTCTGGAAAAGAATAGGGACAAACCATTATCCCTTCTTTAAGAACTAATCCAAATGCTTAAGAACATCCCCCAGGAAATGGTCTCTTCCAGAAACCCTAAGTAGGATATGGCCTATGCAAGCAAACAGGTCAGTACAAGGTTCCCTCTTGGCTACTGTTCAGTCTCACTGTGAGAACGCTTTCCTCGACAATGGTGTCTTTAGGCCTTTTCCACTCAGCCTTGAGAGTGTCTCATGCTATCCTACGATAATCTCTGCTTCTCTTTACCTAATACTTTGCATCTCATCTAATTCTTTCTTTGTTTTGTTTTTTTCGAGACAGGGTTTCTCTGTAGCTTTGGAGTCTGTCATGGAACTAGCTCTTGTAGACCAGGCTGGCCTCGAACTCACAGAGATCCGCCTGCCTCTGCCTCCCGAGTGCTGGGATTAAAGGCGTGCGCCACCACCGCCCGGCTTCATCTAATTCTTTCCATGGACATAAGGGACTGGGGGGCATTGAAGCAGCCAGCCAAAGTGGGGTCCTGGAGACATTAAAACAACGTGACTGAAACTCAAATTACATCCTGTAAAAGAAATCCGGCTAAAAGGGCTATGGCTATGCAGGATACATTTCCACAAATACGAGCTGTCTGACTGAGGTAAATCACTGACACAGAAGACGGTGGTTGCCAAAGATGGGGAAGCACAAGCTAAAACGTGTGCAAAGATTCCCGTGTGGTTAATACAAATATTTTGGAAAAAGGCAGAAGTGACAATAATTGAACACACTGTAACTGAACCAAACCAACAAATTTCAAAGTGCAAACTGGCCAATTTTATAACATATCATTAGTACCCACTTTAGTAAAATAAATTTTAAATGGAGGGAATAAGCCTAGATCAGTATTTCCCAAGCTTTTCCCCTAGTCTCATACCACCAGTTAGTTCAGTATGTAACATTTCTCTTAAACTGACTTTTTTTTTCTAAAGATTAATTTATTTATTATGTATACAATGTTCTGTCTGTCTATATGCTTGCTGACCAGAAGAGGACACCAGGTCTCATTACAGATGGTTGTGAGCCACCATATGGTTGCTGGGAATTGAACTCAGGACCTCTGGAAGAGCAGTCAGTGCTCTTAACCTCTGAGCCATCTCTCCAGTCATTTTTTTTCTTTTTAAATTAGTCTCTTCCTAGGTAAAAAAAGGTCAGGGAAATCCTAGGTTTGATTAGTGACTGCGTTATTTTCAAGGAAACATGAAAGTGAAAAGATAATTGTTAAACTGAATATGCTACATAACATATCTTTTTGGAAACACTGGCCCAGAACATTAATTTATTTTTCTTATTACATATATTGGAGCCGAATGGGACATACATGCATGGCCCCGTGTGCTTTATTTGATGGGGCGAGGTGAGGGGACAGGGGACACAGTGTGTATATGTGGGGGTCAGTTCTCTCCTTCCACCCTGTAGGAGCTAACTGAGGTTGTGAGACACCTTTCCCACTGAACCATTTTACTTGCCTCAGGGAGTTTTGGAAACAAAATTTTTATCTCCAAGTTCTTCAACCTTAATTAAAAGCCACTCTCTTTGTAAACAGCCATACACTCAAGTTTACATAAAACTTCCGCTTGATGCCCGACACTCTGAACTATGTCAAAGATTGCAGGATCACTCTCTAGTCAGAGGCTTTATAATATAAAGTACAATGGCTGACATGCGTGCCAACGTGACTGCAACAGAAGTTAGGAAGGCAGAGGGAGTATTCGCTCTGTGTGGGCCAGCGAGGACATTTCCGCATGAGACTAACATTTTAGTGTCCTCTTCGGTGGGTGGCCATTGTTCAGTCCACTGAGCTCCTGAGCAGACAGGAACCATGGAGGAAGAATGTGATTGTGCCTTTTCCTAACAATGTCTACGATTTAGTGTGTGTAGTAGGAGTGGGGCAGAGATGCACAGCGCATGTGTGGAGCTCAGAGAACAATTTTCAGGAGTTGGCCCTGCCCTCTTCCTCACTGAGGCGGGGCCTCTTTTGTTTGTGCCACATTGTGAACTCCAGTCCAGCTGGTCTGCAGGCTTCAGGTTGACTCTTCTGTCTATCTCCCATCTTGCTGTAGGAGTGCTGGCATTACAGATGTGCACCACATCTGGCCTTTTAGTGTGGGTCCCAGGTATTAAGCACAGGTCATTAGGCTTGCATGGCAGGAGCCATCTCAGCTGCCCTGTGGTCTCCCCGACCCTGCAGCTTCTGCACAAGGGGCTTCTCCTGTCTTTGGACTGTGACTTAACCATTGTCTATTCTGGCTCTCAAGCCATCATTTTCCTACTGGGACCACAATACCAGCTTTCCTGAGACCCTGGCTCACACACAGAAAGTGCTACCCCATGATCACATAAACTAATTACACACACACACACACACA
>JAQHUG010000348.1:855555-969579 GCA_028555095.1 Dicrostonyx torquatus | reverse complement strand
GAGAGAGAGAGAGAGAGAGAGAGAGAGAGAGAGAGAGAGAGAGAGAGAGAGAATCCAATGGAACCAACATCTAGTCACCTAAAAAAAGAGACTAGGGAAATTCTGCCCACAACCATTTTAGGCAATACAATCATTTCACTGATCAGCAGGCAAGAGCAAGCCAGACTGCCAACCTCTCAAATTTACATATCATTTTTCATCCCACGTTGACTTCTAATTACTTCACACAGAACACATGTTCCTCCCAGCATGCACTGAGTGGTGGGAACTGCTATCCTTTGAAAGGAAACTCTTCCAGCATAGAGATGCATCACAGTGGTAGAAAGTTACCCCAGCCTGGGTCACGGGAAAACAAAGTCTGGTGTGAGATCAACTGCCTTGTGCCCTGGGGAAGATGTGAGATGAATCAGACTCCAGGTCATCGGAAGATGTCCGAGGTGCGTTCTGTGGATGTTTTAACAACTCGCTCTGCCATGGGGATGTACTGCTTGCCCTGGGCCTGCCCTCTCAAAGTGTGTGCCCGTTCTTGCCCTGGGATGATGGAATACTAGTGTGATGGCTAACCTTGACCGTCAACGTGACTGGACTCAGAGGTGCCCAGGAAGTTAGTAGAGGGCTCTGTTAGAGAGTGTTTTCAGAGCGGACCAACTAGAAGAGGGGAGGGCTTGTTGTGCACGTGGGATGTGAGAGCCAATGAACTGGGATTAGGGTGGAAGCCAAGGAAGGAGAGGAAGCCAGCTGGTTCACAGATCCTCTGTCCCTCCCAGCTGCCACGTGATCTTAGATCGGCCACATCTTTCCTACCATGACACAGTGAAAGCCTCTGAAACCCTGAGCCAGACAAATCTTCCTTCCTTTAAGTGGTATGGCCCCAGTACTTTGTCATAGCAACAAAACGCGATATGCCAACTAGCACACCCAGGAATGGCACGACCTGCCCTCCTTTGCTGGCTAGAGTATGGCGAGGTCAAACTAATGTTAGCCACCAGCAAAATTACAAAACAAACTAAGGGACAAAAGAGAAGGCAAGGTCTCTTGGGACGATGTGACAATCACTACATCTCCATGAACACAGTCTGGGAGGACGACCTCCTCAGCAGAGCTTCCTCTCTCACAGGCTGGGTATTCTATCCTCTCCGTGCTCTTCCAGGAACGAAGAAAGCTTTCTGCTCTGACCAGGTGTTGCCCCATCCTTTCCGAGGTCCAGGCATCCCACCCACACCTCCTGAAGCAACTGAAAGTGCTTTCCTTTGAGTCATCTGACTTGAATTCTGTTTGCTGCCAGGACTTTGATAGATACAAGCTGGGATGATAGAACCCTGGCTTAGAGACCCGAAGAAAGAAATCTCTCAGGAAATACTCGGTGAATGAGTGTGCTCTTGGGATGCCAGCTTTCCTTTGCAGTAAGCTGCAGAAAAATGCAGGCTGGAGTGTCTCAAAGCTCACATTCCACTGCCATCCCTGTGACTGCTCGTCCCATCTTCAGTCCAGTAGCCCATCCTCTTGCCAAAAGACATGCGACACAGAGGCTGGGTACTCAGCATTTAACTGGCACAGTGCTCACCCCTGGCATTCAATCGCTGAACAAGCACTTATAAAACTCAGGCTACACAGAAGTGTCTGCTCCAGGTGAGACCCAGGACATTTTGTCCTGGGGTATGTAGGCAGCTTTGAAAGCAATGTCTGGTCAACTCTGGTAACAACTAGAAACAGCTATGGAATCTCAAGGAAGACATTGAGGTAGTCCGCCTATGACCAAGCCTATAATCAGTCCATTACTATAGCAAGTCTGCCTACTAGAACCAGACTGGGGTCCAAGACAGGGCATGCAGGTAAGTGTCAATTGCTAAAATAAAAGGAAAATAATTATAAAATAAAAAAAATGAAATGAAAGATATGTTATCTAAGCCTCTATGCCTTTAAGTAGTCACCATTAATAATGTAATCCTGATAGTCTATATTTTCATATAGCTGTTTTTGATCTCATATATGGCTTAAAGCTTCAGAGATCAATACCCATTCCAATCACAGAGCTTTCTGCCATCTATCTTCCCTCTCCTTTGTCTTTCTCCATATACCTTCTCTGGGCAATCTTATTTTTTTTGGCACAAATACTTGAAAATTCAAAAGAGACAAGGTCTCTGTCTCAGCCTCCAAATGAAACTGCCTGGTCCTCCCCTCCTCCTTCCCTCTTCTCTCCCCTCTTCTCCTCTCCCATTTGTGTGTGTGTGTGTGTGTGTGTGTGTGTGTGCGTGCGCGCGCGCGTGTGCACGCACGCATGCATGTGCATGCATGTATGCGCATGCATGCACGGGGGGGGCAAGGAGCACACTAGAGAAGATGGAAAAATGACCTTTCGAACCCAGAAGTGTGTCATACAGTGGGCATTGCCATCACTGTCACTGGGGAAGGGTGGGACATTTGGCTGCAGACCACAGGGTTTCAGGACAGTGCTAAAACAGCTCTTCCATCCCATGGTTCCTATACACCTGCCCATATCTACGCTACTTAAAAACAAAAGGAGATGGAAGACAGGAGGGGAGAGGAACAGCCATGCCAATGAGGACCTAATTAAAAGAGAAAACAAAGGGAAGTGCCCTCATCAGGGTGCCAGGTGGTGGCAAGGCACTAACAGGAACTAGGTTAATTAAAACCAATTCTTTAGGAAATTTTGGAAAATGTTTTTAACTCCCACCAAGGCACGGGGGAGAGTGGTGCTGGCATCTTGGGACTGACAGTCCCTACCTGGAGAGGCCCTTCCTGCCCCCAAGGTACTGCTCTTACCTCAGTAGTGGAGAGCACAGTGTCCTCATCAAGACTGAGCACAGCGTCTGTGATGATGTTGTCATAGGGCAGAAACCTGCTGCTCATAACCTGGAGAGTAAGAGAGGTGGGGAGAGAGGTTAGGGACGAGGAGAAGTGCCGGTTAGAGTCTTACTGTCAGGAATATCCCGCCAGCCATATCATCCTGAAGACGGCTCCACGACTGTGCCATCTGCCACACTGAAAGTCTTCCATCTCCCACCAGCAAAGATTAATCTGGGCAGCGATTATTGAACACCTACAGGTACCACACCGATCACAGCAAGGGCCAAAACAAATGTGATTCATGGTCTACCCTCGGGAACCCACTGTCTGTAGAAGTGGAGGGCTAGATGACTGGCTTTCACCCAGAATGAAAAGTGCCAGACTGGAGGGCAGCGCAGACAGTTGCCTTGATGAGCAGGTGAAGGCTTCACTGGGTGAATGATTTAAGCAGGACTGACCAGGTGGGAATCTGCCAGGCAGGGACAGAAATAGGGCAGTAGACACAAGGGTTCAACAAGCACAAGGGGCCCCCAAAGATGACCAGTATCCCAAGAGCAACAAAGAACAAGACATGATTCTGTCCTGGTACATATCCCTGGGAGGTCAGACCACTGTAGATGTGCAAACATTTACAGTATTGACTTTATATCTATTTTAGCACAAATCATAGAGAATGCAAGCAGACATTTATTTTTGCTATGCCAGTGGAAGGCATTAAGAATGATAAATAGCCAGGCGGTGGTGGTGCATCTCTGTGAGTTCAAGGCCAGCCTGAGACCTAGCTCCAGGATAAGCTCCTAGAGCTACATAGGGAAACTCTGTCTTGAAAAACTGAAAAAAAAAAAAGAAAGAAAGAAAAGTAAATAAACTGACTTAAATTTTTAAAAATTAGCATGTGTGGTGCAAAGTTATGGAAGTTATAAGGGTGGCACATGAATACTGTAATGGTATGTATTATTTGTATTTTAATAAATCTTGCCTGAAGACCAGAGGCAAAGCGAAAGCCACTAGAGGTGGAGCAATGGAGACACACACCTTTAATCCCAGGATTTGGGAGACAGAATCAGATAGGCATCTGTGGTGGTGATTCACACCTTTAATCTCAGCCCTAGAGAGTCACGTGCCTTTAATCCCAGCACTAGAGGGAATATAAAATGGGAGGAGAGCGTGGTTAAGGCTGCGATGGCCCAGCCGTGGTAGAGGTAAGACTTCTCTTTCCTGCTTTGCTTCTCTGGTTTTCGGGTTGAACCGCAATATCTCTCTCTCTGGGTTTTCAATATTCATGCTACAGAATATATTTTAGATGTTTTTCCATCTGTGGTCATGGGGGTAAGAAGGCAGGTGGGGCAAATGCAGGTACGGGAAGCTCGTCTCTCATGGGCATAGCTTCCTCTGTGAGGAACGTCCCACACCCTGACTAACACTACTTGATTAGCTTGTGTATGTCAGGGAATGTTTGGGGCCCTCTCTTCATGCCCATCGTCTTGTCCTATCTTTGTAACAAATCCATCTCATTGGGGGAAACAGAAAGGTCATGAACTTCGTCTAAGCTGGACGGTGAGTTTGTTCCCAGATGGTAGAATACAGCCTCAGGTTTGGGAAGAACTGAAAAGTGCACATAGGGAGAATTGTGAGATGCCCATCTCCATGTTCCTGTGAAAGTTAGGCTCCAAATTCACACAGAGAGCTGAGAGACAAGATATACTGGATTTCACTTCGAAGGCATGGGTAGCAAAGGATGCATAGCAAAGTTTTACTGGAGACCAAGGTTCATAGAGGTACAAGATCCACAAAGCATCCCACGCTTTGCTTACACGGATAAGCTGAGCTTGTCTGCTCATCTCAAATCCAAGCTGCCTGCCTATGAGCTACAGGAGGGCCTTCCAGCCCTCAGAATGGGCAGCACCAGGCTAACCCATCTGAAAGCTCAAGCGATGGACACACAGCATATGTGGCTGCAGAGACTACTCCCACATCTGTCAACTGGGTCAGGGTTTCTTTTTCTTTCTTTCTTTTTTTTTAAATCTCTCTCCGTCTTCCAAAATAAAATAAAATACAAAGCCATAAGCAACTCCATATACACAGAGCTCAGAAATCTCTGCCCGAAGCGATTCTCCTGCTGCTGTTTACACGGCCACCGAGGACCGCAGAAACCATTAGCTGGCAGCTTAGCAATGCCCTGACCTTTCCCGTGTTCAGCCTACAGGGGAAAACTGCAAAGACAAGCCCTATAAATTCACAACAGAACTTTGCAGCCAATGCGGTACATATCAGTTCTCAAGTCCTGGCTAGAGAGGGAGAGAGAGATGGAGAAGAGAGACCTAGTGCCGCTCCACCCATGGGCTCAGTCACTGGCTTTACAGAATGTCTGCCTGCCTTCTTTCCTCCCTCCTTCCCTCCCTCCCTCTTTCCTTCCCTCCTTCCTTTCTCCCTTCCTTCCTTCTTCTGAACCTATAGTTTATGATCCCATTAGTGCCTAGGGCAGAAATCAGACACTGTCAAGACATTGACTCATCAGTTACCTTCTTGAATGACCTAACACAAGGGAAGGAATAAACCCACAGGGTGAATACTGCATGAACTGGGTTCGTCCTATTTGTTCGGAGAACTGGCTAACCATGTAGCCAACTCTTTCAGAAGTTATAAACATGACAATAAAATGGCCAAGACTCATGAAGTTTATCATTTAGTACAGAGACAAGAAGTCGTAGAAATAATTACACACATAGTACACAAAATTTGGGGGGGGGGATTCTATGATGTATGTGCCTACCATTCCTGGCACGCAGAGTATCATTTGATTCTTTTAGTTCTCCTGAACTGGGTATTATGATTATTTCTACTTACTGGAGGATGCATTAAGGCATAGAGATTAAAATACTCCTCTGTGGTCGCATAAGCAAATAAGTCAGATTCTAGAGCCTGTATCCTAAGTCACAATATGGCAATGCATCTCAGAATGATCGCTAACATTTGTTGGAATATTGGTGAATGTTAAAGAGGAACTAGGTTAAGTACTTGAGGCGCAGTACTTCACTGAATCCTCAAGGTGAGCCTGTGTTTTAACCCATAGAGCCCGGAGCAAGGCTGAAATGTGGACACTGCCTTCCATGGACTGTACCGTCCACAGCGCTCACAGTCAAGATAAAGGCACACTAAGCACATAGCCCACTGGAATTAGTGGCCAAAGGAGAGGTGAAAAGTGAACAAATTCCCAGGAGCAGAGTGACAGAAATGGGCGGGGAAGTGTGGTGCTAGCCCATGAAAGGGGCTATCTCCTCATGGTGCTTTCCCAAGAAAGGAACTATCACCCTCATCCCTGCTCTCCTGGGAATTTCTTCTCACCAGGAGTCAAGGTCTGCAATTAGTGAGTCAGAGGGTGACAATGTGGTGTGACCTGAAAACACCAGGATGGCCCAGTCAGGCGCAAGAGACCCTATCCACGCAGCCCAAAGAAATGCAGGAGGTATGGTCATCCATGGAGGCTTAACGCCAAAGAATTCCAAAGCTCAAAGCTGAGAATTAGGGCAGGGTTCCAGGTGTTAAGACTGGAACGTACCCATCCCTCTAAGGGCACTATTCTCTTGAGGAGGTGGACATGAGACGTTGCAGGCAGGTGACATTTTTGTGTCAGCCTTTTATGTGAAGTCATGCATACAGTGACATGTATCCATAAAAGACCGATGCCAGGAGGCCTGTGACAGTTCTCACAGTCACCTTTTCTTATCATATGCTAATCACCCAGCTCCAATACCCACATTGATTGACACCAGACCTATGGATGCTCTAAGTACAATGGTCATATTCTCCTGTTTCTTTTACATCCATCACATTAGTACCTAACACCCAGTGGGTAATCTACGTGGGAAATGAATATGTAACATAATGCATTCTTTATCTTTTCTCCACTGGGCCGCTCTATTCTCAGTGCATCATGTTGAACCATACAGAATCGTCACTTTTGTAGGGTCCAAAGACAGTTTCAAATGGTTTGACCTAACAAATTGATATTTTGCTATTCTGACTTGGGGTGTGCTGCCTAGTGTGAGATAGCCTCCTTGGGATTGGCAAAAGGCGTCTCTTAAAGGCACTGCTGCCCCAACTTCAATTTTACTTAGTAGTGATTGATTTCTTCACAACTGGGGAAGAACTCACCACTTAACCACTGGGGGAATGAATCCAGCTCTGGTTGTCAGTAGTAGGCGAGATTTCAAGAAGGCAGCAGAATGGAGGGATTGAAAGCTAAGTAGGGATGCTGAGAGAGGTGGGAAGTTGAGACAGCTGATCAGGACCTGTGCCAAAGAGCTGCCCAGATCACTATAACCAGTGGCCTCAGAAGAAAGCAGGGAGAGAGAAAATGTCAGAAGGCTGTCAGTAGCCAGATACATGGCAGCAGATGCCAGGTTAAGGCATTAGCAAACCCAGTCCTGAAAGGCCACAGGGCGATCGGAAGGCTGCTGACTTCTGAGAAGGGTGGACTGGGTAATGGATGTGACAGGCCAGGGAGGTCAAGCTAAGGAAGGTCTTTGGCTGGAGGCATCAAGAGAAAATAAGGAGCAACATCTTTCTGAAGACAAGGGTAAGGAAGAATCCCTATTCTGAAAGACCCAACGCGTTTGTGTTAGCAAACCGCATGGACCTTGCAAACCTTGCAAGTGCACGAGTGGCAGCAGCCGTACTTTGTCCTGGTCATTATGGAAACACTGCTGAATTCATTCCACTCCCTTGAATTCATTTAGCGCTCACAGGAACCCTAGGTGGTATGCAGTGTGATTCTCATTTCGTGAGTGAGAAAAAAGCCTCCCAGAACCTAAGGTTAGAAAGTTGCCAGAGAGTTTGATGGAAACCCAGGTTTCATGAGTCCAAAGCTGAGCAAGCTGAAGACATTCGGAGGCGAGTACAGTGTTAGACACATAATCCAGGCCCAAGGACTCTTAAGGGGGAAGGGGAGACTTCTAGATGCTGCACCGACAATGATCTGTGGAGACCTAAGTTTCCATGGTGGCCTCACGTTACCCCCTCCTAGGCCTACCTTGCTTTCTCCTTCAATGACGATGACCGGCACAGCAGTGGCAGGCCAGCGGTGTTTGGCTGGTAGGGGCTTGTCACAATTCCACAGAACTATGATCTGAAAACGACAGGGATCATTAGATGGCTGGCTTGGATACTCCTCTCAGTCGCCTTCTAAAAGGCTCTGCTTCTAAAAGACACGACCTGGTAAAACTACATTTCAAAGTCAGTCCTCACCCATACACACTTTAGACCTGCAATCTTCACCAACCAGAGAAATCTAAAAAATTATTCCCAGAGACTAAGAGAAAGTTGAAGGAGAAAGAAGTAATCTCAAGGGCTGAGGAGGTGGGTGGCTCAGTGGGGAAAGAGCTCGCTGTACAAGTGTTTGATGCCCAGGACCTACCCATATAAATGCCACGCAGGTATGAATGTCCACCTACAACCCTAGCCCCTAGGAGGCTGAGGATCCTGGCTGAATCTGTAAGCTCTGGGTTAAAGAGACTCTGCCTTAACATACATGAAGGAGGACAATTGAGAAAGACGTCCAATGTCATCCTCTAGCCTCCATACGTATATGCACATGTGCACACACGCACCTGAACACGAGTGAACCCTGATATATATGCAAACATATAGACAAACATGTGCATGCGCACTTGCATGCACGCAAGCACGCACGCGCGTGCACACACACACACAAGCAGCTTGAAGCTTGCTGGAACTTTGTGTTTCCTAACTTCTGATATCTTCTGTTGATGAGTGCAATAGCGACTGTGATCAAGTTAAATAAAAATGTATAGTAAATATCTGAACATCTGCTGTGAACTTTCTCTACACCAGGCAGTGTGGGCGACATAAAAGGATCTGAGACAGAGGCACGAGGAGTTCCTGCTTCGGATTCCTCTCAACAGTTGCTGACTTTATGACTTTATGACTCTCCAGAAAGGCAGCGAGTTCAAAAATGAACACTTCATTGCGATTTGATTCTTTTCTCATTTGTAAACCATCTTATCTCTACCAATCACAAGTTAGAAAATTAAACAGTGTCACGACTACAGGAGTGGTACTGATTTGGGAAACACTGTTACCACGGATGTCATCCTCTGCTCTCTGGAAAAGCTGATACCTCCTGACACCAGCAAATTTGTTTCCGTTACTGGATGTAGTGTTCCGTGTCCGGCCCGTGGGTTTCTTTTTTGGAATGACTTTATCATTTGGATATTTATAAATGAAGAAAGGGGCGTGGGAGATGGCTCAGTCACTAAAGTGCTCCACATACACGCAGGAGGACCTAAGCTCGATCCCCCCACCCATGTGAAAAGCTACGCATGGTAGTGTGCTATTGTAATCCTCGTGCTGGGTGGGGCAGCAGAGACAGGCAGATCCCTGGAGCTTGCTGGCCAGGTGGCGTAGCCTAATCAATGAACTTCCGGCCAGTGGGAGACCCTGTCTTAAAAAATAGGTAGGCAGTACCTAAGGGACAACATCCTAGGTTCACCTCTGGTCTAAACACACATGTGCACACGTCTGCATGTACACCTGCATACACTATATAGCTCCCCAACCCCAAACATGCACATACATCCATACAAAACAAGAAAAAAAAGGAGTAAATGTGGTTTATATATTCTTTAGAAAATTTCTGTGTGTGTTGGGGGGTGCATTTTACACCAAGGTCATTCTGCAATCTGTACTTGTACCAGGGTTCACTTTTTGAGAGTCTCTAAGTTGATGGCCAGAGAGCATCAAGGCCTGGCCAATCCCTAGAGTGACTGGTTATATTGCTGGAAGGGTCCTGGAAAATCAAGTGTGACATGGGTCCGAAACAAGGTTCTGGTCTGTTCGCTGCAGTGGCAAGCGCACTCACCTGGGCACAGTACTGGGACTTGGCGGCAGCCACGAGAAGCTTCAACACTGGCTGGGACTGAGAGACCAGGGGTGTCACAGCATGGATGACTGCAGTGAATTTGGAGGGGGGCTTTAAACCTGAAAGGGAATGGAGAGAAGAGCCTAATGATGCACTGAGACACAAAACTCAGAAAAATCTCCAGGTGCCTGCCATTCTTCCCGGAGCTAATGTCCCCTCTGGCACATCTGTCCTTTACTTCTTATAAGTACTGACAGAACTGAAAAAAGTGAAAAAGTGAAAGCCGCTAGGTAATGACTACCGGCCTAGGGACCTGTAGAAACTACTGCCCGGTGTGCATCCCCGGCTTCTTTGGACATCCTTCTCTTTCCTTGGTGATGTTTGTCATCTTCCCTGTTTGAAGGTACCCAATATCCGTCTGTCCATGCATCTCGCTCTAGTCATTTACCTGCTACTAGGTATTTCTATGAGCACATTTTTTTCCACTAGCGCATTTGCATGTATTTGAATCTTAACTGGAGGGTTTTGTACGGACAAACAGTATTTCATTTAATGATTAGCATGTAGGAAGGGGTCAGATAACAACAACTAGCATCCATCCAGGCTTGACTCAGTTCTACCGTCTTGATGCCATTTAGAAACATCGCTTGTCCCTCTGGGTTCCTTCATCTGTGAAATGCAGCCACTCCAGGAGCCGGGCACATCGATGGACACTGAGCACTTTGAAGAGGACTTTGCACATCATAAGTGCTCGGTGTTGGCTGTTATCAGCATCAGCATCCTCAGCACTGCCTCCAGCATCAGCAGAATCACACTAAGGTTGCCTCCACAGTCCAAGAATGGCTGCTTTGTTTAACAGTAACATCACTGAGACAAAAAGTATGTGAGACTGACTTCTGCCCAACGGGGGAGCTTGGCTTAGGGAAGGACAGTGGATATGCAAATTAACCATTACCACCAAAGAGAAGCAAGAGGGCATCCCCGCAGGAGCCCTTCTGCAAGAAGTCAGAAATTACAAACAGGTTAAGAGCTTTTCAGAACTTCATTAGTTTAAACCCACTAATTACATTAGTAGCTTAGGTATAAACCAGACATCGTGGGAACATCCCAGTTAGACTTGGATATAGGTGGGGTGTGAGGTAGAGTCTGAGTGTGTATGTGAAATGATTATGCAAATGCTCTACATGGTAAATTGTGTCATCCAATTAGCACTTTAATTGAACTTTAGGAAGAAAGTGAGCTTCTCATTCCCTCTCTCGGTGTTCTAGAATTTTTTTAAATTGAGTTTATTGAGCTCTACATTTTTCTCTGCTCTCCTTCCTTCCTTTCCCCTCCCTATCAACCCTCTTCCATGGTCCCGATGCTCCCAATTTACTCAGGAGGTCTTGTCTTTTTCTACTTCCCATGTATATTAGGTCTATGTATGTCTCTCTTAGGGTCCTCATTGTTGTCTAGGTTCTCTGGGATTGTGAATTATAGGCTGGTTTTCTTTGCTTTATGTTTAAAAACCACTTAGGAGTGAGTACATATGATATTTGTCTTTCTGGTCTGGGTTACCTCACTCAATATGATGTTTTCAAGATCCATCCATTTGCAGATGCCTGCAAATCTCAAGATGTCATTTTTTTTTCTGCTGTGAGTACTTCATTGTGTAAATATACCACATTTTTCCTTATCCATTCTTCAGCTGAGGGGCATTTAGGTTTTTTTCAGGTTCTGGCTATGACAAACAATGCTACTATGAACATAGTTGAGCACATGTCCTTGTGGTATGATTGAGCATTCTTTGGGTATATATCCAAAAGTGGTATTACTGGGTCTTGAGGAAGGTTATTTCCTAATGTTCTGAGAAATCGCCACACTGGCATCCAAAGGGGCTGTACCAGCTTGCATTCCCACCAGGATAAGTTGTCATCGGTGTTTTGGATCTTGGCCATTCTTACAGGTGTAAGATGGAGTTTCTCATTCTCTTGATGAACACTCACGTAAGAGTGATACACACAACTCTTTTAGCAATGGAAACAGTCATTGTTTTTACGTTTTCAGTAGTAGCTTAAGAAGCATATATACTCACTTCTAATGGGCTAACTCTGAGCTGCCCAGATTCCAGAGCTCTACAGGTAATGGAAGGATTCTTAACTCCTGCCTCTGTTAGACAATGAATTCTCACTGAATTCCGTACGGTTTTCCCAGTGTGTCCGGTTTACATTAAAGGGTTTTTCATCGCTGATGGACACTTTAGGCCCTGAACTTCAGATTCCCCTCACGGCTTTCAAGCTAATTACGTATAATTTAAAAAGGGTAAAGTTGCTTTGGAGAACATTAGTCTGGAGTGGACAATCTTGGGTCCTCATCATATGAGTTTGACATATGCTGTATTGTCCAGGTGTTCCAGAGTCTACCAGCCCTGAGCTAATGCGCCAATGATGCCACTAACGTGAGAACAATAGGGGTGCCAACTATGGCAATGTCCAGGGTGGCATCACCAGCCTCTGCAGAGCAGTAGCCCTGTGTTCACATCCTTTGTCCCACTGAAATTCAATGAAAGCTGCTTGAGCACAGACTCTATCTGACGTCATCTTTATTTCGACCCATCGAGCCTTGCCTTTTGCTTGGTGTACGAGAGGAACATGGAAGAGTTAATACATTTGCCCTTTTCCCAAATTCTTGGTTACTTCTTCTTTCTCTTTCTTAATTTCAGGTTTTGCTAAACATGTAGTAAGAGAACTGAGATTGTGAAAAGAAATCAAGGAGCTATCTACACACACACACACACACACCTATATAAACACATACATACCTATACACACAGATGCATACCTATATACAAACATGCATTTTTATATAGACACATGCATACCCCCCACACATTAGGTTTGTACTTAATCTGTTGTCATGTTCAAAATGCTCTATAATTTAGGAACATTTTTTAATAAAAGAAACTGTACCAAAAGCCCAGTATGGCTGCTAAGATGAAAGAGAAGGCTTCCTTTTTGGCCCTAATACTCTGATGCATTTACAAATTTTGATTATGAGTCTCCACTGTAAAAAGGGTCCAGACACAATCTCCAACCCAGGCTGCTGGGAAGAATGACCACTTCTGGGTAGCAAAGGCAGCCCCCTCCCGAGCATTCACTTACCTAAATTAGCATAGAAGTAAGGGAAATCTCCCAGGTAAGAGGAATACTGTGGTAGGACGAACAATCCTCCAGGATGTTTGTTCCATATTAAACTGTTTCGTGATATGTGCTTGAATATTCTGTCCTGAATAATCTAGAAAACAAAACAGCACGCGGGGAGGGTGAGTCTGGATGCCATTTTGGAAAGGTCTTGCACAATCCCAGTTAGGAGATGATGATGTTAAACAGACACAACACACCCTACCTGGTCCTCCTCCAATTCTCTGTTGATAAAAATGGGGACAAGCCAAAGGAGTGATTGACAATGTGAGGACAATATGAGGAAGAGAGGAACTGGGGCTGACACAGTTTCTCAGGCCCATCTTAACCATACAATTCTGTTATATTTTCTTTATAAAACAATGGTCCTTGCTAGTTTCAAAGTACAGTCTACAGAACAGCTCACATATCCCTGGTGGTGGGACATCTATATATGGATCCAGATGTCATCAGCAAGATCTGTTCTGGGTGCGTAGCAACATCAGTGTGGACCATGTGGAGGAGGATCTGAAGCCAAGAGAAGGTAGGCACATCCTCCACTTTGCTTTATTCTTCTAATTTGGGAGGGAGCTTTAAATTGCCTGTCATCGTCATTCATTCCCTTTTCAAAGTCAGTTGCAGGACTTTGAATACTGGTCAGCTCAAGCTTTTCTGTATTTCCACTTCAAAAAGTAGCGAGCTAACAACTGCTCAAAACATCCAACATAATAGGACAGGATTCACGGCATATGAAGACTAATAATTGTCAAGCTGGTTCATTAGTTGCCTTGGACTTTGGGACCTTGCAGATCATTAAATTCTACATTTAGAGACAAACCTTCTCCCAACCTGAATCATTTGTCAGCTGTATGTGATTAGTCCACTTTAGGGCTTTCTCTCTGACTTTCAAACTCTTGCAACAAAACTATCGACTCATTAAGATATGATGTGGCAAATAATTAACTTCATACAGAAGAGCATGTCTCCAGCACAAAATGTTTTAAATTAAAAAAAAAAATCCTAGGGGCTTAGTTGAGGGCTACATGTAAAACCCTAAGTTTGACTCCCAATAATCAGTCATCAGTCAATCAATCCTTCTATAAGTTTTAGGAGTCTGAGGAACTAAATCACCATTTTGCAGGTCTCCATTCAAGGAAATGTGAATGAAGTATGGAATTCCAAGACTTGCTAAGCTATGAAAGCTCTCATCCATTTCATCCCATGGTAGAGAATGGGAGAGTTACCAAATGAGCTCTGCACGTTTTTGAAACCTCCCTACTGAAAAGAAGTAGGGAAGAAACTGAGAAGAGCATATAATCTCAACCCAGTAATATCTGCATTTTATCTTTCACTCAGATCAAAACCGCCCATTTTATATGGTTAGGTAACTTTCTGAGTTGACAAAGATTTTAGGAATCCAGCTATGATGCCGATATTTACTGTCTATGGTACAAAGGCCTGGCTTGCAATGCTGTCATCCAGACAGCTAGTGTGAGCAAAATGTCATAGCTGGAAGGAGTTTTTACACAGCTAGTGATTCTTTGTGTAACATTTATTCCATTTTTTATCTCGTATATTTTCCAAATCCAAGCTATTAATTTCCTTTTATAGTGTTCCATTTAGATCTCCTTTTGTTTTCTTCCTAAATTTATATGTCTTTCAACATGTGGTCACATAAATGATCTTGGCTATCAAGTACAGAATAAACTGGCAATAGACAACATTAGAAATTGAAGCTACAAACAAATGGCATGAAACTGGGATATGTAATAAGTAGGTCATCTTTTTCTTGGGTCTTGGAGAGGCAGGCTTCACAGTCACAGACTGTCCTCTTGATTTAAAGTCACAGCACTGTTTCCTTTAAACTTTCCAAATGTGACCATCAGTTATGGAACACTCTTGAAATCCTAATGAGCATTTCACACTCTGTTCAAATTGATCTTGGCAAAGAGATACTGGCACCAGCATGACTGCA
Source organism: Dicrostonyx torquatus (assembly GCA_028555095.1). Classification (NCBI taxonomy): domain Eukaryota; kingdom Metazoa; phylum Chordata; class Mammalia; order Rodentia; family Cricetidae; genus Dicrostonyx; species Dicrostonyx torquatus. The sequence continues at coordinate 954,758 of JAQHUG010000348.1, read as the reverse complement.
TAGTGGCCAAGTGATGGACGGCCTCGAAGATTCATCCTCTCATTGGTAATGGAATGATAACGTATCACTAATATTCATGACAACCCTCTCAGAATGTCAGATAATCTGACTAAATTCTTATATTTAAGATTTGAGTTTGCCTTTCAAAAGAAAAATTTTCCAGGGCCTGGATCCTCAATGCCAGCCTGGTTTATTTACAGAGCTAGATCCAGGACAGTCAGGACTACACAGAGAAACCCTACCTTGAAAAACAAACATACAAAGAAAAAAACAGAAAGAATGATGTTCATTTTCTAGACATAGGCAATCTAGGGTTTTTTGTTTTTGTTTTTACATATTTTCCCATAGTACCCAAGGCTTATTTCTCTGAACTGATCAACAATCGGGTAATTTTTCTATGCAAAGATATGTGAATAAATAAATAAATAAAAAGCTAAATAAAAAGCTTCCACATTCAGTATTGATTCATTAGGCCTTGGGTTTGGGGTATGAACATTATTAATGCTGTCTGAATGAGCGGCCAAATCTATTTCTGGAAAGCTCATATAGATCAACCCGCATTGTCAAAGTCTGAAGGAGTTCGGCTCTCATTTCACCAAGTCGAAATGACATTTTTCAATCTCCTTATGTCTCAGTTCTCCCCATCCCTTCACTGGAGGGCACCTCTCAGGACTCTTGCATGGCACTTAGTGTTCACACTTTATTGCTGTGGAAGACGACATCACATTTAGAGGCTGGACATTTCTCTGCTCTTCACACACACACACACACACACACACACACACACACACACACACACACGCAGATGTTTTGTTAAGGTCCTTAATAAAAATAATACTTGTCGGGTGAATTTAAAGTGCAGGATGACAGGTTCCTTATGGTTCTACACCACCTTGTTTTTCAAAATAATGGGGAGCGGGTCCAAGGCTACCGTCATTCCCGCTGGCCTTTGCTTGTTCTTATCAGACGATGCCACCTAACACACCAGCGCCATCACCTGCCATGTGTTCAGAGCTGAAGACACCTTTGATTTACACTATCGCACTGATTTCACAGGAAAACGTGAAACACCCGTGCTGTAGTTCCGATGCACTTACACAGCTGGGGAACAAATGGGGGATACTTCATGGAATCCCCGCTAAAACAGTGTTTCGTAAGTAACCACGGGCTGTTGATGTCAGGAACTGTTATAATCCCATGCACGCTTTTCCTTTCCTTGTCTTGATTCTAAGTTCCTATGGTCCCATCCCTGAAGGAACATTGTCTTTGGGAGTAGATTGTCCCTTATCCCATTGCCAGTTTTCAATCTGTATACAAGTGTAAGACAGAAACACCTAGCTCCAAAGAACTCACTCCCAAAATACAGCATTCCAGCGTGAAAGCTAACAGAATCCCAAGTCTGAAAGAGAGGATGTGTGTAGCATACACGTTTGGTCCTGGCTTTGGGGGGAGGGAGAAGAATCCCATCCCCACCTGTGTCTAAGCACTTCCTACAACTACAGAATTAGTGTGGTGGCTTGGGTGTAAAATGCCCCCCACAGGCTTGTGCATTTGAACACCTGGGCCCACCTGGTGATGCTGTTTCAGAAGAATGGAGAAGTGAAGTGTTGCTGGGAAAAGGGAGTAGGGACAGGCTTCCTGTCTACTTCCTACTTCCCAATCACAGACAGAAACAAGGCTGGTTTTCTTCTACTCCTGCTCCCATGTTGTCTCTGCCATAAAGGACTATAGCCCACCTTAAACTGTGAGCCCCAATCAGCCCACCTTCCCTTAAGCTGCTTGCTGCCAGGCTATCTGTTCACAGCAGTGAGGAAAGTTACGACTGAGAATTCTCCAAAGACTGGTAATCCCATTTTCAGGACCTAAACTATGGTCAGTAAGGAAGAAGCACCACAGATCTAGAGTCTAAGTGTAGATGAATTAGGCAAATGAGCCTCGAGTCTCGGCCTAGAGTTAAAATCCATTCTCATCCTTAGCAGGGCCAAAACTAATCAAACGACTCACTGTGTCTGAGAACGAGGCCAGTGGGCACCTGGGACATGTGACCCTTGAGTTCATCTCGTGAACACGTATACTTTGCTGCTTCGGGTATATGGAGGGCATTTTCTTTACCTCCTCTGCTTTCCTGCTTGTGCTGAGTTCTAGGGTACTGCAAGCTCTGAGTTAAGACAGCGAAGCAAGTATTATCTCCCTTGCAATTTGGCTGCGAGGTCAGATTGTTACCATCCAATCTTGGAAAGACAGAATGATATAGATATAGAGGGATTTGACAGCTGCTATAAATTTGAATGAAGTATATGGTTTCAGTGATTAAACACACACACAGAGACACACACACACAGACACACACACACACACACACACACACACACACACACACACACGTTGCTGAAGAATTGTGTGGCTTAGATCCAAGGGGAAGAAAGGCATTCCAGGCTCAAAGACGAAAACAGCTCACTGTAAGGTTTTACTGTGATGGATGTGACACATCCAACTGTTATTGTCGGAGAATGGAGCTCTGCTAACTTAATAGACGAGGAGCTGGATCCACACAGTAACTCACCACAAAAGAAAGATAATTAATGAGATATGATCTTTTGCCTGGCAAATTAGCAATGTTGTGTGTTATATTTTAATTATAATCCTGGAGGTACAAGAATGCAGCAAGGGAGGGTCTCTCCCAGACAGCTTTGCAAAAGTCTAGGTGGATATAACCACTTACCACACTGGTCTTCCTGTTGTAGACAGTGAGATGTACCAGTTAATGCAGTCTTTTTTCTTATAATCACTGGTTTATTTTGAAATATCAAGAGAACATATTAATTACCCAAATAAGATAGATTCTTTGCAGCAAATTAACAAAGACTAAAGAGGAACAAAAAATAAATTCAGTTTCAAATTCAGTTTCTCCTGCTTAGAAAGGGTCCAGCTATGGGACAAAAAGGACTCAGAGGTTTAGAGTGCTTACTGAGGACCCAGGTTTGGTTCCCAGAATCCACATAACAGCTTACAATCATCTGAACCAGTTCCTGGGGATCCAGCACCCTGTACTAGCCTCTGGGGACACTGAATGTATATGCTCCACATACATACATACATAGAGGCAAAACATTCCTACACACAAAAAGTAAAATACATACATCTTTAAATGATACACCTAGCGTTTTATATTGCCTCTTAAAGATGTTTTTCCTTCAATGTGTATGAGTTTATATCATTTTGACCAAAATGAAAGATGGTTCACACTGTTTGAATTACCTTCTAATTAGTTCTTTTAAAAAAAACGCATGATACATACATGCCCTTACTACATTAGGTATCTGCACAATATTCCTCAATGCAGATGTATCACAACTGGTCAACCTGTTTCCAACTACCTGACTGAGCATGTGCAATGCTATAGCTATATATAGTTTATATAGCTATAAACACTATAGTCTATGTTGCTTGCAACTTTGTTCATTAGGTCATTATCTTTTTTAGGAAAATTGCTACACGGTGGAGTGCAGGGTGAAAATTATGCTTTCTTCTAAAGGTTTTAGCCTTTCCAGAAGGGCTCAAAGTGGGTAGCCAGTAGAGTCTCCAGACACTCTAATGTGAGAGTCTTTCTCCTGTAGCCTTGGTGGCACTGGTGCCAGGATTTCCTGACATGTGATCGGTGGAAAGTAGTACTATATTTTCATTTTAACCTCCTTGAGTGAGGACAAACATCCTTTACACAGTGACTGACACATATCTGGCACAACTGTATACCCTTAGGAACAATTAACTAGCAATTAAGTCGCTCTACACTTATATTCCCATCTGTTCTCTTCATTACACACACACACACACACACACACACACACACACACACACACACACACACTCCCACAAAGTATTCTATAGATATTTCTTAAGACTAAGCGGGGGGGTGTCACATACTGACAAACTCATCATAGACTGAAAATAAAATAAGTTGAAAACGTATTTACTATACCCAAAGGTACTTACTATACCCAACCTAGCATAGTAACTTAGCACACTGAGAGCATGAGTGTGGATGATGAGGAAATAAAACTCATAGCCACCGCCCAGCATCATAGCACAATTATTACTCCACACATATTGATTGTCTGGAAAAAGACACAAAGATAATCGCTCAAAATATAAACTTACAGAATGCATGTTACTTTTGCACCATATGTAGAAAAAACTCATTAAGTCAAACCACTGTATGTGGAGATTGTCTGTAGACGTCTGCTCTGCCATCATATATGTAATGGTGTGTGTATATGTAATATATGTGTATGTATGTGGATGATGTATATGTATATATGTATGTATACACATTACTAAAAAATTAGGAATTTTTCTCTAATGAATCTTTTTTTTTTTTTTTTTATTTCGAGACAGGGTTTCTCTGTAGCTTTGGAGCCTGTCCTGGAACTAGCTCTTGTAGACCAGGCTGGTCTCGAACTCACAGAGATCCGCCTGCCTCTGCCTCCCGAGTGCTGGGATTAAAGGCGTGCACCACCACCGCCCGGCTGAATCTTTTTCTTTCCAGCCAGAAAGCTCCCAAATAATGATATGGAGACAATTATTAATTATGAAAGCTCAGCCCATAGCTTAGGCTTGGTCCTGAATAGCTCTTATAACTTAACCCATTTCTATCAATCTACATTTTACCATATGGTTTTTACCTTTCTTTCAATCTGTACGTCCAACTCCCTTCATGTCTCACTCCTGTGCCTTGATTAACTCCTCCTGCTTCCTCTCTCAGCCTGGAAGTCCCACTTACACCTCCTGCCTAGCTATTGGTTGTTTTGCTCTTTATTAAACCAATCATAGCAATATAGATACATCGTACACATCACAAGGTGTGCAAATAACCCGTGGCATTTTTCATTTTAATAATATCAGCAATTGTTTATTTCATTTCACACTCTAATCCAGAATATTTGTGAGAAGATGTACTTCACCAAGTTTTGGGGAAAGACATACCTAAATTGTCCTAATCTGAGAATACAAATATTTCTGTTTGTTTGTGACAAGGTCTCACTCTATTTAAGACTAATTGGGAACGCGAGTATTTTTTTCTAATTTATTTATCAGTTTCCATGTCAAAAAGATTCACCTTTTCTTAACCACACATTACCTGTGAACCTGTGCCCCCAGTTTTGCGTTTTCTTTATGGTGTCTACAGCTATACAGAAATTTTCATGGTTTTTATACTTACATTTAATAGTGTTTTACGCCCCAGATCATGCTCCGAACAGCCTCTTTGACTTAAAATTACACAGCTCTACCCAACATCTCATCCATTTTATTACCTTCCCTCTTTGTGAAGTGGGGAGTGTGCGGGGAGCGCCCACCTGCGTGGAGGCCTTTTGCAGCTCAGAGGCTGACAGTTAAGGACATCTTCCTCAGTCCCTCTACGCCTCAGTTTTTAAGACAAGGTTTCTCAATGAACCTGGAGCTTCCAGCTTTGGGGAGACTGGCTGGGCATCAAGTCCTGGGATCTGCCTGTCACTGTCCCCACCAGCACTGGGGTCATAGGCACATGTCACTACAGCTGGCTTTTACAGCCAACACTTTTATTTTATATACCCACTACTATATGAGCAAATCTAACCTATTCGGAATCAAATAACATAACTCATATCTTCTCCCATTTGAAAAGCTAGATCAAAGCTGTCTTAATTATGATGGCTTTATAATGTGTGCCAATTAAACCATGGAAATAAATGGTCCTTACTGCTTTTCAATAATGCTAGGATGTGTTAAGGCATTTATTCTTCAGACTAAAGCTCAGAGTAATTTTTGTCATCTTCTTTTAAGACTTTGATGTGTAGATCGAGGGAAAATTGCTATCTTGACAATCTATTCCCCAACTTACTAGAATTTTTTTTTATGTCCCCTAATTTCTTCTGTCATTTCCATCAAATAAAAAATAAAACAATATTTTTTCAAGTTTATAAAAACATAGTAATTTGCCAAACTATATTATGACCTTGGTTATGCCTGAACTCTTTGGTCCAGTAATCTCATTTCACGGACACTATCCTAAAAGAACAGGTAAAGATAGGGCCCAAAATGCATGCGGAAAACGGGCTAAGGCACTGCATACATTGCTATCATCTTCGCAGACAGCAGTAATTACAGACAGTATTCACAATGACCTGCACCAGATGGGGAGAGGCTTACTACAGGATGGCATTAGGATGAAGAGAGATTAAAACACGGTCTGAGGGTATTGGAGGACAGCAGCAGGACAGGATAAAAAGACTAGGGTATACCCAAACGTGTACCAAGTAGTACAACAGAACACTCTGGAAAGAGTAACCAAAAGCGTGAGAAAACAAGAAAACAACTCACAAGAAAGGGAAGAAAAAAAAAGGAGAAAAAGCCTACTGGTGTAGGAATTCCTTCTGTTTTTGTGTTGCTTTCATTGGCTAATGAAAAAAAGAAACTGCCTTGGCCTAAACTGAGGGCAGAACTTAGGTAGGCAGGGAAGACAGAACTGAATGCTGGGAGAAAGAAAGGTGGAGAAAGAGAGAGCTGCCAGAGTCAGACATGCTAAATATTTCCCCGTAAGCCACTGCCACGTGGCGATATACATATTAATAGAAATGGGTTAAATCAAGATGTGAGAGTTAGCCAATAAAAGGCTAGAGCAAATGGGCCAAGCAGTGTTTTAATTAATACAATTTCTGTGTGGTTATTTCGGGGCTAAGAAAGCCAGGTGGCCAGGACAAACAAGCAGCCCCTTCCTTGCAACAGGCTACCCTTTTAACATAGATCATGATTAAAAGCCAGCTGACTAAACCCATTTGATGTAAAACAATAATCATGAATACACTACAAATATTTGTTTATGTATTTATATGCATACATGATAAATCATGAGGCAAAATGTTTTTCCTAAATACAGCCAGCAGAGAAGCCACAGATCTTTCTAAATGCAGACACTGAGACTATGTAACACAAACAGAACAGAAGAAACTTGACTAGCTGAGGGGGAATGACAAAGAGTTAATATTTGAAATATTATAAACTTCTAAAATATAGAAGTGTCAACAATCTTATGGCAGTTTCTTTTGTGTATCTGTGGGCTTCCTGAGCAAGAGACAGATGAAATTCAGTTATAGCTAACACTCTAAGAATTAGGAGGTTAGAAAGTACTTTATTATTTTTAAAAGAAAAAAGTCTTCAATCTGACCAAAAAACAAAACCAAAGAGGAATTCAAAATAATCAAAACAGGCCTTCTGTTTGCCTAGCATCAGGATGTACACCAGGCATGTGCATGGGAAATCCTGGTGATGGGTTGCCTAGGGCTGAGATGGGAGCTAAGGTGAGGCCCGTGTGAAACGGTCCCATTGTGCTTTGAGAAGCAGTGACTCTGACCCTCACCACAGCAAGAACACTATCTGTGGTGGCTTCAGTTTCTGCAGTATTACCTGGGTGTCTTGTGTTTACTCTAGATTATATTAGCTTCCAGAGTGACCGTTAATTTCCATCGGAAATACTCCCCAAGTGTGGAATAAATCGTCCCAGCCATTCTGTAAGTACCTGGGTCACCTCAGGAGTCCGTCTGATTGCTCCCCTTCCCACAGGTCTGAAACCCATGAGTGTTCAACTTTCTCAGCTCTTTCCACTGCTCTGTGTAGCCTTGGGCCATTGCTATCTGCTCTGCTTCCTGTGGTTTCAATCATTTCCATGATTTTCTATTTTTCTCCTGCCTTAAACAAGGCAATTTAAGCGAACGAGGATATGCCTCAGTGGCAGAGTGCTTGCTCAACATGAACAAGGCTCTATGTCCAATTCCTAATGTTATAAGCATGCACGCACGCACGCACGCACGCACATGCATGCACACAGAAGCATGCATGCAGAGTAAAGCAACTTGAAGATGACTATCCACTCCCCTGCCCGAGTTTCTGTTTTTATAAAGGCTAACACTTTCTATACCAGCTGGATACAGTGATGATAATGACCTTTCCTCTTGCCATAACCTTATAACACAGGATGCTGGTTGGTGAGACTGTATGTGTCTACAGAGTCAATTTGGCTGCCTCTTCAAATGCCATATACTTATGGTGGTGACTAAACCATACATATCTTTAGAATGGTAGAGGTTATTTCCCTTACTTGGTCATTATCTTTTCTAAATGCACTCTGGAACTATGTCTTTAAAGGATACCATTGAGCTTGAGTGACAGGAAGATACTCATTACCCACGTCTCTCTAAAATTACGTCACACAAAGTCAATCTCTGTGTCCAGAGCACGGCTTCTCTCCAGGTCATTTCTGCTCTGAGAATTTGTCAGGAACAAAGGCATTTGCTTAGAAATGGCCAAGCAGATGGTGGGGGAGGGAAGCAGTCACTCACATGTTCAAGGACATAAAATTTGGTTTTGTCCCATTTGACCAAACGCACAACCCAAGAATGAAAGAGAGGTTGGGAAAAAAAAAAAAAAAAGCATCATTATCCAAGATCAGAAGCCACACGGTCTCACTTACCTCTAGTGTAGTTAATACAATCTTCTCAACTGAAGAAAAATAAGCCTCCCACAAGAACTGTGTCTGTTGTCTAAGTGCTAGGATTTTATCCTGATGAATAGACCTGATTGTAGAAGGAATCTGGAACAGAAGGGGAACACACGGTAATTAGAACTGTAAAACAGAGAGATGTGCTCGGTCAAAACAACCTTGTGGGCTACACTTTTATTCTTCATAGCCTTCATTGTCTAGCAAACGGGTTTATTAAAAATCACCAGCCACTAGGTAGAAATGTCCCCAAGACACGCCAGAACAAACCACAGGTCTAGAGAAGCGGCCTGGAAGGCAAATGCATGAAAGCTGTGTGTTAGTTCAGTCCTAACATGCCATAGTCAGCTGTACAGGGTACTCCTAGTTTTGCCTCCTCCTCAAGCCCAAAAAAATCTTTGGCCGTGATATGGACAGTCAAATTTTTCCAATAACTAGATACAGGCTTTGTGGAAAGGAGAAAAAAACTTTTCTAAGAAGTGTCACTCCAAGAACCATAAAGTATCTCTACATGTGTGTTTCTAGAGACCGTTCATGAGCCTCTGCATTCAGTACAAACAGATTTAGCCATGTCTATGTGCACACGCTTCCTCTAGACTTTTCTGAACCTTTGTACGCCCGAAGATGCTCTCCTCTGCTTACTACAAGGGCTTCCGCCCTTACCCTAATCTCATCGAGTCTCCCAAACACTGTGTGTTTCATCATAAGCTGCTCTATACCAAGTGAGGTAATTTTGAAGGGAGGCCTTTCTTGCTGTTCATACTGCTATACATTTAGTGGCTAAGAGAATCACCCTTATGCTAAGCTATACGAGAAATGACATGGCCAACTGAAGCTATCATCAGGATATTGTCATGTTTAATAGCAGCATAGCTTGACACTACAGTACAGGTATTAATGGTACCAATGCGGCATTCTGGTTCCACCATTTAGTAGCGATACTTCCTCAGATGAGTTAGTTGGTCTCTCCAATTACTCATTTAAAAAATATGAGATGATGGTTGGAAAAAAGATTATGCAAGTGCTTACTACAAGGGCTATAATATGGGAAGGCTGCTTCATGGTTTATTATTACTATTACCACTGTTGACGCAGGGAGTTGCTATTCCAAGCTGGACCAGTTGATTCTACGCGAAGCTGGGCAGTTATTTACTATCTGCTTGCTAATCCTAAAATGCACTCCTTAAATTTCTGGCTAAGTTCCCTAGGCTTGTTCCCCGACTGCATCGACAGCTCAAGGTGTGACCACGTTTGTAATCTATCCTCTTACAGACGATTCTTTCTGATTATCAGCTGCCCATTCTGCACGCTCGCCTCCCTCCTATGAGATGAATCAGGCAGACGTGGAAATCTGGGCTAGACGAGGAATGCTCTGTCAACCACATTAAACAGAAAGTTACCCCAAATACTACAGTATACCTGAGTTCCCCTTAGAGAAGAAGGACATGGTGGCACACTGTTAGATCAAGACTGCCCATAGAAGAAGCAATGAATGTTCCACACAGTAAGAACGGGAGGAAATTTGACTTGCTCTGTCAACATCCCAAACTGGGTGCTAAATCTGTGCTTTGAAGGGATCATAATACTGCAAAATATATGGAGGCAGCAGGTAAAGTTGAAACACTGGGACGCTCAAGGTCAAGTGGAAATAAAATATCCTTACAGGAGATAAACCATTCATGACACAGATCCTTGATAAGTCAGGAAAATTTATTTTTATTTACTCATTGAGAAAATGACCTAGATTGCCAAGGGAAAATTAGAAAAAAAAAAACAAAAACAACCTGATCCTCTATTTTCATAAGCATGCCCTTTTAAATGTCAATGGCATTCTCTAAGTCACACAGGTTGGCATGGCTCTTTTTATCATGGCCATGAGAATTAATCCATCAGGAAAATGCCAAAAAGCTGTCATTGCTGCATGGCCTCCAGAAGGGAGGAAAGAAGCGTCACAAACTCAGGCTCGAGCACAGCCCCCTCTCTTCCATGGCTGCATCATGTCTTCACGACTTCCGGAGCTGTGTGCTCTACCCTCTCCTGTGCAGAACTGCACTGTCTCTCAGGGCTTCGGCAAGTGCTCTGGAGACCAACGCCAACTGACCGGTGGGATGGAGTTCCAACTTCTAATGGCATTTGGCTATTGGTTATTAATCTGCTTGGCCTCAGCGACAGGTAGGGGGAAGTGATAAATTAATTCTGATTTGGACAGGAGGATTTGGAAGTTAAAGAGCTCAATGGAGTCCCAATAAAAGGTTATGTATGGTAACAAAGCTAATGGGACCGACCAGAAACGATATAGGAAAGCCACGGGATGTTTCTCAGTGACAGGATGACAAGAACATATGGAACTACAAACACCAGAGCTGCTCTGAAACAGGAAATGGAAAATTGTAACAGGACAAAAAATATTTCCCAGAGCACACATTTGGGCTCTGTGCCAACTCTTTAAACCATTGTTAACAACAGTGCAGCCACTGTTCAATATGGAGGCAGCTGTGTAAAGACAGATTGCAGACGAGGAGGGAAAAATACTAGAAAATGTGGGCACCGGGGTATGAAAAATACAATCTTTAGAGGCAAGTAAAAAAGGGACTTTAAGGCACACACCTTTAATCCCAGCACTCAGGAGGCAGAGGCAGGCGGATCTCTATACAAGTTTGAGGCCAGCCTGATCTACAAAGCAAGCTCCAGGGCAGGCTCCAAAGCTACATAGAGAAACCCTGCCTCAAAAAACAAACAAACAAGAAAAAAAAAGTGACTTCAAAAGGTGAAATATCCATCAGCTTTGGTGAGGAGATAGATACTGGACAGCCACACTTCAGTGTCGGGCAAGTTTCCCACCCTCAAGATAAGCGCCAACTTGTCACAGCAAGGGTGTTATGATGCATAAATGGAGAACAGAACCGATGACTTTCATATCCCAAATTTTCTTTAATGAGCATGTATTATTAAAACAACATAAAAGGAAAGACAAAGGCAGTGTGAGAAAGGACCACTCACTTGGAATGAGTGACTCCGACTATCTCTACATGGTGAGGGTTTTTTCTCACTATGTCTAGAAGGATGTCCCTATTGAATTACATCAAGAAATAGTTGCTACAAGCATTAGCTTTTCATAAGACCCGACCCCCAAACCCCTTTCTCAGCGAGCTCCTGTGAAATTATGTTTCGTTTAGAACAGGATGGGCTAACTGCAATGAACGGGCTCATCATCTTCAGAGTATACATTCCTCTGAATGTTCCAGAAGGGGCAAGATCACAGACCTGAGGACCTCATGAAAGGAATGTTCTAGAGCTGTCGTGACCTAGGCTTGATGAGTCCACAAGGCTCTCCATGAGAGGGTGCATTACCAGGGACCTTCAGAAGACGACTATAATCCCTCCCCAGTCCATTAGCAGACCAGCCAGGAGCCCAGAAGGAAAGTCAAAAGCACAGTTAGAAGCTCAAGTTTATGGATATCAAATATTTTTGTTTTTAAAGCAAGAACACTAGAGATAATATTTCTCCAGAGAGGTTTAAAGATAAAGCATTTAATGCCATGAAAGGAGAACATTAACTGTGAGGTGAGTGTGTGTGGCAGTCTATTGCAAGCCTCAAACACAATTGCAGGGGGCTTGGGAAATCCTCAGGGACTCTTGTTGCCCTTCCATTTCTCTGCACAGGTTGCGTCGCCTGCCCTTGGGCAACTGACACTTTTATTAGGGCCCCTTCTTCTTTTGAATATTTTTCCAAAGGGGCAGCCCTCCTGCAAGAACTCAGGGCAGAGCACTGCTGTGGTGGTAACACTGGACACAGCAGCCAATCCTAGGGCTCGTGCTCTGGCGTTAACCTGAAACGCATACAGGAACCTAGGCAAGGGATCTGAGGGAGTGCCAAGCCTAAAAATTTTGGTGCTGAAGCTGGGGGTGGGGTGGAGGAATGCACCTCCCCTCACTCAACAAAGTTCAGGCATTCCATCAGCTACTTCCCAGAATATATCCTGTGGACCTAGACAGATTTTGTGTTGGAAAGTGAACAATATCATATTAAATGACTTCATATTCACCATGACACAGGCAATTTTCTCCTGATAAAATTTCTTTTATGGAGCTGACCTTTTGAATCCATCTTCTTTGAAAGTTTGGGTGGGGGCAGCAATAATCTGCTGTCCCACCCAAGGCCGCAGCCCCTTCCTTACCTGTAATAACAATCTCTCATCGCCGATGACGGCAGCTTGGTTCCAATTAATCACTTCGGAGAATGGCAACTCCCATCCATTGCTGAGCATTACAGGGACACAGGCAGCCTGAGCAGAGGAAGGATTTGGTGAGTGTGGGGACAGTGACAGCATGAGCCATTCCAATCGGGAAAAGAATCAGAACAAACTCAATTACCGGCACTGCTTATGTTACATGGGTCCCTGGCTGCTCAGGCCAGGAAGAAAGGAAGTGGTTCGGAATTAGCAAATCACATGGGTTGTAAGACTTCAAGTCTTCCCTTAGAATGATTCACCCTTTTCTAGTCTAGTACATATGATTTAGCTGGCCTTACTCCCATGGAGATGACTGGCCTTATTGCAGAAGTTTTATTGATGCAACGAAAGCTTTCACCGATAGAATTCGAGCCTAAAATCAACCTTGAATATAACAGTTTTGTCGATGTAAGTGCTACAGATCCACTTCCGTCACGGTTCACCCCAATGTCATGAGCTAAGAGAGCAGGAGGGGGCCCAGCCTTTCTAGGTAGCACTTTGCAAAGTTGACTACCGTAGTATCTAGCTTTCCTTTGCCCTATGAACACCTGACTCAAAACTTTGTTCCCTCCAGCATGGAGCCTTGCAAACCACAGCCATGCCCATTTCTGGTCTGCACAATCAGTGCACGCCAATAAGCCAAAGACACATTGTACTTTCCAAGGAAGTCTTTATCCAACCCAGAGAGCAATTTGCTCCTTGCGACACCTATGAAGCTGCAAGAATGTTAGTGGGTGGTGGCGTGCTTTTCAAAGTACACAAAGCACCGTGAAATGCCCTGCCATAGAAGGGAGCTCTTTCGCCTGAGGATATGACGGGACTCATAGTTGGCATGACAGGGTGAAGACGCTACATAACCCTTCTCAAATACACAGATTCACACAGGGTGTAAATTACTGGGAGGACAGGAAGGAAGGACGAGAGAGGGAGAGAGCATGCTTCACCCCGCCATCCAAGAAGGCTGACTGCAGGAGCAGCAGGAGAAGGCATCTCTGCAGTAGGGTTGAACAGCAGAGGCTCCACACAGGCTTCTGAGCTTCCGCTGAACTGCAGGGCTCTGGAACATCAGGACAAGTGAGTCCCATCATTCTCTCAGAAGAATTCACAGAGGACCAAGACCCACAGTTTCATTTTGTGGGGAAATAACAGCAACAACCCCCTGCCAGTGCTCCTGAGACTGGCTTGCCGGAAAAGACAAGAGTCTCCTCTTCAAACTCAGGAGTGAAATTGGCAACTATATCTATCCATCTACCCCTCTGTTTGCAAATGTGTCCCTGAAGAATCTAGTTCCTGGGTGGTGAGACCATTCGGTCCTCTTATGTCCAAGGGTAGGGAGTCAATCTTCTTCCCAATTCTGACTCTTCAAACCGGATTAGATTTTCTTGGAAGTGGATTTTTTGTTTTTTTTACATCCCTAACAAAAGCTCTGGCTTCTTTTTGACTATTCCAGGAGAGTGAGAAGTCTGAAACCAGTTTGGCTTCCATCCTCAACGCAATGACCCAAGGATGGAAAGTTACATAGTCTCTTACCTGCAAAGCCTCCAGGAATCTGAAGGACCCAAGCCTGCGACCACGAGGAACCAGACAGAAAGTGGCATTGTGCAGCATTTCCCGATAATCATATCTAGAATAACAAGGGGCATGGTCAGCAAGAGAAAATCCAAGAGGAAAACTGGGCAGCTGAGGGTCATGGGGCTGTGTCCATTTATCCTGCACACAACCCCGGGAAAGGGCTACTCTCCCTTTTCCATGTGTGCTCAGAGGGCTTGGTGCATGGGGAGAACAAATAGGAACAATGAAGCTATATAAAGCAATAAGATCTCTTTTGCAAACAGCTTATAAAAGGACAGGCCTAATGGTTCTCATACCGAGTTGTCTTGCCTAGCCTCTGTTCCCCAAAATCAGATGGGGAGAGGCAAGATCCCATTATGTAGCCCTGGTTGGCTCAGAACTTGCTATGCAGAAGCAGGATGGCCTCAAACTTAAGAGATCCACCCACTTCTGCCTCCTGTGTGCTGGGATTAAAGGTGTGCACCATGCACCATGCACCATGCAGTAGGTATTGCCCTGGTGAAATGGTTTGCTTCCATAGGCAGGAGAAGCATCCCTTCTGCATCTGCTTCTCCCTTAATGCCATGTCACTCAGCAACACTAAATGTTCTTGTTCTCCATTCTATTAAAAGATGCTTCGGAAACCTCCATCCTAAGCACAAGCCAACATTTGTTTTCTCTTCAAACTGGAGTTTCTACATTTAACCAGGAACATTCAGTGACTCCCAACAAACAGTGCTCCAGTATAAGAATGGTTGCTTTGACTTTCAGCAGAAAGACTGGGGCGGTGGGGGGCGGGGGGGGGGGAGGAAGCAGGGTTGTATGGGGCGGGGTGGGGTGGTCAGAAGAAAGCTCACATGCAGATGAGAAAGAGGGATAACAAAGAAAGAAAACTAATAGGGAAGCATTGGAAACTGGGATAGAGAACGGGTGATTATTCTTTTTACACAAATGCCATTTAATAGTAACATACTGTTTTGTTTTTGCTTGTTTGTTAGTTTTCGTTTGGGGGGTGGGGTGGGGAACACTCCAGACAAATGATCATACCACAAGTATCACCTGTCTCTTGTTGTCAGCAAAGATTCAGACCGACGAAAAGCATT
Organism: Dicrostonyx torquatus; assembly: GCA_028555095.1. Classification (NCBI taxonomy): domain Eukaryota; kingdom Metazoa; phylum Chordata; class Mammalia; order Rodentia; family Cricetidae; genus Dicrostonyx; species Dicrostonyx torquatus. Next base: position 939,342 of record JAQHUG010000348.1, on the reverse strand, counting down.
TAATTGTTTGAGATGCCCACTTAACAGCCAACACATTCCTAGTCGCGCAGTCTTGACTTCATTAGGAGTTTAAGAAAACTTGGGGAGCTAGCGATACCTTATGTCCTATAAAGGCTCTGAATCGTACAGCCAAGATGAAATCACTCTCATTTTTCAAGCATTTCCAGTGCTGAGCAGACAGGTGTGACTCTGACAGTAGCATATGTCACCAGCATTTTCCAACTCTAATAGTCTAATTTAACCATAGCCTGAAGGCACTGGGTTCTTCCCTCTTCTTTTTTGGGGATATTGATATATACATTCATAGTTTTTTAAAGTCCACATCTATTTTTATATTCTCATATAAACTAGGCATATGGGAGTAAGCCAATTTTCAATTATAAAGCCGTCATTAAGAAGAGACATCATGCAAAAGGACCATTTGCTTAAACAAGCATGTACAACTAATTTGCACAAGAAAAGGTCACTGTGAATAGATTAAGATTATCTCCATTGAGAGCAAAATAAAAAGCCCTTGCTGCATTAATTAAGCTGCAAAATAGACTTCAAAGTGGAAAGGATTTTTAAGAAGGATCAAATTTAGCCAAATAAAAATATTAAATTTTGATGGTAATGACGTCTCTTTTTTTCACCAAACACAGAAAAATAATTGACAAGTATCTTCAAGTTCAAATGTTGATAATGTCTGAATTCTACCTAATCGACAGAGAAGAGGGAAAGAATATACAGACACAAATTTATGTGTGAAACTTAAACTGATCTTTTTTTTTAATATAGAAAAGGTCGAATATACTTCAGACTACTGCAAGGTTTAACAGATACCCAGAATAGAAACCCCCGAGGGACCAGCACAGAGTCCTACATCCTCATCATTAAACTGCTAAAAATGTAAAATCTTATTAGTGGCCTGGATGGTAACAAGTTTCAAAGTCTCCACTTGCAGAATTTAATTTCTACAGTGTGTGGAAGGAAAAGAAGGGCAGAAAACTCTTGGGGAAAAGTCAAGCGACAGTTACACCGGGGTGTTGACTTCTGAAGGGGCCGACAGAAGCATTAGTTGCTGATGTAGCAAACGAAGCCACGTGACTGAAGCTTGAAGCCATTCATATCATGAGGTGTGTGAAACCGTGGGAGCCAGTCAGTACCTGCTATGAGACCATGAGCTGAACACAGAGGTCTTCTGGGCATCCATTTTCTCAACTGAACTGGGTCTGGCCTTGTTGGAGGGTGTGTGCCATAGCGGGTAGGCTTTGAAGTGTCAAGAGTCTTACATCAGGCTCAGCCTCACCCTTCCCCATACCCCTGAGTGGTCCAATACTTTGCTTGCCTTCTGCCATGTTCAACACCATGATGGTCATGGGTTCACCCTGTGAAACTGTAGGCAGCCCCCAGTTAAGTGCTTCCTTTTATAAGTTGCCTTGGTTATGTTGTCTCCTCATGGCAACAAAAGGTAACTGAGATAAATGTTTTCCATTCTAACTTTTCAGCATGCTCAGCCCATAAACCTTTTTCTCTTTTGGATTCTATTGGTCAGTGAGTTCATGAAATACTGAGGTATTCCGGGTGAAAAGATATTGATACCCTTTCATTAGGGCTACTAGTTTTAATTAGGACACTTCCTGTCTGGTATCCTTTAACCTCGCCTTCTGTGATGCCCTTTTACTTAACTGAACCATTCATTTATTCATCTGTCCTTCTAAGAAACACTTCTGACGATATTGTCACTTTCAGACAGACTCTATTCAGAGGTAGTTGGTTTATTGACCCAAGAATGAACGGACAATGGATAAGATATAAAATCTCCTAAAGGGGCTCACATCAGCAAAGAAAACTAGAGCCATCCCTTCGGTGTGGCACATAGGAACCCTGGGCAATGCTCCCCCAAACATTTTACTAGTAAAAATTAAAAAAAAAAGTTGGATTTCAACTTTCTTGAAATAGTGCCAAAGGTACAAACAAAAGAGAGAAACGTCCATTTGAGAAAATCTGCCCAGCCTTAGATGAACTGGTACCCATCTCACTATCCCTGTTTCCACCTCTGCCTATGAGAACTGCAGCCTGGGAGACACACCCACACCCAACTCCCACCGGGAAGGGAAAAGACAAGCCATTGAAGCCGAGTAAACACTTCCAAATCATACGTCTGATGTGGAAGCTTTGTCTAGAATACGTAAAGAGCACTTCTGACTCTACAAAACGGGACTCCAATGTAAACATGGGCTAAGAATGTGAGCTGATATTTTCCCCAAAGAAAATGAATAGGGCGCCAAGAAGAGCACAGGAAGATACTCAATATCGCTAGTCACTGGAGAAATGGAGATCAACACAATGAGGCACCACTGGGTATTGTTTAAGAGGACAGAAGAGAACACACACTGATAAGGTGTGGAAAACGTGAATTCTTCCACGGTGCCAGTAGGACAGTAAAATGGTGAGGTCGCTTTGGGGACAATTTGGCAGTTCCTCCTCAAACTAAAAATGGACTTTTCATATGACCCAACACTTGTACTTGGGCATTTATCCCAGACCCAGAGAAATGAAGACTTATTTTTACATGGAAAATTGTCCGCAAATGTGTAGAGCAGTTTTAACTGTAAGAGCCCCGGAGTGGTAAGCACCAAGATGCCCCTCAAGGCGTGAATGAGAGGCAACGGACGACAGTATACACACAGCCTAGAACACTTATCGGGAAACAAACAGAATAAAAAGAGATGGATCAAACGACTCGCATATACGAGAATCTCAAGGCTGGTGCTGAGTCCAAAGCTACCCTCTAAAGGGTACACACTGCATTGCTCCATTTTCCCGACACTTGTGGCAGCACATAATGACAGGGATGAAGAACCGAGTGGTGGCTATCATCAGTGAGAGGTGGGGGAGACAGAGCGGCAGGCTGGAGAGGTCAAGTGGGAGAACGTATAAAGGAGACCAGTTCTCCCGATTACGTCAGGAACCGCAAAGCACGTGCTAATCACACGTAAAGACAAACACGCCAGCCTCCATGAGTGGGAAAGGAGTTGTGACAACCGCTCTCAAGAACTTCCACCTTTAGCTGATAAACCACTTTGCTCCTCTCTGCAGACAGGCATGACAGTCCCCACTCCAGCCGTAATGACACAAATGACACAGGAGGGAGAAGAGTTTCCCTAAGTGGCTACAAAGAGATGTGCGATAAAAGGACGTGGCCCTGGATTTAACCTAAAAACCAGAACCACTCAAAAGTTATAATACGTTTCTTCCCACAGTTGTCCTAAATAACGTATGGGATGTACCCCATTTAAAATGAGCTACGGAATAACATACGTTTGACTTTTTTTGTCACCATACAAAATGCATTGTTTCTAGCAGTGAGTCAGCACAACTGGCAAGGGGTGGTGCAGAGTGGTACCCATCCTACCGCCAAGTGTTCTCCCAGCCTTCCCTGGGAACTGCAGAGATGTCAGGATTACCCAGGCCCGCTGAATCAAGAACTCTGGGGAGAGAGCCCCGGATACTATGCAAATTCACTGGAAAGCACAGGACATTTTGAGTTAAGAACTTCGTAATCAAGAACTCCATACTCAAGCAGCCAAACCCCGGGTTCGCGGTCCAGGCCTGTTGTATGTCAATGAGGTGATCTGAGAAAATGGTGATTTGCCTAGGTTCAGTTTCCTTGTTCATCCAAAGGAGATGATCCTTCCACAGGGCTGATCAAAGGCTACATGCTAACTGAACTGCGGTGCCTTATAAACAATTAGGAAAATGCTCACTATAATCACCACAGTTGAAGGGAGACAGCAGATAACAGGGAAAATCGGCAGTTGTGAACGAGGAAATCCGGGCTGGAGAATTTAGAGTATGCATCGCCTGTGTGACCCCCATGCAAATCTCTCAGCTCAGTCTCAAAGCTGTGGCGCTCCAATGAAATTATGTACATGCAGCATAATCAGGGAAGCAGTATGCAATTGCAAGTTATTACGGCAAATTATATCAGAAGGGATGGAATAAACATTTTTTAAAAACTACCAACAATAAAAATAAAATAAAAACAGATTTGCGGAGACAGCCGAGAGACAAATGTGAAGCAGGCGCTGGAAAAGGAGACGGGGGGGGGGGGAGACACAGCAGCAGCGTGGAGTTTAAAAGCATCTTTCTCGTCCTCGAATGCTGCACAAGGAAGGATGCTACTGGTGCGGCTTGCAGTCTCCCTGGGATTCCCATAGACCCGATGTCACAGCACGTTTGCAAGATGATCCTGCCATTTTGCTAGCCACAGAGGACAGAGGGGAAGTCTGCAATGGGCCTCTAACCTCCAGACTCACACAATTCCGGTCTGCCCGAGGTGGTAGTTTGTTTCAAGTACTTATTTATGAACTGGGGGAACATCTACGGTCGGTCATCTCCTGCTAGCCCCTACCCTTATCAGTAGTTACTCTTCCTCTGTTTACACCCAGGTTTGAGTCTCATCTCTTATGAAAAAAATCAGAAGGAAAATGTTTTTGGGGGCTGGAGAGATGGCTCAGTGGTTAAGAGCATTGGTAGCTCTTCCAGAGGTCCTGAGTTCAATTCCCAGCAACCACATGGTGGCTCACAACCATCTGTAATGAGATCTGGCGCCCTCTTCTGGTGTGGGGACATACATGGAGTCAAAATGTTGTATACATAATAAATAAATAAATCTTAAAAAAAAAAGAAAATGTTTTTGGGATGGTTCCACAGAGTGCCCCAAGAGGAGGAAAATGAATGGCGAATACATGCAGCAACATCTCTCTCTTTCTCTGTGTGTGTTTTCTTCCACCCATTCAGCAAAAGTCAGGAGGATGTCTCTCACATGCACCGCTTAAGAAGCTCCAGGTCCAGTGAAGACTGTGAAGTTGTTGGAAAACCATAAATCAGTGTGAGGTGCGGGGTGGGAGGGAGATATTCATATGGGGGCACGGGCTGGTCTATGCAGGGAAGATAAGGCACGGCCACAGGTGGCATTAGTGAGGAAAGGGAGAACAGAGATAAGAGTGCAGATTTCTAGGACTTCTGGCTAAGTACTGATGGGGAGCGAGAACTAGCAGGTCCAGAGAGGGGGGCATTTCTAGGCGACAGGTAGCAGGTGTGAGGAACAAAGGGTCCAAGGTGAGGGAAAGCACACAGTTTGGAGTGGGTCAGAAAGGGTTAAAGAGGCTGCTAGCTCAGGGGGTGGGGGTGGGGTGGCAATAGGATGACCTTGCTCCTTCCTGGAGCTCAGACCCTTTTCCACAAGGGTTGAGTATGAGACACTGAAGAGCTCCAGCGAAAGAATGACATGATCCCACAGGCATCCTTCACAGGCAGAGCTGAGAACACTGGAAAGGGAAGTCACTGCGGGGACCGTGACACCGGCGTCCCAACTCCAGGGGCCTGATTCTACAGCCATTTTCTTTCCACAACACAATGCTGCTTCAGGTCAGTCCACATAAGGTGTGGTGTCTGAAGACATGCAATTCTTACAGTGGCAATTATGAAGCAGTTCAGGTCATCTCTGGACCCCTCACACAGCAGCTGCCACTTAGAGGGTTCTTTCTCCTCAAAACTTTGTCCCAGGTCACCTTTGGGGCGCCATACATGATAGACCTCTATTTTCTAAGCCTGTTGCTTTTACCCCTTTCTAAATCCAGATTTAATGCTTAGAATTTCAATTACTCTTGAGGGATATATATATATATATATTAAAGGTCAAGACACGGGACAATAGATATATTAAAGGTCAGGACATGAGACAATATGAAATTGATGCCTGGCACAGATTTGAACTGAGAACATGAAGTAGGTGTTAGAAAGTGGGTACAGCTGGCTACCGTGCTGGGGTCTCTTGGAAACACATGGTGTGGAAACGTACTCACGGCACGGGAAAGCATGCGTTCCAGTGGCTACAGAGCATCATCCATACGGTTGGTGGAATCTGTGTCCGCCTGACACGTACTTACAGGTCTTGTGCACATAACTGAGCTGCTTTACATACATGTCAATCAGTTCTCCAAATACACGGAACTGTGCACTGACTATGACCGAGCCGAGCAGCGACAGCAATGCCCCTGCAGCAGCAGCTGTTACTTAAAGGTGTTGCAAGTCCTTGTCTTGAACATCCAACAGGCAACCAACCAGTCGTGGCAAGGATTAGGTGGCATTCCTTCCTTTGCGACCTCTGGTGTCACACTGCCAGTTCTAGACTGTCTGCTGCAGGCAGGGATATGCGTAACAAAACCAAGGATGGGCACTTACATCCATCTTTTCATGTTTCCTGGCTTCTACAGAAGACAGTTTACTCTCTATGTCAATTCAAAATCTACTTCAACACAGGGACAGGAGGTGAAAGAGCATTCTGTAGGCCGAAGCTCCTGGAGAACACTGACTCTAAGTGTCGTCACATGACCGCCATAGGCATAGGTTTGATATAAGGTGGCTACAGTGACACCTGCCTTTCGCCTCAGGAGAAGGAGAGAGTGGGGATGCTTGGCGTCAAATATGCTCTTGAACACATCGAGTCACAGTCCCGATTGTTTCTAATCTTGCCCATTGCAGTCACTGACTGTGTAAAGTAGTCATCGTCACTCACAGGCACTCACAAAGCATGTATTGTTAGTATATCATGTACTTCCAAAAGGGTAGAATAACATCCTCATGGAACAAGCCTTTAGTCCCGGGACTCAGGCAGCAGAGGTAGACAGATCAACACTGCTAGCTCCAGGACAGTGAGGGCTACCAAGAAAGACCTTGCCTCAAAAAACCATCCTGGTTCCTGCTCGTTAAACATCAGCTCGATGGTTAATATATAAACACATGAATAAATGCGATAACCGCTAATGACGATAATTATACTACTAATAATCCCACTGGTTCAGCCTTTGCTGTGGGCAGGGCACAGTGCCACACAGTCTATATTCCCCATTGCATTGTACTGTTATAACCGCCGCAAGGAGCAGGTGCAACTATCGTTCCTGTCTCACAGGCGATGGTGCGTGCCTCGCGTGAAGGCTTTGTGGCATGTGTGTGAGGAAAGCAGCTGTTTTAACCGCCACGAGGAGTAGGTGCAACTATTGCTCCTGTCTCACAGGTGATGGTGTGTGCATCACTCGAAGGCTTTGTGGCATGTGTGTGAGGAGAGCAGCGTTGGCTGTGTGCTCTACCGTCCCTCAGAGCCCTTCCTAGGAGAGAGTCACACAGAGGTAGCAAAGGTGAAGACAGAGATTTGTAACACACTGTGCCCTGTGACATTAATCTCAGGAGCTTTCAGGAGGACACGGGTCTTGTTGTTGCGCCCGGCCCGCTTTTATACTTTCAGTGCCGGATTTGCAAACTCTTCTGAGAGGAATGCAGGTCCAAGACACTTGAGTCTAAATTCTCCGGTGAGAGGTACAGCATTGGTGACAGGGCTAAATAAAGGGTTACTTGGGTACAGAGGGAAGAGGAGACACCGGCAATAAAAGGACCCACTGCGACAATGGCCTTGCATGGATAAATGGTTCAGAAGAGATATATATATATATATAAAACAGGCCACTCAGGAAAGGAGAAGGCCAAGGGCATTATCTTACCATTAGCATTTCCCTAGGTGTTGGGCCACAGAAGACGGCCAAGTGGAACGGGGCCAGGAAATGTGGAGTAAAGGTTACGAAGACTTGGCAGGATGGGCAGCAGGGAGCATATATTCTCGGGACAGCTTCCCTCATGTAGACAAGTGAGGCCGACAAAGACCAAGAAGTGAACATTTCAGCCTCCCCTGCCTTTCTGCTCTGGCTGCCTAGAGTAAGTTCCCCATGACCACTCAAGTCCTAGACCAGAAATGACCACTTCAGCCTCCTCTGCCTTTCTGCCTAACTTCCTCTTCTGATGTCTAGAGGAAGTCGCTATGACCACTCCAGTCCCATGCCCTGTCTTGAATCTATTGCTCACGTGATTGAGTTGTTCATTTTTATGCCTTCCTTCCCTCAAGCTTCACGAGTCAGGACTTAGGTCTTACTATCTCTTGGCCCACAACCCACCTACCTACCTATGACTAGCATTTGCTGGCTTATTGTGTTGATAGGGTCTTTGAAAGAAGGGAAGATGAACATGAAACTCTTCATTATGACAAGTTCAAGTTTTTTTTTTTTTTTGGATTTTCGAGACAGGGTTTCTCTGTGGCTTTGGAGCCTGCATTGGAACTAGCTCTTGTAGACCAGGCTGGTCTCGAACTCACAAAGATCCAGCTGCCTCTGCCTCCTGAGTGCTGGGATTGAAGGCATGCGCCACCACTGCCCAGCTGACAAGTTCAACTTTTAACCAATAAGCATATATCCAAGTCTTGATCAAACCAAGCCTGCCTACAGTGATGCTCTAGTTTCAATGGGACTCAGAACAAAACAACAAAAATCAATCTTTTGTTCTTGGTTTTCCTTTTGTGAACTTAAAACCCCATTTTCTCTGTCTTTATTTCGAAAGGTCTGGTAACTTGTTAAAAAGTTATCTTCTCCTTGAACAGTGATGAGAATTGGAAATTTGTGCTTCACCAGGCCTGATAAACAGCATTATGTGAAAATCACGTCAAATGTATGCACAGTGGTGCTCTCACTGAACACGCTCCTGCCCTTCCTCCGTGCCTGGGCTGAGGAGAACAATTGCAGACCCTCCTGGTGGCTTCTCTCCAAGGACAAACACTGACTCGGTCCAAAAGGAAAGGCTTTCCACCCACAGAAGGAACGGGCTCATCCTAATGTTCCTCAAACTTCCCTTAACAAAGTAAGAAAAGACACCTTATCCTCCCTGGCTACCCCTGTCTGCCCTTAGGTGAGGCAAATGGTTGGAATTCCTGATGGGCTTTTCTCCTAGCCAAGGAAGACAAGGATGGAGACAGAGCCTGTCTGAGACACTGCTCTCTTTGTCAGTTCTTAAACCTTCTGTCTGATCCCCGTACTTAAGTGATTACAAAATACCTTGGAAAAAAGCCCTGGTTTGGGTAACCTCGCCTTCCCATCTTCTCTCCCACTATCACCATTACTGGCTTTTAATTTTTGACTTAAGACAGGAATAACTCAGTCCTGAGCCTTTGACACTGACCAGGCAAACAAGACCTTGAAATGGCATATATTAATATGGTTGAGTGCTACAGAAATCTAGGGTGCTCAAATGTAAGATGTTTCATCAAAGGAAATGTCAACAGAAAGTATAACTTTGGTATGGGGGTGCATAGACATGCAAATGCAGGGGTGTGACCAAGTGACATAAAACATTTGTGCTATGGTTTAAAAAAAAAAACTGAGTGTTACATATTGATGGTGGACTGGACCACCACTGTATGATAGCTGAGTTCTGAGAGACTGGGAAGGTTGAGAAGTCTAGATTCTGTCATTTCCTTTGTCTATGGAGATGAGTCACCTCTCTTTCCTCCACTGGTTATCCTATCTACAAGTCTTTGGAGACGTTGCTAAAGAGAAGTCTCATACTGAAACAGGGTTGTGGAACAAAGAAAATTCATGCATGCGATGGGAGAGAGGTAGACCAGATGTTCCTGAGGATGTCTTTGTTACCTGGCATTGTTAGATGTTAAGATTTGAACAGGCTCATGTGTTTAAAAAAACTGGTTCCTGGCTAGTGGTGCTAAACAGTGAAAACTTTGGAAGCAGGAGCCCTAGTGGCGGCAGTAGATCACTGAGGGCATGCTTTTGATGATCACATCTTACTCTGACCTCCTCCTGTCTCTCACTGCTTTCTGTTTACCATTATCTGAGCATATTCATAGCTCCCAAATGCTCCCACTTCCCCATAGACCCACATCAACAGGGCTAAGGATTGTAGACTGAAATCTCTGATACTGCTAAATATCAGAATTAAGCTAAAATAAAGAATCCCTTCCTTGGGAGCTAAAGAGATGGCTCAGTCGTTGAGAGTACATCTACATGGTGGCTTACCACTGCCTGTAAACTCAGTTCCAGGGGATCAGACACCCTAGTCCGGCCCTCAGTTGCTCTTGCACACACATGGTTCATGTACATACATCCACACACACACACACACACACACACACACACACACACATATAATAGCACTTAATAGAGTATATTCTTTTAAGAACTCCATCTTTGAAATTCCCTTCCTAGGTATTTCTGTTGCAGCTATGAACGAGTAACCAGCGTATTGAAGAAATGAGTACAGCTCCTATACCAGGTACTATTCTGAGCCCCATAGATGCAGAGTGGTCTAGGACTGCCTACTAGTAGAATTTGCCATTCTGCAGATGCCAGAGTGTGCTCCAATGATTCCCCAGTGCTCTTCTCCCTTCCCAGGGAGAATGACCTCAGCAACAGAAGCACATTCAAGCTCCTGCTGGCTTTTAAGCAGACCAAGTTCAATCTTATCCCCTTGAAATCTGCTTTCTACCAAACGACTAAAGAACCCTGTCAAATGCCAGGCTCTACGTAAAATTATCCCAGTGGCTCCTCCAGCTGCTTCGAACAGTATCTACGCCCCTGGGTATGGGGATCCATTGAAACTAGCCTCTCTCTACAGCTTCAACATCCCTCTTCTTGCTTACCATCTCTAGCTGCACAGCTCTTGGTTTCTCAGCACAGCCTACTTGCTTTCATTCTGATACTTGGCTGTGCCCTCTCACTGGAACATTCTTCGTCCGGATATTTTCCAAGATGCTCATCAGTGTGCATACTCTTCAGAGAGGTGCTCTGAGACCAGCCTGCGTGCAGGTCTTCCCACTGCCTTGGCTCAGCTCTGCCCTAATTCAAGCGCGCAGTCTTTTGAGGGCTCCCTGTTCCTTCCCCGCCGAAACCTAACGTATGCCGTGGTAACAGCAGGAAGACACCTTTTCTTGTTCACCACTATTACCCCAGTCCTGGGTACGTGTCCGGCCTAGAGTCATCCTTTATGATGTCTTTGTTGAACAAGTGTCAGAGCATTCAACCCTCAGCTCCTTCTTCAGGGTCCGTACTGCTTATGAGGTTGCAAAGCATCCAAGTGCTTTTGGCACGCACAAGAAAACGTCACGTACGTTTCCAAACAGATCTTGAAAAGTCCCCTTTCATCTTTGCCCTGTGCAATGTTAGCCTTATTTCTTCAGATAAAATTAATATTTGTCAACTTCTCTAACTTGCTAAAAGCAAGACCCATTAAAAATATCTTCAGGAACAACCTAAAATATTTTTTTAGAAGCATCATTTAACCTGTTTATGTAGAGTGATGCTGTAAAGCCTGCAGGCTAATATTTACATAAATTTTCTGCTCTGGACCTCGTCCCTGACTCATCTTAAGCAAGCTATATTGACTTGAGTGTACTTTTGTTTATAAAACTGAGAATCATTCTGGTCTTGCCTACTTAATAAGGTGTCCTGAGGATGTAGCAAGGCAGATAATCAGAAAACACGGAGCAAACTTAAGTACCTGTGAGCATCAGAAAGGATGATACTAACCCTTCTTGGAGCAGCTTTTGTTCTGAGTCACAGGTAGATGTCAAAGGCATTATGCTCGTCTTTGCTCAGAAAGCATCCGGAAAAGTGAATTTGTTACCAAGGCCAAAGGCGAGGAAGCAAAAGGCCACTGGAAGGGTTTCCCATTGTATTACACTTTAGCTGTCAGCCAGTTGGTCTGTTTTCAGGGTGTGAACCGGAACTGAAGTTGGTTCGGAACTCTTGGGTATGGGGCCCTTCAAGAGCGAGCGCTTCTGTCACGTGGAACATCTTACCGGGCCGTTTCCACTAAGGCCTCCTGACTTTCAAATAAACCGCCACGTAAAACTTGGCATCAAACCAAAGTGAGTCACTTCCTTTATAGAGAAGGTGACGCCTCAGCCGTGTGTCAGACACACAGCTGTGGGGAGCTGACGGCTGCAGCGATTCCGTCCTCTTCCTATGTACGCCCTTACGACAAGCTGTCTCAGGATGGATTCTGAGCAAAATTTAGGGATGGTCTTTACGGAAAGGTAGCCCAGCCACCGCCAATCAACCATACCCCTCTCCACAAGTGTTGGGTTTGGAATTATAGAAGTTTTGGAGGTGTGAAAACATAATTGGAAAACTTTTTTTTCCCCCTGCTTAAAGGGCTAATTGATTTCACAGGTGTTTAATTATCATTTGCTGTGAGATAATGCCTTGTAGTGCCATAAAAAATGGATTTAATTTTCGAGTGCTTGCAAAACCATTGCCAAAGCCAAGTTGGAGCTGAAGTTAGATAATTATTCTATAAATCAAACACACTGCCTCCTTTCTTTGAAAATTTTAATACTTGGGGATAATGATATCTGACAACCTTGAAACTAACATGAGAAGGATTTGGCAGCCACTGGCGCATTTCAGGCCGTCTGGTACCTTACCAGTGACTCAGATGGCCTTAGGACCCGGGCTGCAAGCGTCCAAAACCTGCCAAGAGCAGGAATGTTGGTGTTTGTCCAGGCATGGGTAGTTTCTACTGAGATCAAATGGCCATGCATCCAGCAAGGCCTATAGACATGGAGAAATGAAATCTAAATTACTACCCTTACCCCTCAAAAAAGGAAAGGGGAGAAGGAGGGAGGAAAAGGAAAGGAAAGGAAGGAAAGAAAGACGGAAGGAGGGAAGAAGAGGAGAAACAGAAAGAGGAAGGGACGAGAAATAAAAAAAATGAAAACAAGAATGGACAAGCGTGGACATCGCAGCACTCACACTAAGTCAGAACACGCAAGCATATGTTTTCAACGTGATCAATGAAAGCTTTCCTATCTTATGCTCAAGGCACGGTATTCTCGCTTCCTGTAACAAAGAAGGGAAATCATGAAATCAAACGTTTAACCAGCTGGAAGACACCACAAAAGGTTATTTAGTCTAAACATCTCAGATGAAAATCAGGGAAGTCAGAAGAGGTCGAATCACCTGCCCAAGAGATCGCGGGATCAGACCTAAGCTGAAAAGACAAGCTCCAAGTGAGCTGAGAAAGAAAGACAGCTTGACAATAGATCTTGACTCACACTCTCACCTCAAATCTAAAAATAAAAGAAGGATATATTCTTTTGCCCCAGTGAGGGGGGAGGGACCAGCATTCTCAAAGAACAGTGGCCGTTCTTTGACGAAGCCCAATTTCCACAGAAGTACCCAAGCTGCCTTAAATAACTCCCTGAGGGAGCCTGGCTAGTGCCATGTTTCAGATATTTTTTTCCCTCCCCCAACTTTTATGCAGAAGCTGCTGAAGTCATAACACATTCCATTACATGAAATGTGCTTAAACGATCTAAGGAAACAGGGCGGCTGGCTGGGCACACGCACGTGCGCGCGCGCACACACACACACACACGCTGTCAGCAGTATCTAATTTACTTCATGCCTGTGTATACAGCCCACACCCTAGCTACTACACAATATGGATTATCAGACAGTTTAAGGTTATCTCAATAGCCCTTGTGAAAATATTTGAAGGTGAAATGTAGGATGATCAGGGCCATTCTCTGGCCACTGTGTTTGGGTCCTTGTAGAAACAGTTGGGGACAAAGGCACGTAGGCAGACAGGGTAGAAGAAACTGTGGTTTCTGTCACGGCCGGAAAGGGAAGCAGCCATAAAGCTTGGCATAGAATTCCCAGTAGAAACTACTGCAGCTAGCCAAAATGATGCTACTGATGACAGCCAGAGACCATGGGTGATCTGTGACATGCCCTGTCCTCTGCAAAACGTGTTATGTCCATTGGCCAGCTGCCTCTCAGACCACCATAAAGTGAGCAGTAGTATGCACCCTGCTCCACGCCACCTTTCATTGACACACTGGGCACGCGTCACATTACGCATCCCAGCCTGAACTTGAAGTCATCGTTCTTCTGCCTTGGTCTGTCGAGTGTTGGGATCGCATGCTACACAAAGCCCAGCCTTTCTTTCCCGTAGTCTGTGGAAGAAGAAATGGAGGCATACAACTGATTCGTCTAAATTCACTTTAAGAACGGACAGGAGGTACAAACTGAGACAGTTTGTTCTTAGTACCCAAGGAGCAAATGCCGTTGCTCACTGCTTCCCTGCCTTGCTGCCCCGTAGAGGATGTCTGGGGCCAGCTAAGTAAGCTGAAGCTTGATGGATCCCACAAGGACTATAATGGAATCTATTGGACTCGGTTATGATTTTCCATCCGGAGACACGTCTGGTATTGGTCAGAGCTCTTACGTGTTGCTGAATCAGACACAATACCCTTCCTGAGGCCAATCTCTGCCTCTGGGGTATTATTCCCAGTTCCTGAGAACACAGAGCAGGGGCAAACCAAAAGCATCCTCAGTTCTACCTCTGGAAGGCAGAAATTTGAACAACTTTTCCTAAGACTTTATGGGATTTCTTTTCCTTTCCCAACTTTCCACGGGGCTTTGAGTCCAAGACCTACCATCTGCCTTTGGTCCCCGCCCCGACAGGCTGTCTTCTAGGGTGTCCATGTGTGTGTATTTGTGTTTGTGCACGGGCACACTTGCGAGGTTTGGGGTGGTGGAGGGAGAGGTTTGGGGTCCTGTAGGTCCTATGAGGATAGGCTAAGGAAGAGACATCAAATGAAACGGAGGACACAGGAACATTTCATATATTCATTTGTCCATCTATCCATTGTCCACCTAGCCACCCGTCAGTAATTCTTACTGGAATCCTACTAAGTACCAGGTATTCTATCACCAGCGGCACCACCACAAACCCACTGAGCTTGGAGAATTCATTCCCTGTCTCGTTTGGGGAGAACAGCAGTGACTCCTTCAGCACGTGTGTTCGGCAACAGTGTTCATGGGTGGCTCAATGAGAACACGCAGGAAAGAGGTTTGATCCTCTTGGAAGGGTAGGGGATTAAGCTGAGACCTACAGGACGGTGCCCAGCAAAAGTAGAGCTGGAGACGCAACACTGACAGTGGCCGCAGAGGCCATTAAGAACTTAAAAATACATCAAGGGAAGCAAAATACACATGCCACAGCTAGTCACCTCAAGAAACCAAAGATACCTTGCTGTGAGCTAGAGTTCAATCTGTAGAATGTTATGCAAAACGAAGACCGAGGCTCCTTCCTGCCTGGGAAATGAGTGTGATTAGAGACTGGAGCTCTAGGTAGGTAAGCACTTTGCCTTAACAAGTTGGTTTTGTTAGACACTTGCGGATGCCTGCTGAGCCACAGCTGAGGGGCAACTGGCGTGAACCCATGTTACAGACAGGAAAGGGAGGCAGGGATAGACCTTCACGATCTGGCTGGAGTCGACGAAGGATGCTGAGGACGGTTACAGTTCACTCTGCTTGCTCTTCCCCCAGGACCTGCCAACTCACCTATTTTTGTCCTTATTCATGAGCCCCTATTCCTGTTGCTGAAAAAAAAAAATCTGCAGGCTCTGCAGAGATGGTGCCTTGTCCCTAAATAATCATATTTTTACAGTAATTAAAAGGCAAATTCCCCAACTCCCTAAATGCATGAGCAGCATGAATGCCTGTATTTTGCCCTAACATTTTACATCTCTAGGGTGAGAGAAAACCATGATATGAAATAATGGAAATGACTTAATTGCAGGAAGAATCAGTCATGGTCGTGGTCTGTGAAAGAAAGGAAAGCCAGTCTCAGCCAGGAAGTCCCCCTGCGGGGAACAAAACTGCTGGTAGGAAGAACCCAGGGGTCTCGCTTCTGCCCTTCCATAAGTAATAACTTCCTGACAGTACTGATGGCTGCAAGGCCCGGGCTGGGAGAAGCCACTGAAGATATTTTCTGCTACAATGACAAGGCTAGCCTGCTGAGTCTAGTCCCTAAGGGGAGAGAGGTGGGCAAGTGAATTCTAGTTATTAAGGAATTAGTTTGGACCAGAGCCAAAACAAAAATCACAACTGGGTTTTGCCGAACCAAGACAGTTTTCATCTATCATCCTGTTAGACTAATGTAGGAATTATAGCACCTTCTCAAGAACGTTCTGTGCCGCCACGGAGATGGTAGTGTGGGGTCAGGCCAGGCCAAACCACCAGCTGCTGATCCCTTGGAAACAAATTGGAAGAAAGGGTTGGAAAAAAGATACAGATGCCCAGATTCTGTTTCCATATCGTACATCAAAATCCTATGTAGAGTTAGAAAGTAGCTAGGTAGAAACCACATGAAACCCACAAAATGATACCTTAACCCATGGAAATGATGCTGATATAACAGCCATGACAACTGACCGCACACATATGGGCTCAGGTTCACACACAGTACCACAGTCTGTGTGTCCCTATGTGTTGGGGGAGGGAGCCTAATTCAGGTAGCAAACCCATCCCACTGAAGACTGAGGCTGACCATCTGTCCAGAGGTGTTCCTCCTCACTCTGAGACAGGGGTTCTCTGTGTAGCCCTGGCTGTCCTGCAACTCACTCTGTAGACCAGGCTGGCTTCTAAATCAGAGATCCACCTGCCTCTGCTTCCCAAATGCTGGGATGAAAGGTGTGCGCCACCACTGCCCAGTTTCTGCCCAGAGGTCTAGAGCTAGGATTACAACATGAAGACGCCCCATAAACTCACAGTGGGGGACACTGCTACCTTCAGTGGTGTTTCACACCAGCAGAAATAGAGATGGTTTCAAAACACCATCACATGGACGATAATGGTACTCATGGGTAATCCATATGAAGTACCAGGGAATCTTAAAACACAGAACACACACACACACACACACACACACACACACACACACACACACACTGATTTCCAAGGTGTGTGGAGGTTGCATCCTGCATAAATTAAAACACTCATATTCTGACCCCCCCCAGGAGGATGTTACGCTATATATGTTCAGTTGTCTGAAATTACCCTGAGCAAGCAATCATTAAACGCAACAGGTACGTTCAGCTCACCCACCCTGGGAAATCATCTCGGGGCTGAACAGGCACTGAGTCGCGATACCATGATTGCACCCTAGACACTCGGGGTTAATGATGATGAAGATTGAGTCAGTAACTGTTTATTTAAAATATTTTAAAGGAAATAATAAACTAAGTGAGAATGCTGGGCATGGTCGTATATGCGTGTAATGCCAACACTAAGGCTGAGGAAGGAGGACGCCAAATTCAAGGTCAACGTAGGTTAGACAGGCAGCTCGCACCTCAAACAGGAATGACTCAAACAAAATGAAGCAAGAGACAGTTCAAAATATTTGCCAAATTAATAAGATTTCAAACAGCAGTCTTACTAATTCTGCTGTAGAAATCTGAAGAATAAGATATTGGAGGGATTACTCCAGATGGGTGTAACCTCTACAAAATATCAGACATTAAACACAGAAAACATCTAGCAGACTTCAGGCCCAGGGTTTATATGGATGCATTACTTCTGGACTGTTTCAATCCTATCATAAACAAGATACAGGAAGGAAAATGTCTACCAAAGACGCGTGCTCAGTAACTTTATTCTTATGGGACACTACTGTACATTTCTTTACTACTGAGATATTTTAATTATATTGAGTATATATTTTGGTTTCACACAGATACATACATATTTTATCATATTTTCAGCCACATACTAGTGACTCAATATCATTGTTTGTAAACACAAGATGTTTACATGTGTCAGAGATGAATTTCTGACAGGGGCTCGAACTTGGGCCACCAATTAGTATCACGGGCAACTGCCCTGCTCGCCGGTACATTTGATTTGCTCTAGATGGGGGCCTAAAGGCCAACATTTTCAAAATAACAGATTCCATATGAAGATTGAGATCTTAGACTTCTCATGACAAATGAGACATTCCGGGAGCTCCAGACTGCACTTTCTCAGAGAAAACTGGCAGGCACTGAGCTATCATTATGTCCGTTGTGATGACCTTTATGTCGTCACAGGAACCACATCGTGCTAGGAACTCCTTGTGCCCATGTGAAGAGGGTGGAGGTCAGAAACGGTTCATTGGAGAAGTATGTCTTCTCCTATGAAGGAGGAGCCACGTCCTTCAACGACGACAAACTACTTGGCTTTAGTAGGAAAACCCTACTAAATATATGGTCTATAAAATTAGCCACATGACACACAGACACCTTGAGCTTCTTTTCCCAAGGACCTGACCATCCTCTACCCACCCAAACAATTCTCCAGCCCTCAATACCACACCAGAGGCATCTCTAGCCCACTCTGCAATGGAGAAGCATCTGCCAAATGTCACAGGCCAGCCTGCTGACCCTCAGCAGGCAGACCCTGCTGGGCTAGTCCACCAAGCCTAATTCATAATTTACACAAGAGATTCCGGCATGGAGGCGATGCTATAAAACATTTATTGACAAAGGAAAGAGTCTGCCACTTTCATACATTTATGCAAAGCAACAGACTCTACATATTGAGCCTTATAGGAAATTAAGCCCATATGTGGGGGCTGAAAAAAGAAAGCCAATAGATTCCGTGAGCTCTTTGAAATTTTTATCCTCGATCTCATGGGTCATAAAGGTAGTTCCCCCACACTTCCAAAGTTGGGGCGGGAGACAGGGGTACACATCTCTCCGTCTGTTGTCTGTCTTGTAGGGAAAAGCATGTGCTGCATGCTGTAATTTTGGTCCACATAATAAACGGAGGGACACTAAACAATGAATGACGCTTAAATACATGTCACTGTGGATTTTAACCCTTCAGCCCAAGTATGAAATGCTGTAGAGCCTACTGAGTAGAATTGTGAACTGGGAAACAAAACCATGAAAGCAAACCCTGATCCATGGTCATTCTGGCTGTCGGAAGGGCCACTAACTGGGAACCAAAGCCTTGCACAGCCTCAACCACTTTTACAGGTGACAGGGCCAACTACTCAGGGCTTCACAATCCACTGTGAGTGTAGCCACCAGATTCAGCCAGTAGATGGGGCACGTCCATATGGCAAGTGTCCTCACTGAACTGACCTGGGGAGAAAGGCTGTAAGATGCTTCTCCCTCCAGGGAAAAAGGTATCAAATAGGAATGCACTGCTCTAAAAGAGGTGTTTGATCATTTCTTTGGCTTCCTTTTCATCCCTATTACATGGTAAATAGTGTAGGGTGATGGGATTAGTGTGGCAAGGGTAAGAAAGGCATCATTCATACTATTCGGAGTGGATACCTCACTCATTCAGTCAACTTACGCTTGCTCGGAGCCCATACGTACTGAGCACTAACCCCTGGAAGTAGTGGCTGAATCCCCCACGGGTCCCAAATGGAAACAGAGTATGTTCTGCCGGATGTCCCACTGAGTGGGACCATACACACTGACAGTGTGCAAACTGGAGGTGACATGGAGCTGCAAAGTGAGATGGGAGCTAAAGAGCCACCCAAGTGACTAGAAAGGCTGGGTCTGAGGACCGCAGAGAACACGGATCAAGGGGAGAGGAAAGAACAACCCAGAAAGCACACGCAGGAATGCTGGGCAGCAAGTTGCAGCATTCTCCACACAAGCAAGAACAATGGAAACCAAGTCAGTCTCGGTGGGGGTGGCGGAGGTACTGGTAGAGAAAGGAATGTCAGTGTTAGGGCCAAACATGGCTGTCGGGAGGGGCAGTTGGTGTCTCTTATTCCCATCCATTAACACATACCTCTGGGGAGCAAAGGGAGATGAACACTCCCCGCCACACACACACAAAACTAACGAGTGCTTAATTTTCCAGGAGTTCTTTTCAATTTCGTCTATGTAGAAACTTCTTTTGCATTGCAAAATAACCATAAAAGCCAAAACCCTTACATTAATCTCCTTTGCAGAGGAGAAAGTAAAAGGACAGAGACGTTAAGAGATTTGCCCCTAGTTCCACAGCATCTACATGGGACAGCCCAGAAGAGGACCTCAGCAGTCTCTTTGCAAAGTCATTCTCTTCTGCATTTTCAGAGGCATAGTTTGATTTCCACATGACTTTATAGGTGTTTACGCAAGGTTGCTAAAGTCTAGACTTTTGGGCAGGCATGGGTACAGTTTGGGTGGCAGTGAGGACCAATACGATCTAAAAAGGCAATCTATGACTTGGCAGTGAGTATAAGAATAAACAGGCCGATAAGTAATCCCAACAGCGCAGCTGCTCCTGCCGGACACTATCTTCCTTGGGAGTTTGGGTTTTATACACGGACACCTGCAAGGACCGTCAATAAGGGTAATGGACTTCCCAGGGAAATTTCGAACAGATACAGCCTGTGTCTGGCCTCTCCCCTGCTCTAGGGGCTCCACCGCCTGGCTCCTTGCTCCTGCCAGCTCTGTATACCTTCTATGCAGAAGCAGTGCTGTGGTCTTATAAGGAGCTAGATAGGACAGCACTCCACTGCACCCCAGGAACCCATTAGTGTCGCCTTTACTAGCTCCTTCACATCCTTCGGGAGATAAAGGGAAAGAGTCCTGCCGCCGGTTTGCCCATCACGTGTCACTGTGAGATCCAGACGCTTCCACAGGTAATAAGTTGCATGGAATTTTACCAAGCTGACATATCTGCAGTATATATCCTCTGTGCCTGGAGGGAGGGGAGCCACAGGGAGAAATACATCCCAGCAAAATGTTAAAACAACACATCTTGGGCTGGGGATGTGGTTCAGGTGGGATGCGTGCTTGGTAAAGATGCCTAGGGTCCTCGGGTTGAGCCTCAGAACCTCCCGGTGGGAGTGACGGGTGCACCTTTACAGTTCGAGCACGTGGGACGTAGAGGCAGCAGGATCAGGCATTGGAAACCATAGAGCCCGTTTTAGGCCAACCAGGGCTGCGGGAGACGCTGTCATGAAAACAAAGAGCAGCTGTAAAACCATAAAAATCAGAACCTTTTCTAGGTCGAAGGAACAGGTTAGCACATTAGCTTCCACCTAAATGCTGAGTACCCTTGACCTTCTCTAAGGATTTCCGCTTGGGACAGCCCATGATCAACCACCCTAGCACGGTGTTCTTCTCTGGCGTATTTTTTTTTTTTTTGTGTGTGTGTGTGTGTGTGTCCTTTCTTTCCCCTTAAATAATAAGGAGCCACAACTTCAGGGCTAGCAAGCTGGCTCAGGGGACAAACCCAATGACTACACTTCCCTGACGACTTCCCAGGACCTATGTGGAAAAAGAAGAGAATCGCTTCCCCCGTAAGATGTCCTCTGATCTCCACATGCATGTCACGTCATGCTTATGCACGCACACGCGCGCACACACACACACAAACACACACACCAAATAAAATGTAATAAAAATATTTAAGAAGTAGAAGCTGTGGTTTCCTTTGTGGAGCTCATCCTTCCAGCATTTGTTCTTAATAAAAGATGAATTATCTTGACAGAGACCCAAAGCTCTCAGGGCCAGAGTGAATATTTGAGATGAGCCTGCCAAGCTATGCAAACAGTTGTTGATTTTGGTGGAATCCCTTGTAAATTTCACTTTCTATTTGTTGGATTTTTCCACAGAGGCCAGGAGGCTCAATCAAACCTCCTTTACCATAACCAGCGGTAGAAAGGGACCTCTAGGATTATCTTCTAGGCGATATTCCCCACATGTTCTGACAGTTGGAGAACAACACCCATGGAGATCACTTAGATGCAGCTCCAGCTCTTGTCTCTCGCTTTATGAAAACACTCTCTGTTTCCTCTCTCCTGGACCCTGGGTGGCTCGAGGATTTCACACCCGTTGTCTCCTATCTTGTTTTACAGACAGGATAGTTAAGGTGAGGTAAACATATTTATTTCTGACTGTCATAGCTCGCAGCAAGGCTAGCTTGCTCAGATAGCCATTCTATCTGGAGAAGATGGTGCTAAGACTATAAATCCTTGTTAAAAAAACAAAACAAACAGGTGTCTGTGCACACTGAACGTTTAGAAATACATTCAAACTAACAATGCTTACACAGAGGTACCCTGCTTTATTCTCCCCACAGGTGCAAGGGGGAGAAGCAGACAATGTCACATTA
The DNA here is from genome assembly GCA_028555095.1 of Dicrostonyx torquatus. Taxonomy (NCBI): domain Eukaryota; kingdom Metazoa; phylum Chordata; class Mammalia; order Rodentia; family Cricetidae; genus Dicrostonyx; species Dicrostonyx torquatus. The sequence continues at coordinate 917,569 of JAQHUG010000348.1, read as the reverse complement.
ATGAAGAGCTGAACATTGTGTTTTGTCCTCAGATGGGGCTTTCCCTTTCTTGTGTAAATTCTAAATGGACAAGCATCAGACCACTAGACTCTAAGCAGCATTAAGATATGTTTACCACTATAAAATATAATTTTGAAGGAAGCAGACCTTTTACCGCAAGGATAACTGATATAAATAGGTTCAGAAAGGTTGAATGTGCGTCCAAAGTAACACAGCCCATGAGGAGCAAAGCCAGAATTGAGGTCAGGTCCTCTGGGCAGAACTGCTCTACTGCATTGCTGCACGCCTGTCCAGCTACCTAAGGGAAGGAATCGGCAGCCATCCCACCCGTCCCTCAGGATCACCCAGAGATCACTGAGGTTTGGGCACAGTGGGACTGCTCTAGAACCACCTGTGCAGGTAAAAAGCGTACTTATCAACCAGTAATAGCAACTCAGATGCTCATATGTTTGGGGTACATAATTATCCATTCTTGGAGATGCATTCTGGAAGCTGCTAGACTAGATGATTTTCTGGGTCAGTAGCTCGGTCTGAATCTACTACCAGGCTACAAGAGTGTTTGTCTAGGAATTTGTTTCCCTAGCCTTTCACACAAAGATAGATTTGCTTCATTCACAGACAGTTTCTACCCTTGGCAAGGAAACCAACTCCCAAAACATAAACGACCCTAATGACCACACTGAGTTTCCTTTCCTTACCTCAAATCTCCTCATTCCTTAAAAAAAAGAAAGAAAGAAAGAAAGAAAGAAAGAAAGAAAGAAAGAAAGAAAGAAAGAAAGAAAGAAAACTTCTGGAAATTTACATCCCGGGAGGACGTGTGCTTTTTAATACAAACAATCATGGCAGCAGGCAAGTGTAGGGCTTGGGATGGGGGTAGCCAGGGGTGGGAATGGACAGAGAGGGGAAGAAAGGGGTAGAAAATAGGAAATATTCGTCTCTGTGGTCAGTTCCATTTCTAGCTGCTCCATGGAGACGAAGCAATTAGTGTGAATTGTAAAGGTGGTTTGTGTGAATTGGCTACCTGCCCATTATGAATTGGACGGGGATTAACCAGCACGTTCCAAACACTCCACCAAACAGCAAATGGTCATACGAAAGTGATGTGCACCCACCAGCCATGGAGCTGGATTAAAGGAGAGGTAAAGCCTGAAAACCTCCCAGCAGCCTTCAGTAAGTCTTCAGACCCCTTACGATCTACCCACTGTCCCTAAGCGTTCCCCTCTCCCTACCTCATTCTCTTGCTTTAGTAAAAAGCCCTCTTACCCACTGGGAGGCTCAGAGCTATTCTGCAAGTACTTATACATACTACTGCACTGAACAACCCATGACTAATTTTTATTAGCAACACCCTATTTTCGAAAACCCAGGAGAAAGACAGGAGCAATTAATTTGCACGTTGCCTTCAACACGCCCACATCCAGACCTGGCCTACCTTGAAAAAAGAATAAACTTGGGGACTCCAACATAAGGCCAATGTCACTAGGTTCTATGCCTCAACTTTTAACTAGACGTTCCTTCCGGTGGTTTCAGGCACCAAACCTTTCCATTCTGGGCTTAGAACCTGGCATTCAGGGACTAACACAAGCCAAGCGCATGCTCTCTCCAGAATAAACACCTTCAAGAACAGCCTGGGCAGCCATCTGTGGTATCTTGTCGGTGTCTATGTGGTTGATTGCTGGCTTCTTCCCTTGAAAGCACTGCCCTTTATGGTCAGGTGAGACAGCACCTCCATCAGCATGTGGCCTAGGTACATACCACCAGGTACCATCTCTTCCCCTGGCCATGGCATTTAATGTGTGGAGCTGGGAATCCTTTGAACCAATGTGGCTGCGTATCTGGCAAAATTACTTTCTTCAGTATTGTGTCTCTGCACTAGAACTAGGAAGACACTAAACCTGCTTCCACATATCCTGACTACCATGGAAGATATGACATGAATACATATTTCAGAATAAATGTTGAAGTTTGGTTCAAATCCCAGGTTGTAACCTTCCAACAGACCATGAGTCTCCCTGCCTCCTGCAGAGACCTCCTTCTGGATTCTTCTTTCCTACCTGCCCTGGGGCCTTCAGTACCTCCCCAGAGCCAGGTGGTTGTCAACAGCCTCGTTTTTTATGCTCATATCTGTGAGGGTTCTGTCTGGAAGACTGGACATAGAACAGCACCCTGGGCTCATGTCACTTACTGAGTCACTGTGGTGGGCAAGGCTTCCCTCCAGACCCAGAACATCCCTCTCAGTGTGCTCTGTGGACCTGGAGTCACCGGCCCAAATTAGTTTCTATGCCCAAAATGCACAGGCGTTAATGAAAGAAATAACTTGCAAATCACTGGAAGAGAAACTCCGATACACAAGGACGCTCGATTTTGCCATTAACTGCAGTTTGTTTCTTCTTCCCGTAGCATTAGAAACTCAACCTGCAGGCCCAGATGTGAGTTGCATCAGCCACAGGGTTGGGAGGAGTTCAAGTCTCTGAGAACAAGCTGCTTGGCAATGTCCTGGGCTCAAATGCATAACATAGTCAACTACCAGAAACTTCGAAATCGCCCCCGAAACATCTGTCTTCTCATCATAAATCATGAGGGGAAACTCAAAAAAAGCCAACTTGGTAAGCGTCCCTTTCTTCTGGGTGTACTGCCTCGGAATGAAGACGGCAAGAGGAGGCCTGGAGCCTATTTCCGAAGTAACACTGCATTTTACAGCATCCTGCCTTAATGCCAAACATGAAAGCCACTGACATATGAATTCCTGACTTAAAAATAATCCCATTCGATTATGCTACATTTTAGTGGTTTCTATTTGAAAACAGAAACTAGGGTTTAAATACTATGGTCCTAAGTATTCTTTTTTTGTTCATATTAATAGATATGTCTATCATCTATCTATCTATCTATCTATCTATCTATCTATCTATCTATCTATCTATCTATCATCCATCTATCTGTCTGTCTGTCTGACTGACTGTCTGTCTATCCATCCATCCCACCCTATCCTGGAAGTAGGCTTTGGCTACTAATTCATAGTTTCAGAATGTCGGTGAGAGCTACATCAAACATAATCGTCCTTTAGATAATAAATTAGATTTTAAGACTCGGAGGGGAAAAAAAATACCTATGCTTTAACATGAACGATAAAGCAAGAAGTAAAGTGAAGTGGGGCCATAATGTCTGCTTAGCGAGAATGGTCCCGGGCTTGAGCATCCCTGACTTCGGAGGAAAATGCCATTTCTGTACTTTCAAGGCTTTGTTCTTTATCCAGCTACAATCAGGTTCTGAAAACTTAAAAAGGACTTCATCCTGAAGATGACCCAACCTGTCATAACTATTTCCACATTGGCTAATTTTTCTTAACACATCTATGAAGCCAGTGCTAAAATAATTCAATATGAGACTCTAAGAGCACATCGATGATTTCACGGTGCTTGCCGCTGGAGACACCTTTGACAAGGGACTCAGAGCAGAAGCACGGTTCTGCTGGGTTCTGCAGGAATGCATTTCCCGGAACACTCTGACACCAATGGCAGGATCAAGTGCCAGACTCTTCCTTCAGAAAGCTCGGTCAGAAGCGCCCATACCTCATCCAGCAAAGGGGCTTTCTGCATACATCTGTATCGGCTCAGCCCCCTGGAGAGGTCTAAAATCTAATTAAACAACTAATTTGCAAATATATCCCAATTTATTCAAGGCATGTTTTATTGAATATAAAGCTTATCTGACAGTGAACCACACACGGTACACACTGGAGGGCCATAGGTTACTCGGCACAAGAAAGGCTTCTTAGACTCTGGTTCACATAGAATTTTCTATGCCAGAGAAGAACTGAATTGGCATTTTCCTCATCACCACTGGGTTGCATATTGCTCAAAACTGTCTAGAGAGCGCAGAGGTGATGCAGCACGCCCAGGTTCCCATAGCATCTCCTTGAGGGAAGCAATGCGCATCACTGCTCAGGAAGCAAAGAACTGCCGACAAGGATAAAAGAAAGGACCATACATGTTTGTCTTAATCTGTTTTCCTGCGGTGGGAGAAGAGAAATTTAAATTATGGGGAAAGTACAGTGTGCCATCCCGGGAATTACAAACCGCTGTTAATCTCCCCGCGGAACTCTGCTCCTACAGCAGGGCTGCCACAGCAGGCGACACTGTTTACTCAGACAATCAAGCTGTAATTTAGTGAACTTGTGTATTTAAAAAAAAAAAAAGATGTCTGTTGCTACACTGCAGCATTTTATCCAGCTCAGTGGCCATGCAGCTACAGGTAAGAACTGAGAGTAACAGCATGAAACGCTATGAGACTGTCTGACATACAGAACGAGGACTATCACCATGCCCGTCACGGCTCACTTGGTGAAGCACCAATCTTAATATTTTCATGTCAACCTGGATAACCACTAACCTGGATGTAAAGAAAAGTTGGCTTTTTGGTGATTCCACTTTATTTATTTATTTATTTATTTTTTAAAAAACTTAATTGTATTACTTGTAAAATGGAAGAGAAAGACATGGTGATATTGTACTGTTATTGTAGTTTTTAATATACATTCGTTGACTATTACTAACTTCTAAGATCACCAAACGTACAAAGATAAAATGCTGAGTCAGAGAAAACACCTAGCCGGATATGCATGTGCAGCTCAGGGCTCAGAAAAACCAGATGGAATTCTACACACTACACTAGATTTTATTCGAGGATTAGAAAGAAATTAAAAGTTAGTTGGACAGTTAGCATTCCAGATAGAACTCAGGGTCTTGACCACAGTAGTCAAGCGCTCTATAACCCAGCAATACCTCCAAGCCTTGGTTTTCAAAATGGTCTTGCTCTATATAGCCCAGACCGACTTTCAACACATCAGAGTCCTGCGTCTGCCTCCTAAGTGTTGGGATGTACCTTCAAACCCAGCCACCTACAGTATTACATTGGCTATGTGATGACTATGTCCTCATAAATTTCCCATGCATGAGAATCCTAACCCCAATAACACTGTGAGGTGAAGACTTTGGGACATGAGTAGGTCAAGAAGGGGGAGCCATCATGAATGGGGAACGAGTATCTGCTTGGTCTTTCTTCTCAAGCAAGTAGAAGACAAGGGCCACAGTAGCTGCTGAAACTGGGGGACCAAGCAGCGCTTCAAACCTTCCAGGCAGCCAACAGGGCAACTGGCTGCAGCAAGGACAGATGCTACCGGCTAACTGAAGCTGTGTCTAGACCATAAGGAACAGAAGCGAGTTCAGGCAGAAGATATTTGTGCCTACTGGTGCCAAGAAACTTCATGCGATGCCCACCATGCAGAGATGAGTAATATCCAAGCCCTGGCCTAGAGGCGCTAAGAATTTAATCATCTAACCATTGATCAAACAGGCACAATAAAGAGTGATAAATAGGACATGCGGGAAGTGTACTCCAAGAGCGCCAGGGTGCGCCGAGATAGAGAAGCATCTAATTCGTGAGGGGTGGATCCGGGGGGAAATGACACTTGAGATGAATTTTAAAGAAAGGTAGGAGTTAGAGGCAGGGAAGGAGGGGCGCAGGCACAGAAGGAGAGGTGGCGAAAGAGTACCGGGAAATTGAGAACGCTGCATCGCAAATGTGAAGAAGCACAAGGCTGTTTACTGCAGAAACATCCAAATGTCTATTTGAGCAGACTTCATGCCAGACCAGAGACTCATGACAGAATCCTAGAAAAGTGCTTTTTAAAAAATATGCCAACCTTTCAATCTTTGTCGATAAGTAGGCTTTAGTAATTTGGCATTTTTTTTTAAATAAAAAAGATTTATTTTTATTTTCTGTGTAGGAGTGCTTTTGCCTGGGTGTGTGTATATGTGTATGTGTGTGTGTGTGTGTGTGTGTGTGTGTGTGCGAGTGCCAAGTGCCTAGTTCCTGAGGCCAGAAGACCTCACTGACCTCAGAGCCCTGATCTTAAGCTACCTTTGGTCGTATGGGTTCTGGGAACGGAATTATGGTTCAAATGTTCCAGACTACCCAGGACCTTTCCAGCCCCAATCTGCTATTTCCGAAAACACAGACTTTTCTCCTTGACAACATAAGTGAAGATATAGGAAGCAGAGCACAGTAGCTGTAATTCTGTAATCCCAGCAATAAGGAAGGAAGAAGATCAGGAGTCAGAGGCCAACCTACCTCCATACTAAATACAAGGCCATCCTGGATTATACAGAGAAAGCCTGGCTGGACACTCCTCCCTCACTCTATGACAAAAAAAAAAATGCAAATAACGATAGCAATAATAACAGTCGGGGGATGCAGGGCATGCTGTACCATCATCTCATTGTAACTTGGGCTCTCGCTCAGCCTTTTTCTTAATCGGATACAAAGCTAGCAGTAAACTATTATAGGCTGATGTAAAACTAAACAGTTACTTCTTTTCTGTTTGCCATTCATTCTTCATCCCACACATCCTTGCTGAGCAAGGTCATAGGCATCCTTCTGAGGTAGTAAAACCAGAACAAGAAGAAGTAACAACCAAACTTACCGATGTCATAAACAGTCTCAGACACCTGATCTCTCCGACTGTGGGAAAGAGCATGACTGTAAAACATGGAAACTGCATGACCAGCTGGGGCTGACAGTTCTAAATATAGGCCCTGCTAACCCTGACCCAGTCCCTGTCACAGAGACTTGGATCTTCCAGTCCTAATGACCTAGAGTCTTGGAGACCTTAGATCTTAACTGCGGCTTTTAACGTTGTTGCATTGTTTTTGCTCAAGCTTTCCCTTTATGGGCTCGCCTCTGTCCTACATGACTTCAATAACCAGAGGCCAGAGCTGCTGGGGTTCCTAGGCTTCTGTTAGTCTCCCAAGGGAAGGTCATAGAGTGAATGATGAACCAGATGTAGGGAGGGCTACGCAGCTGGAGCCACCACCCAGGAAAAGCCCCAGAGAGGGGAAGGGAGGTGAGCAATGGTCATGAGCCCTGGGGTTACTGGTGGGCGTGAGCCACAAACTCAAACGCATTTCCACTAAAGCATAGCTAAGGTAGAGCTGAGGTGGGGGAGGAAAAAAAAAAACCAATTAGTTCCCAAATCCAGGAGCAAACATTTCCACAGGGGTTTGTGCTCGAAGAGGAAAACTGTTCCCACAGGATCTGTTTTTAACCATTTTATTGTAAAGAGATCACACACCCTCTCTGCGGTGAGATAACTCATCGGGGAAATTTTATAGCAGTTTTTTTAAAATTTATTATTTATTAAATTTTTGTTTTTATGTCCGTTAGTGTTCTGCCTGCATGTTTGTCTGTGTGAGGGTGTCAGAAGCTACAGGTGGGTGTGAGGCACATGTGGGTGCTGGGAATTGAACCTGGGACCTCTGGAAGAGAGCAGTCAGTGCTTTTAACTGCTGAGCCATCTCTCCAGCCCCTATGGCACCGTTTCTTAACACTGGACTAGTGGTGCCATTGCAGAAGTGAGCGAAGTGGGCTTTGTGGGATTACACCAAAGGCAAGGCTCAGGCCACAGAACTGTGAGTATGGCCGTGTGATGCGGGTGGGATGCTGGTCAGATGGGGCGGACTGAACTGCAGAAACAAATGAGCCAGGATCTCACAGCCAAAGGGGTTATATCGTGAGTTACGTTCCGCATGCTTCCTATGGGACCCAGTAACACAGAACCTTGCCTCTAGGACATAACTGTGTCCACAGTAGCAGGAACAAGGGCATTGGCGCTCAGTGCTTCTTCAAACTTTTCCTGCTAAGTGGGCCAAGTTGGTTTTATCTCACAGAGCACAGACCAGAGCAGGAAAACAGCCAGAAGCCAACAAAGTAAGAGCATATTCTGTCCTGAGATGGGAGTGCTTGTAGCATTTTTTTCAGGGTTTAGACAAGGGCTGAAAGAAGGTACAGGAATTTCCAACCCTGTCATTTCTCCAAACTTGTCATCACCATTAAACTGTGACCAAATCTTTTGAAGAGAAATAACTCTCTTTCACGTTGTTGTTCCTCACCGGAAGTATATGAATGTAGAACGCAACGAAAACAGAGAAAGTCCAGGAGACTAACTTTTCCTTTGTGGTTAGATGTCAAACAGTTTCTTCTGATCCTGCATCATTAAGGAGCTCAAGAGGCTGTATCGTGGAAGAACCCGTTTCAGGCGACAGCTAGGAAATTCTCCCTGAGACTCAGAGATGCTTGGTGTTGGCCAGCAGAAGGAAGTAGAGCTGGGGAGCAAAACGCGCTGGAAGCTTTGCTAGGTAGCAATTAAGCAGAATTAGACCACTAGAAAAGACAGACTCCACGGTTCTAAAGGGCATCTGAGGGTTGTGTTTCTTAGCAACATGTGGAACTCACCAGCCCAGCCCAAACCCCCTTGCAGCAATTACCAATGCTGATTTCAGTTACTGTAAAGAGAAGTCGGGTGAGTCAGCAGCAGTACGGAAAACTAGGTGACAGAAGATTCTCTCCTAAAAAAATAAATAAATAAAGGTGAAAACCAGACACGGTGATACCGGCAATCTTAACGATAAGGAGTTGGAGGCCAGGCTCAGCTCTGCAGTCGGTCTGGGGCCAGCTTCGGGCTTCTGAGACCCCCACCTTTTATTATATTTATTTACTATTGTGTGTGTTTGGAGGTGGTGGTGCATACACCAATGTGTGTGTTAGAGGACAAAGGACAACCTGATGGAGTTGGCTCTCTTTCCCTGCCATGTGGATGATACGGACAGAACTCGAGTCATTGGGTTTGGGAAGGTCACTAAGCTATTCTGAAGACCCCTCCCTAAAACAATTTCTTCTCTCTCTCTCTCTTTCTCTCTCTCTCTCACATATCCTTTCTGCCTTCCTCCCTCCCTTCTCCTTTTCCTCTTCCTCCACTTCCTGGAAGTGAGAATGACCAGGGTCAATGGCACTGTGCAATGTTTATGGATTTTCCTCAGACATGTAAGAGCCCAGTGTAGTGGTACACAACTATGATCGCAGATACTCAGGAGACTGAGACGGGGTGAGGCAGAGTGGGGCGCAGATCAACTGAGCCCAAGAGTGGAAGATTACTGGATTGACCTGACAACATACCGAGACCCTTTCTCAAGTAAAATGGGAAGACAATAGGAGAGAGAGGGACACAGAGGGGCATAGAGGGAAAGGAAGGAACCCAACAGACAACTAGAAATGACCTGGTTTTGTTGTGTCTAGTAACTCCTAAAGACCGACAGTCCCAAAAAGATTAGAATTAATATCTCGTATCTCTTTGAAAACAGCCACCCACCTGCTTAGGATTCAAAATCCATAAGCCCTATAAGTGTCCATCAGACAGTTCTTTCAAGTTTTCTACATATTTGGAAACTCATATTAATTTACAAGTAAAACGTTAGGGGAACATGGTATTTAAGTGAGGAATTGATTTCTGAGGTGGCCCTGAACATACAAGCAGGAATGAGACCCCTTCACTGTGCAGGAATCTCTAATAACCACTACAACCCACAGCTAGCAACACTGTACTAGCAAGTACGGCTGTATAGACGCTTTCAGACATGCACCTAAGAGCCTTTTACGTCACAACCTGTACCTAGAGCTGTGCCTACCACCTCAGGTTCTTCTGCCCCAAATCAACACGCCAAGTCTTCAGAGCCATGAGTGGCCACCTTGCTCTCCCGAAGGCAGATCCTTGATTAATATGCTGAACTGACGGAATTCGTGAGTAAGTGGTTCCTTTAAATTATTGATGGCCCTTGTGGGTGAAGGGACAGAGCGTTCTAGTTAGGGACAGGTTTTCATATCGCCTCCATGGCTTCAAAGGCATGGCCAATTCATCAGAAGCTAACATTACACGAGCTTTCCTGTGAATGGTGAAAATCTAGAAAACACAACTCACAATCGGTAAGCAATAAATCCACTGCAAGTTTTAAAATATAAAGAATACGCATTTTCTGATGTTTTTGATGTGTCCGACTTTTTGTTGAGTCTACTAACCTCTTAACCTTTAGGATTCCATGCAGTACACGAGTGTCTGTGTATAGACACGGAAGAGTATCTGTGTCTGTATGTGTGCATGCATGGAGAGGTCAGAAGGCAACTTTGGGTGTCTTTACTTCTTGGACATGAGGTCTCTCACTGGACTAGAACTCACCAAGTGGGCGAGGCTTGCTAGCCAGCAAGCTCCAGAGATCTGCCTGTCTCTACTTTGGCTCTGGTACTGCAGGAGTACACGTCGTTACAGCCAGTTTTATTTTATGTGGGTTCTGGAGATCAAATTCAGGCCTTCCCGCTTGCCAGGCAAGCACTTTACCGAGCGAGCTGTCTTCCCAGCCCCCTTGGAAGATTCTTTGATTTGAGGAACCTAAGCATTCAACAGTGAAGGGGAGTGGTCTTGGCCATTTCGGCTGATAGCCACGCCACGCCATTAGCTAATTATTCCGCCCCCCTAATTAGCTGTTAATTAATGGGGCTGGACCACCAGGTCCCAAGAGGTATAAAAAGATAGGCCCACGTGGAAAGCGCTCTCTCTGCGGATCGCCGACCTGCCTGCTTCTTCGGAGGAGCTCTGTTTGGTGGTACAGTAACCTGTGTGTATTTTACCCCTAGTAAACTGTGTGTCTCAAATAAACTTCCACACAACAGCGCTGAATGATTCTTGCTTTGAATGAGGCGCCGTGTTTAGAAGCACACCGTCTCACAGTAAACATAACTACCTGGTGGAAATCCAGTGTGGATGGTGAGGATGCACACTCGGCCAGAGCAAGCTGTGATCTGACGCAAGGGTGGTAACCTACGGTCCATGTGTTACCTGCTTTCATAAGTCAACTTTCACTGGAAGTCAGCAACCTTCGCTTTATGGCCGTTCTGTCTGCTTTTGTGCAAACCCCAGCTGAGTGCAATAGCTACATTAGGCACAGTAAAACCGACAGGGTGTAAAACGCTCTCTGGCACTTCAAAGAAAAAGTCTGGAACTCAGGATCCAGTTCATTGCTCTAGCTACCGTTCAGGAGCGTTGTGGCTCCCTATGAAGTGGGCAAATGAATGAATTCATGAATGACTCTCGGTTTTGACAGCAGGGCCAACCGGCATTTCCCACTCATTGAAAAGCTATTACCTCACAGCCTCACAGAAATGATCATGGGTGTTGATCATTGGTTGATTCTGTCATAGTTACACAGAAGTTGGGCAACTCGAGTCTCAGAGTTCAGAATACCCCTGTGGTTTCAGAGCTGAAGGCAGTTGTGAAAGCAATGATTGGTAGCAAACACCAACCAACCTACAGAGACTCTACTGGGGAACTCCAGACACCTCAGGCAGCCGGTCTCTGAAAGCCCAGGTCACTGTTAATCTTGAAACAGAAAATGTCAGTTGACCAACATGGCTTCCGCCTTCGGAAGACTGGCAGTGATTTCGTGGTTGAAGCCACTCTGAAAAGCTGAACGGAAACACCAAAACCCACACCACAGCTCCTCCCAGACTGCACGGAGTAAAATATGCACACTCTCCACCCAGAGAACTCAGGACAACGGAAGTTAAGTGTTCACAAACCTTATTCCAACAAGAAACACTAATAAAAAGCCAAGCGCTAATGAGCCTCGTGAAAATTTTCTACTATGTAACAATATGTCCCAGGTGTCGGCCTAGTAAGAAAATGGTAATAGAGAAATCCAAACAAACTAAATTTGTGATTGCTTAACTTAGTTTTAAAGGCAAGTAGATAGGTAGGAGAGAGAAGACTGGGGGTGGGGAGAGAGAGTCCTGACACTGAACCTGAGATGTGCCCCAGAAGTCAATTTTCCTTAGAATGGCCATTAGATCAGTCCCTTAGTGCCAATCATGGATTTAGGTTCTCTGTGTCTAACACATCTGAAACATTACATTTTGGGCAGTTACAGTTGGTTTTCTGAGCGCAAAGGCAGGCCCAGGCCCATAGAATGCCAAAGATCAAGATAAGCACAAAAGAATAGAATTAAGACAGAGTACTATAGGCTATATACTATTGGTATTAGCTAGTTTTATGCCAGCGTGACCCAGACTGGTGTCATCTGAAAGATGGGACTCTTAGTTGAGAAAGTGTCTCCACCAGACTGGCTCCTTGGCAAGCCTGTGATGCAGTTTCTTGATTAATGCTCCAAGAGGAAAGGTCTTCCTCACTGCGTGTGGTGCAGGCCTTGGGCCCTATATGTGATCTTGGATGGTGTGAGAAAGCGGGGTTAGCAAGCAGGGAGGGAATCATAAGAGCAGGCAGCACTCCTCTATGGCCTCTGCCTCAGCGCCAACCTCCAGGTTCCCTCCCTGACTGAGCTCCTGCCCTGACTTCCCTCAGCAACGAGCATGTGCTAAGACTTGTGAGCTGAAATAAACCCTTTCCTCCCCAAGTTGTTTGTGGTCATGGTGTTGTATCATGGCAACAGAAACACAAAGTCAGGAGTCACTGTACATAGAAGTAAGTTAATCTGGTTACCCTGCCCAGGGGCAGTTTTCTCCTCTGCCATCAATAAGCAGAGGTCCAGAAGGAGTGACATGAAGTTTTATAGGTACTGGAACCTTTTAAGTAGTCCTAGGTATGTAGCATTTAAGGGTTTGGGGTGATGTGGGATTCTCCTCTGTATGCTGTGAATATCATTGGTTAACAAAGTAACTGCCTTGAACTGTTGATAGGGTAGAGCAGAGCTAGGTGGGGAAAACTAAGCTGAATGCTGGGATAAAGGAGATGGAATCAGGGAGAAGCCAACTTTGCCCAGTAAGCCACAGCCCCATGGCAATACACAGATTAATGGAGATGGGTTAAATTAAGATGTAAGAGTTAGCCAATAAGAAGCTAAAGATAATGGGCCAAGCAGTGATTTAATAAATACAGTTTCTGTATGGTTATTTCAGGTCTGAGCTGCTAAGCAGCCAGAATGACCAAGTGGCCTCCTTACAACGAAGGGGTGGGGGGTGGACACAGGGGAACTGACATCTAAGATCCATGTGTTCAGCACTGTCTCCAGTCCAATTACTGCTTCCTTGGTGAACCTCCTTTGACCTCCGTGCTGCCACTCTTAAGATTACAACCATTTCCAAGTGATTTCAGAAATCACTCTTCAGCAGACAGTGCTCAGCCTTCTCCTAAAGGCACAGCAAGAAAAAACAGCAGCAAAAGCCACCAGGTGGTCACAGCTACAGAACATTCATCGGCCACGCACACTAGCTAGGATTTAAATCCCAGGCCCACTCAGATAAATCGGCGCTAAAGATAAATCTACTGATACTCATTTCTTGCTATTGGAGACCCTTCACTATTATCACAACCAGAAAATAGTAATCAAAGTAGTCCTTGATGTGTCGACCTGCTAGCAATGCTCACCTAAAAAAGGTTTTTGAAGGTAGGGAGCCATGTAGACAGTAGGGGTGGGAAGAGTCTATTCAGGGACCTCAGACCAGCTGAAGGGCAGGCTACTCTAATAGTATCAGCAGGTAAACTATAGACTTGTATGCACATTGAAAAATCTGGACTGTATGAACTCTGAAGCACATTTTAAAATGTAATGTGAAGTTCTAATCCTTAAAGGTTATTATCACAAACTGTTTAGGATATTTTAAAAAAAAGATAAGTAGTTAGCCTTATCTTATATAATAATCAAACTTATAGTCAGATTAGGTATGTTTTAAGGTTAAACATATATTTTAGATAGACAGGTCATCTTCAGACACTTCAGAGATTGAGAGAATATGGGATTTAAGATGTTTTAAAATCATAAGGCTTCTTATGACAGGGAGACATGTCTGTTCTTGGCAGCACCAATTCACTTTAAAAAAAAAAAAAGGATGATGTGCATCGAAGAAACTCCAAATGAAGTTTGCTTCCAATGTGGTACAGCTACATACACATTTGGGCAAGAAACTGCCCTTGCCAACTGCTGACAGTATGCTGTCCAAACTGGACAAAGAGAATACAAAAGAAGGTGACTACCAAACTTTGCCAAGATAACATAAGACAGTCCTTCAAAATTCCTCCTTCACAAAAACATCTATCAGATATTCTAGGCCTATGAGATGACGATGGATGCCCCAACATTGCAGAGAAACCTTGGGTGACTATCCAGGCAGTCAGATTTTTCTGTCATTCCTATAGCTTTGAAGTTGCTTGCTCTGCACTTCCTGTTTACTCAGATATTATATCCTTCTTGAGTCTTTCATAGAGTTGAAGATGAGATAGTTATAGTTGCAGTTTTCCTTGTTACCACATTTAAAAAAACTTACATAAGAGATGTAAAGTTTATAAGGTTGCGAAACATAAAAGCTTAAATTGTTTATGTAAGAAAATGTTTCGAGTTCTAAAAAGATAATTTTAGAAAGGGAATACAAGTTACAATAACAATGGTTTAGGTATAAAACTTTAAATTCACCAAGATAACATAGATAATATTTTCTCTGAATATCCCAAATACAAACGGACAGGACCTTGTGAACGCAATTCTTACCTGGTAATTGTTCTTATTGTATATAATTTTTACTGTTAGAGTTAAAAACCTTTCCTTTTTATTTAGACAAAAAGGAGGAAATGCCATTGGCTATTTGTACCCTGTGTTAAGATGTATTTGCGGGGATTAGTGAAATAGAAAGCTGAACAGCCAATAGCTAGCCAGGAGGTATAGGTGGGATTTCTTTGGAGAGAAAGGGAGAAGTGGAGGAATCGAGGCACACAGGAGAAGTCAGGAGACACAGAGAGAAAAGAGGAGGTGCAAGATGGAGGAGAGGTAATGCCATGTGCTAGGACATAGATTAATAAAATTATAGGCTAAGTTAAAAGAGCTAGTTAGGAAAAATCCTAAGCTATGGGCTGAGCTTTCATAATTAATATAATTAATAACCATATATATTTTAATTAAAATTATTAACAATTAATGATAATGCCTCTGTGCAATCATTTGGGAGCTGGTTGGTGGGACAGAGACTTGCTTCGGAAGTCATCATCTGTAAGAGAACCTCAAAGATTTCACAGCAGGAAGGTGCAAACTGCTTCTACCTTCACACCCCACGGCTTCTGAAAGTTCACTTATGAAAGGCATCTGGAGACTCGGAGAGGATGAATGCAAGGAAAGCTCCTTCTCTGTCTGTGCATCCTCAAAGAGTCTCATGGGTGTGCAAGTAGAGGTTAATAAGTGACTCCAGTTGAAAAATAGACATATCCCTGAAACAACACAATGCTATTCTGAAAATTCCTCGACTCTGGTTAGGCATGAAAAGAATAAAACTAAATATTATGATGCCTCCCCCTTTGCATTCCCACCTCATTCCCTGGTATCAGTTGCTCCACGCCAGACAGCCTGAAATCCAGAAGAATGTTTCATTTCTAATCACAGTCAACGGTGAATGGAATTGTGTGGGGGCTGGGGGGCCTGACACAGGCCCCGGGGAAAGCACTGCTTAATAAGGCATGGAGTCACACAGAAATAAAGGCAAGGTTGCACAGTTGCTGCAATCTGCATCTACTTGGAGAGGGCAGAGGTAAACACTAAGGTTTTACCATCAGTGGTGGATGTGAGGTGGGCAGCGAGGGCCATCCACCCTCGATGCACAGCCACTGCGAGTCAACACAGAGTGATGCAAACCAAACGAGTCGGCTTTCTAGTCGTGTTTCTAGTCGCGTGTGTGCAACAGGTTGCACGCTTTTCTTAGCAGCATGCTTGAAACAGACCCCGCCCCAACCTAAAACCCTCATCCATTCATCCATTGCCCCGAAATGAACTTCCTCAAATCCCACAAAAACTCCAATATTCACCCGCTGTGCAGTTTTATTAAAACAAGCACCGAGGAGAGAGAGGTTTGTTGAGGAAGGAGGTGGGCACTGAGTCCAGCTATATGCTGTGTGATTAGTAAAAACTAAAATAAAGGAGGAGCTTGCAGCGTCTCTCCAGCTCTGTAACACCATGGAGTAACAGTGCGGCTCAATTTCCTTTGATTAGCACAAGGATTTAGATTTGCTTTTCAAAAAGTGTTAATCAGTTTAGCTTAAATGGATCAAAACGCAACGCAAAAGTAGTTTCTCGGTTAATACAGGTCTGCTAATGTTTCCCCCTGAGGGCTACACTAGAGACCTACAAAAAAAGATCTACATACAGTTGTTTGTTTAGAAAACATCCAGTTAGGCTCTGCTGAAGCCCACAGCGCCCAACCATCATTGATTCTTCAGAATAAGAAACAGCTGATATAATGGCCCCCTTCCAACACACTTCAGGATTTATCCCCCCAAGAACGAAGCAAATAAATCAACGCGCATCTTCGATGCACTCCTACAAATGGCCAGGTATACATGCAAAAGCAAATATTTTAAGTAAATATTAAAAGATGGAGCTTGCCGAGAGATCCGGGTGTAAACTTGACTGCAACATGGAACTGTTATATTAGCTCCATGCGTCTTAATATCTAAAGTCTAAAGTCGTTCTGGCAATATTGACATTAGTAGTAGCAAGGGAGGAGAAAGGAACCCTAAAGTGGATTTCTATTTTCCTGAAAATGAAAAGCAACAGAGAAAGAAGTCGAGACCTAGAATTGTCAGTTCCGGTACACAGTGAAGGGGAGCTGCACAGTTTCCACCTACAGGTACGTGTGATAGCTGAGCAAGAGAAGGGGAACGTGCGCAGTGGAGGAACGCTTGCTAAAACTGCCTCTTGGGCCCCTCAGGACTTTCTTTGCTGCCCTTCCTCTATTTCTTCTCATAGTCCCAAATGCGGGATATCCGAGTTTCTCTTTAGACTCTAAAGTTTATAGGCTTCCTATGACAAAATGCGTCAGTTTTCCGTTTGCCTCATATTTGAACTCAGGGCATAGTTGGGAGTTCTCCTGGCTCCTGCATTCCCAGGGAGGTCAGAACTCCTGTAGTCTTCCACACCAGACAATGACCCTTTGCTCGCTAATCAGGGCCAATAGGAGGTGAATAGGAAAAGTAGAATGTGCTCAACAGTCTGAGCCCAGGGGACCGGATTTCAAAACCAGTGAGAAGGATGCATGACTGCCTACAAGCTCAACTCAATGACAGTTCCTGGGATACTTGAGATTTTTGTGCTCACATGGTGGCTCTGACTGTGTATCTCTCATAGCTTTGTGATAAATCACGAGGGAGGATAGTGCATTTGCTGAATACCTGGCACGTGCTTTAGAGAAAAAGAAGAAGAAGAAGAAGAAGAAGAAGAAGAAGAAGAAGAAGAAGAAGAAGAAGAAGAAGAAGAAGAAGAAAAGGAGCTACTCTACTATATCCAAAGTTACATTTTAAGAGAGAGCTGATTTCCAGCATGGAATTATTTGAGTATCGCAGGGATTAAACCTTCCTGAATCGAATAGAGAATGAACCCTGGAGAATGCTGTTCCCCAGGGCTCCAGGGTTTGTGTGTTTCTCTCCCCCTGTAGGGGCTCTAGTAGAACTACTATACAGCTGACCTGGCACTCAATTCCATTCCACAAAGATCAGGTAGCTACTAAGACCAACATAAAAATGAGTCTGGTTCTTCCACTCCTAAAAAGAAACAACAACAGCAACAAAAGGAAACGTAGTAAAGCTTGAGTCAGCGAGACTCCACAAAAGAAATTCCAAAGGCAAGCTCAACTTGAGAGGTAGAAACCAGATACTGAACCACTCGCCAGCCACTGACGGGTAAAACCTTGCGGGAAGGCCTAGTTCCTGGACATTCATTTCATTCTAACCAAGCGAATTAATTATGTCCATCCCAGTTATCAGTTGCAGAAAGTAGGCATTCTAGAAGCTATGAGGTAGTACAGAAATAGACAAAACTGTTCAAAGGCTTCAATCTTCCTGATTAGAAAACCCATATGATACAAGATAGAGGTCAAAAGCTTTAAACCAGAACATGGAAGGGAAGAAAGGAAAGGGAAAGGGAAAGGGAAAGGGAAAAGGAAAGGGAAAGGGAAAGGGAAAGGGAAAGGGAGGGGAGGGGAGGGGAGGGAAAGGGAAAGGAAGGGAAAGGGAAAGGAAGGGAAAGGGAAAGGAAAGGAAAGGAAAGGAAAGGAAAGGAAAGGAAAGGAAAAAGAAAAGCTTAGAACTTTCTATCAGATGGTCAGAATTTGAACTGTGAATTTCAACTTTAGACTCAACGTGATTCTGGACAACTCCCTTGTCTGTCCATGCCTCAATCATGCATCCATAAAAAGCGAACACGAGTCAGGAAGCACATGCCACGGGCAATGCAACCTTGCACAACCGTCCTACCAAGAACGCTTTCTTTCCATGAGAAGGCACCATCTTTGACTTTGTTCCTAACGTATAACAAACACTGCTGATTACATGCTCTAGGGCACAGAATGTAACGGCTGCAGGTCTCCGTTTTCTAAAACATCCACCGCAAACTCTGCAGGTAGGCCTGTCTGTTCCTTCAGAATATTTATATAACTGATATTTCTTAATCCTGCCTCCACAAGGAATGTACTGTAGTCAATCTTCCAAAACATGGCTTAAGACTTAATACCAAGCAAAACGCCATTCTAGCGATGCTCCAATCACCTTTTAGATCTTCCCATCTGAGCTCTCCCACTCTGCTTAGCCGACTCACTTTTTGATCAAATACCCACAAATTAGAAGATGATTATAACAATGTAAGGTGACTCTATTCGACTCCAGTGCATTTTTTCTGAATAATATTTGTAAGTACACATTAAAAGTAAAAACTCAGCAAACCTACAGCACTAGAACAAACCACTAAAGTTTGCATAGACACCTCACCTGCTAAGTCTTTTTCCTGGAGGCCACAACTGTATGCTGTATGGTCTTATATACAGCATACAAGTCTTAGCTAATAGCCCTTGAACCCTGGCCCCAAGGGAAGCCAGAAGGCAGCATTTCTTTGTCCTGTCGACCACACTTGAGTTCTCTACTTCTCTGCTTATCTAAGCTATATATTTGGATGTGTTGCTGTAAGTGCTCATGTAGCCCAGGGTAGCCTCAAACTCCTTCGTAGCAGAGGCTAGCTTCAAAAACCCAATCTTTCTGTCTGCCTCCCAAGTACTAGGACTACAGGTACAGAGCACCATGCCCAGTCAAACTCTACCTTCTGGCCATGGCCTGGGCAAATTCTCTCTTCTCCTTTGCCTTCCTTGACTGGCCCTGGGCCCTGATGGGGTTGCTGCTGTCATCTGGCACGTTACTTTCTGCTGATTAATTAGTAAGCATGACAACCAGGGTACAAACCCCAGCTTGCCCACACCTATGTTCTTTCCATAGTTATTGATCCAATCACTTTCAGAGGTAAAACCCATCCTTTGATGATATTCACATGGTTGATCTATGTCTAGACCCAGAGGTGGCTTACAAGAAGTTCCTGCAGCCATTGGTGGGGTGTGTGTGTGTGTGTGGGGGGTGATAGAAAGCAAAAGTTCTAAGAATTGTCGAGAAAGGGAAGGATCCTTCTCTATTTTTTTTTCCATGGTATGAAATGTAGTTGTGGTAGCTAGAGCTGGGGCAGTGATCTTTAATTTAAAAATGGAAGTCATGAATTTAATATGATGGGGCAATAAAACTCATGGAACCTACTTCCCAGTCTTCAGCTACCTACTTTCTGGCAAGTGAGAAAGGAAATCCTGTTTTACTTGAACCACAGTTTCTCTGGGATTTCTGACACTCTCACTCATCACCTTCATCAATACTGTAACTAATTCAAAATTTTTTTAATTAGTGTGTGTGTGTGTGATGTATGGGGGCCTATGCACATCCGTGGAAGTTAGAGATGAACAAGAACCAATCCTCTCCTTCCACTGTAGGCTTTGAAGCTCAAACTCCATCATCATCCAGGTTCTGTGGTGAGTGTGCTTTTAGCCCACTGAGCCATCCCGAGTATTTAAAATGTATATGGTGCATTAAGTAAAAACACATGGGCAACAGCTTTGGTTAAGAGTCTTCTTGCACTATAACCTGTGTTGGGACCAGCATTTTAATTAAAATATACAGCCAGGAGATCATAACTTCCCTGGGGAGGTGAAGTTGTTTTCACCGATGATTTCACATTTCCCAGGACTTCCCTAGAGCCCAGCTCTGGGGACTCCAATAAGACTCTGATGGGTATAACAGCATAACTCCTTTATCCTCACAGTGACGTGGCAACTTCTGAAGTTGGCAATCACTATTTACCCCTAACACCATGACTATACACAAAGGGATCCACATAGTGTGCCTTTTTGGATACTGCTGGAAGACATTATGTCTCCCTTCCTTCCATCCTCAGAAAACAGTCTCCCCAAAATAACTTTGCTCTCAGTGGTTTTGTATGATGGAAGGACAGCCAATATGGCAAAGTTATGGCATCATCATCATCATCATCCTCCTCCTCCCCTCCTCATCCTCCTCCTCATCACAGGTCTAGCTCCAGAGGAACGGTCACAGTCTCCTTGTTCTGCCTCATGCTCATGATACTCATGTTAGCTAATTACACAGCTTAGTTAGAGAAACCTATAGCTAAACTTTAGCAAATAAGTAGAGGTTTTACATGAACAAAACAATTATTTCCCTTAGAAGGTCATTTTAAGCAAGCTTGAGAAGTAGGTGAAAAAAAAAAAAAGGCCTTCCAAATAAACTAAGGAAATTTATATCAACACTACCTTATTTGACATATATTATTAGTCACTAATGTTTATCAAGTATACGTCAAAAGTCTTATATATGAATACTACCAGAGATATTAGACATTGACAATGTAAAGCTTGGGTCACTATCAATAGTTTAAAAAGTGGTTTTTAATTCCCAGTGGATCTTTGACTGTTTCTAGACATATTTTGTTGTAAGTAAGTGCCAGGGATGCTCCTGAAATTCCTGTAAAGCACAGGTCATTCCTATCAATAAGGAATTTTCATATGTAAATAAGATTGAAAACTGATGTTTTAAATTTATGTGCACTGGTGTGAAGGTGTCAGATCCCATGGAACTAGATTTACAGACAGTTTGGAACTGCCATCTGAGTGCTAGGAATTGAACCTGGGACCTTTGTGGAAGAGCAGACTGTGCTCTTGGCCACTGGGCCACCTCTCCAGCCCCTGAAAAACTCTTGCATTTTTATTGGCTAAGGGCTAGCGGCATCCCAATCCTGAGCTCAGAGTCAGAGGAAGCCAGGCCTTGTTGACTCTCCAGTTGGTTAAGGACCCTGTGAGCCCAATAAAACTGAATCAAGTTTATAAAGGTTAATGTTGCTCTGAAATTAACAAGGCATTCATTACCACTGGTCCCTTAGTTATCTAGTTGATCCTAAGAGTTCCTCAAGTGCATCTGTAAAACTGAAAGGAGGAACAAGTTCAAGTTCACAGGTCCTCCAATACCTCATCTCATCTCCTAAGATCCAGAGTCCACCTGGACACCCACCTCCATCTCTTTTACAGACTGTCTTTCCATTGCAATGCAAACACTACTATAGTAACTCTCCTTACTGGAAGAGCAAGGACTAACAGAGGGCAATTTCTGTCCCTCTTACCCGGGGCACTCCTTTCTCCAAGATGCATTTTCCTTGTGATGCTGGTACAAGCTCTTGCCCCCATGCCTGTAGCTCCTTCTTCACCCACGAACTCTAAATGTCAAGTGTCTCCGAAATGCTTGCAATGCTGTGGCATTTATCTACGTGAAACCTCTTTGGTTACAAGGATCAACCTAAGGAAAGGAAACTTCAGTGGTCTACATACAGTTTTCCTGCTCTTTGAGCCTACATGAAAATGTATTTATAAATAATTTCCTGGTCTGCGAATTTATTAGACCAATACCCATTATCCAGCGTCTTGTGTGTGTGTGTGTGTTTGTAATTGTCCCAAATTTGACCTTCCTGTACGTGAACTAGCCTTACATCCTCTAGACAATAGGTTGCCTCTCCTAATTGGAATCAGTTTTGCTAACCATGACTACAGCCCACTCTGCATGCAGTGCTGAGGAAGGCGGTATCCATTGAGGTCACCGGGGTTTATTCTAAACATTTTGATGGTATGTTAAATGCTCTCCAATACACGGAAAAGTCCTATCATTAAATTTAAACAGCCTGATGATGTGCTGAACAAGGCTATGAGAACAGCAGACAAATTGCTGTAATCTGCCGTGCTGTCACTTACCCTGCTCTTGAGCAGCCGTAATTGACTAATAGGATAATAAGGTGGCAGTTGACAAATCTCAAAGCTAGACTCCTTTGTTTGAAATGCCCTTGAGGAGGAAAGTCAAGAAGACAGAGAAGGTGTGATCAAAACCATTGCTCTGGTGCCACAAATGTAAACACGCGGTTCAAATGAACTCGGAAAGAGCCACCCAGCATCACAAGTAGACATGGGACTAGATGCTACAGGGTTTATTTCGTATTTAATTCTCTGACATGGGTAATCTTCCTCCCAGAAGAGTTTCCCCTCATAGACTCCATCTACACTGAAGAGGACTCAAGCGGAAGGACTATCCTGAGTGAGGCTCAGAAAGAACTTCTTTGCATCAGCACAACCAAAATCCAAGGTAGGGACCAATGACACTGTCTCGGCCTGAGCCATTCCCTGTGCATCTCTCAATCCTGAAGCCCCTTCAAAGCCCACAGTCTGGAAAGGGAAGGTACAGATTCTAGGCACCTTTTACATACAACTTATCCCTGCATACACCAATCCAGATAATATACTTCAATTGGCCCCATCTTTACTAAGCCTTTGAAATAAACTTTGCCCAGTGACATCCAGAGGAAGATGGCACCTACTCCCAACTGTAGAGGTCACCACTAGGCATTGCCCGAGCATCTGTCAACAAGGTCTGAATTATAAAACACCAAGCACACCATGGAAAACTAAGTATTTCATAGGACACGTTTGATGGGAGAATCATTACCAGGAAAACCACTTTAAATATGGGAAGAAAGCAACTTCTGCTGCTTTGGGCTGTGCATCCCTAACCCTCAAGTCTAAAATACTTCAATGTCAGATTTGGGGATAAAGGAGAGTCAGCTTTCAAAAACCTATGTAAATATTCTAAACCACTTCTACAGCCAAGCATCTCCAACCAGGAGACACTCACTTCATTACTACTACTTAGAGAACCCTTGTCCGCTGAGAAAATAGAGAGGAAGAGGAGTATTAGGAAATGGCATGAAACCTTAGGACCCTGAGGTCACAGTAGAGACCGTGGCTCTCACTAGAGATGGGGTATCGCCGATAATTCTGAGAAGAGAGAAGAAAGGGGATGATTTGTGCAAACATCCCTCTGGTGGCAGCTGAGTAGTCCAGAATGTGTGGGATGTGGAAACGGAGAAGGCAAGGAGGTTATTGCCATGGTCAGACGGGGATGACCACAGATGGGGCGGGTGAGGTACCAACAGCAGCGTATAGAACCGTCTAACTTCTGGACACATCCAGAAGCTCCAAGCAACCAGGCATGGGAATTCGGTGGATGTGGACAAGGAAAAGGAGAAGAGGCTACCAAGGTTTCTGAGAAGCCTTCCTAAGAGAAAAAAAAACCTTGTTTTTCCTGAGATGAGAAGGCTGTAGAAAAGAACATCTGGGTAGTTGCAGGACACAGTGTGTGTGTGTGTGTGTGTGTGTTTGTGTGTGTGTGTGTGTGTCAAAGAGAGAAACGAATCAACAGCTTCATTTTGGATATGTTATTACAAAATACCATTACAATTTTTTCACATCTAAAATTGTGTGCTCCGCCTCACTTCTGGACACTGTAGAATATTTATATGTCTGTAACACCTCTACATACACTCATGCGCGTAAGCATGCACACAGGGCACACACATACAAAATTGTACTTCTGCACAAGTACTGGGGAAAACTGAAAGTAAGCGTGGACTGATGGACAGGGGAATGACATTCCCTTCTTTTATCTTTCCTTCAGAACCAGAAATAGCCTTGATCTACCATCATGTTGATTTCTAAGCGAACTCTCTACTGAACGAGCATCTCCTGGCATTATCGGCACAATGAAGTAAAAAGGAAAAACATTAGCATTTTCCAATCTGTCCACAAATGAAGCACAGAAAAGCCATTTGGACAGAAGCAAAGGTCTCCAAGAACAAGTCAGCCATGCTGTTAATATTCCAGAGCTAGAGAAATCTGCTCCATGCCAAGGCCATATTGGAGGTCTTTAGGGAGAAAGGCATGGGGAAAAAAAAAAAAAAAGATCCCTGGGATCCACTGAGGATTGCTGGGTGAAAATGGACTTGAGCCTGTGAGGTGAGAAGTATTCAGGTTGACCCCTGTGGGACCCAGCCTAGCCATTTAAAGCGCTGGCACTCCATCAGGATGCTAAGCCCCCCATGGAGCCCAGCATGTGAGCGCACCCCTCCCTAATCCCAGATGCCTTCCATCTCTCTGGCTGGCCTGGAATAAGCCATCCTTTAAAGCAGGGCGCTAACCACTTGCCACAGTCGCTGCACTTCTGGTTCAGAAAGTGGCCAGGGACCAAATCCGCCCTTGACTACTTCATCCAAGCTCCTGAAAGCCTTGCTTCTCCATCCCTGTCACATCTGTACTACAGTACTTTAACAAGATTTATCCTGAGTCAGTTTAGAAAGAGCCTCCACTCCAGGGGGCTGGCCCAATCACCCGAGGGCGGGTCTGACTGCTTCCACTTGTAATAAGAACCCCAGGTAGCTTCATGCTGAAAAAAAAAAAAAATCAAACAGTAAACAACTTCATGCAAGAATGAAGGGAAGTTATTAAGACCCAGCCTGGCCTGAGTGTTCTATGAAAATGTTACTGTCGTTAATTACCTTTCAATGATAATGCAAATGACAGAAAATAATGAGAATGTTTACCCGGAAAACTAATGGGATTTGGCATTGCCAGAATAACAGGACGCAGGCAGAGCGTCCTCATTCTTCTAGGTCTGGCTCTGCAGACCTGCTTCAAGGGTTTCATTCCGGAAACTAATCAGGTTCTCCTTTAGAGTCAATGAAACAAACACCGTTTGCTTCCTTCCTGCCTGGCACCTCCACTCACTGGTGACCACTCAGAACTATAGGAGTCCATGGGCATGCCCCAACACTCAGCTGTATTCCACACTGCTCTACTGTGGTGTACATGACGTGGCTTCCTGGGAGTCCTCAAGGTGCGTGTGACAAAAGCAACAAGGCTGTAAAACGTAAAGCCGGCTATGGACTTACGCTGTACCTGGAGCATCATAAGAACTGATAATATGTTGGATGTTTATTCTACTTACAAAGAAATTACTATATTGCAGTATCGCAGGGCATTAAACCTGGAAAGGCACACACATCTACATGCATGTGCATATGTACACACATATATGTACCTCCACACACAAGTTAGAGTTTCAATCTAAAGAAAAGTGTCCTTAGAAAAATTCCCAAATTACCATGCAGTAAACCATTTCTTTACAATAAAATCTTCCTGTTCATATATGAATTTCCAGGCATCTTTTATAAGTAGTCATATAAAACACACAAATACAAACACACACACTTTCTCTCCCACCTCTCTCAGAGAAACACACATACACACATATGCACGAATATGCATGTTCATCTCGCGCGCATGCCTACCCCCTTCCCTTCTTTCCTTCGGTACTAAAATTCAGAATCGGAAAAGAAATTTAAAATCAGTCAAAAAGAAAACAAGAAAACTTGGGATTTGAGCAGGCGTACATTTGGAGCAGGAGGGAGCCAGCTGGTTAGCTGGCCTTTGAAAGGGTATCAGGGAAGCAGGCGCAATGCCATTCATTAATCCTGCACTTTTCCCTCTTTTGCCAACTCTCAGGGCTTACATTACTGAGCCATCGTGGAGATTAAAAATGGGTCTCCAGAAAGGTTTCTACTTCCCCAGGAACCCTCCTCTCTCTTCTCCCCACCTGCTGCCCCTTCACAAGGCAGCAAAGTCAAATCCAAAAGAAAAATATTAAAATCAAACTCGGCTTTAGGGATTTGGGGAGAGAGATGAGTGCAGCCTCTTATCTAGGTTTTAGCACAAGATTCCTCCTCTAATGTCTCCTTAATTACATCCAGAGAAAGAGCAGGGACCAACAGAATAGCTGCCCTGTAAGCCCACTGCCCTTCAGGGCAGGGTCCAGGCTCCCCGGTACATCCATCCCCACAGGAAAATGATGGTGCTGCATACTCAGCACCCTCCTCCCTGGGTGGCACCCAGCCTACATCAGACTTCTAGCCTTGCTTCCCATCACCCCCATCTGTTCGGCATCCCCCCCCCTGCTCCAAAGGTACCCCCTGCTTGTCATTCTTTCCACAGAATTTCCCTGCTGGGCGACTACATTGTTATTTGTCAACTGGAAAGAATGCATGAGTGTGGCCATGTTTCCACAAGGCCAAAACAACAGACAGTTTAAAAGGGAGTAATTGCAGCAGACTTGTTCAGTCCTTGCTATCTATCTGATGTCCTTCTTCTTAGAACACAAAACAGGGTAAGGTGCCACACCACCTACCCAGAAGCCTGAGGCAAGCTGGAGGCCAGCTGTGGTTCATAGAAAAATCTTCATGTTGGGGTGAGGGGAGTCAATAAATGAATGTATAGGTGCCACTTTGAGAGAGCCAAGGCACACGGTCCCAAATATCATCCTATGGGTGTGTTTTGAAAACTCATCATTTTGCCATATGGTGGTGGCACACGCCTTTAATCCCAGCACTTGGAAGGCAGAGGTAGGCCAGACTGAAGTGGTGGCCAGCCTGGTCTACAGAGTTCCAGGACAGTCAGGAGTACACAGAGAAACCCTGTCTCAAAAAACAAAACTCTCACCATATTTCTTGTTTCAGTCTTGCAAACTGAGTGGCTAGACAAGGGTAGCGATCTCAAAGCCCTAGAAATGCTAGATAGTCGTGTTCTCAGACATTCAGCCCACTGAACAGCACTGTGGTTCCTTCATTACCAAGCCTGTCACTTTTAGATGCCACTAGTACATAATTATACCGCTATGACAAAGTGAAGCCTAACTCCTCTCTCTGCTGTCTTTTTTTCTGGGTTTTGTCAAATGTGTGAACCACTATGGGACAGAGGAAGTGGGCCACCAGACACTTCCTATGTTAGTACTAGACACTTCCTATATTAGTCTGCGAAGTCACCTGAAAACAAAACAAAACAAAACAAAAAAAAAAAACCCTAACTGTCCTTGTCAAGCAGAGATGGATGTGAAGAGAAAAATCCCCAGTACAAGACAAGGCAGTCAGGGGCTCCAAATCCGAGGTATCTTGCAGCCATTTAATCTATGGGAGAGGGTTTTTACATTGCCCACTAAGCCCAG
Organism: Dicrostonyx torquatus; assembly: GCA_028555095.1. Classification (NCBI taxonomy): domain Eukaryota; kingdom Metazoa; phylum Chordata; class Mammalia; order Rodentia; family Cricetidae; genus Dicrostonyx; species Dicrostonyx torquatus. The sequence continues at coordinate 890,454 of JAQHUG010000348.1, read as the reverse complement.
TCTGCAGAAGAAAACTAAAGATGAACGAACACAGCATTCCCTAGCTGGGAAAATGACACCAATCAGATCAGCGAAGAGCTAGGAAACTACCATTTGCCAATTCTTGATTTGTTTTTATTCAAAACAACTGGCCCCCAAATGCTTCCTTGTTCTGCCCACCACATCTAAAACTGGAGGAAAAAGAAGTGATTGATAATAAAGCTTTCACTATTATCCAGGGGGTGGGGATGCAAAAGCAATCTGAATAAAAGGCCATTTACTCTCCCGTTTCTGAATACATTTACTCCGTTTTGGTAAGTACACATTTACACTGGAGAGAAGATGGTCTTCGGAATAGGCACACACTAGGATTAAATTTACATTCTCTGTCCAAACACGGGCACACACTTTTTAAACTGACAGAGCTATGGGTTGGACTTACATTTGCAAACAAAAGTAAGTTGTTTCTAAGGGGGAAAAAATGCAACTTTCAACGCTTATAAAAATAGAATTTCCTATCACTCACGTTCAGATTTGGGAAAACCCAAGAGAGAAGTGACCGGTTTTGATGGCAAAGCATTCATGACATTTCTTGCCAGGCTTCATAGCCAGCACAGACTTGACCCATCCCAGGAAGGGGGAGAAGTTTGTGGGTATAAATAATTAGGTAAAATGAGCTTGCGGACACTGGGAGATGAGCCTAGTGACAGAGTCACAGTGACAGCTTGCTGATGTGTTCGGAAGACATCAGATGCTCCTAAGAGTCACTCTGGAAAGGATCAAGTAGGTTCCTACTGCGTAAAACATGAACACTGGGAGAAAGCCTGTATTCAACAGTTACACTAGACCCTGCACAGAGAATGGGGGAGTCTGGAGATTGTATCCCCAAGGTACTCCAGGCCTGTGTTTGGAAGAAGCAGTGAGCTACATCAAACCCACAAAGCTTACTGGCTGTCAGAGTTTTTTAAACGATGCCACCTTTGGGGCTGAGGAGTCAGGAAAGTATACATCTAAGAGGGGGAAAAAGATGTCACTTTCTATGCGGCGATCTGAAGACGGAAAACTCCATGTCCGGACATACTTTTTGTTCGTTTAGAACTACTGATCTAAATCCAACTTGGACTTAAGTGAGCACACAGTGAGGTTTAGTTCAACCACAGAAAAAATGGACCCAGTTAGGCCTAATGGAAGCTTCTCCCCAGGTGACTGCAAGACACGCCATGAAGTCAAGGAGCAGGAATCCTAGGAGAGCAAGCCAAGGTGTTAACATTCACTGTGTTCCCTGGGGACAAGGAAAAGGAGGAAAGCCAACACGTGGTCAGGTATGACGCGTGGTCTGAACAAAAAGGTCTCAAGGTGCCCAGGCTGAGCAAGGAGTCCGTGATTTTTATGCATAGACAAGTCAAACAAAGAAGCTCTTCCATTGTTTTATAAAAGCAAATTCAAACACTTGGGTTGTATTATCACTATCTGGAAGAAATCACCTGGGCATTGCTGCTCAATAAATTTCCAGTTCATGACTAAGAATGGACAAAGATACAGAACCCCAAATTACCATTTACATCAAGAAACAGAGCATTCGCTGTTAGAGGGTGATGGTGACCTCAAGATGAATCTACTCTGCTTTTCAATCCCTCCCAGCATTGACATATGGAGGAAATCAGCACACTTTGCCAACACACGGCTACCAAGCTGGATGGACTCAAGACCGGGAGCAGCAGAGACCCCCAACTCCATGTCATCGCCTGCGGTCTAACTAGGGTCCGGATGTCACAAGCCTTGTGCGCATGCATTCCCGCTAGCAATGACTCACTTAGTGGCCAGCTGAACCAGAGTAAGACAAGGCCGAAAGCAGACTCGAAAGCATCTTTCGAGTGAGATGGCTCGGTGGGTTCAGGTGTTTGTTGCCAAACCTGACCACCTGAGTTTGATCCCTGGGGCCTCTCACAAGGTGGAAGGAGAGAACCAGCTCCTGCCAGTTGTCTTCTGATCTTCACACATGTGCACCTAGACAACACATTCTCTCTCTCTCCCTCTCTCTCTCATCCTCTCCCTCTAAATAAATAAATAAATAAATAAATAAATAAATAAATAAATAAATAAATGTGATGCATAAAAAAATAAAAGGAAAGTTGCTATCAACAAACCACTGGCTACAGTTTTGTTGGTGTCTACTGTTGGTTAAGCATTTGACATTCTTTCCTGTTCTTTTTTTCTTTTCCCCACCAAGTTATCAGTACATGCAGGGAGGAGGTCAAGCTCAGGTGTAGCCAACCCGAAAACCCAGTCTCCCATAGGCAGCATTCTCCATCTGCTACTGAGAAAGACATTTATGTGAGCCCTGTGCACAGACTCCGCCCCTACAGACTGGCTAAAGGTACAAGTGAAACTAGAACTCTGGGCTGCAAGAAATACATTCTATAGTGTGAGTGCCAGCGTTTATTTACCGAGGGGTTTCTTAGCCAGCCCAGAGTGCTGACTTAGGGAACTCTTGAGTTGGTGGGATTCCTTGACTGGTGAGTTGGTGGAATCCCTTGTTCCCCAGCATAGCTATGTCATGCCAGGCCGACAAAGTCAAACCTCCCAGGAGAACAACAGAAAAACCTAACTTAGCCTTCAGCCACCCTGTGCAAAGAGAAGAGACGACACCAAGGACAGCAAGAATCTTCTTTAATCCCCACCCCCTTTCCTCTCTGTGCTAGACCAGGAGCAGCCCAGGCTCTTGATCTAGTACACTTAGCCTTAAATAGAAACCGTGCCGTTATCAGCCAGGGCAAGAGACATTGCAAGTGCACTCAACCATCTAGACACAAGGAATTTCTTTTTTTAGCCCCTTAGGTGTTTCTCGGTATTTCCCATCAACTTTCTAACTTTCAATGGGGAGTTCCTTTATTTTTTATTCCATAAAACAAACAAACAAAAAACCCCATACAACTCTAGGATTTGCGTGTATTATCGCCAAGCTAAACAGGCATCGCTGTCATAAATCATTCATTCATCCCATCTGTATTTATTAAGCTCTTAATATGCACACGACATTGAATTTTTCTAGATCTGTGCCCAGCAGCACAGAGGAGGCAAGAGACCATGTGAGGCTGTCCTTTGGGAACTCACCTACTTGAGAGTATTTATGTATTTATTTCCATTTACTTATGTTCAGCTGTGAGTTTCTCAAACCAAGGAAAAGAGGGAACGAGAAACTGTCAACAGAAAACCCCAGCACTTTTCAAGACGCTAAGACAAGCAAAAGAGAAGACAGTATAACCTGATTCTTTGTTGCTTTGTTTTATTTGAGATAGGGCCTCACTACATATCCTAGGCTGGCCTGGAACTCAGAAGCTTGCCTCCACCTCCCAAATGGTGGGATTAAACCCATGTGCCACCATTTTAACAGCAAGTTAACTTCATGGCTTCTAGAGACATTTTCAGTATATCTTCCCCTGGTGAACTACAACTGCCCAGTGAATGAGTGATTGGAGGAAAGAAAATACTCTATTTTGAAACTCTGGGCTTATTATATTAATACATTAGAACATTTTATATGTTTCCAGTGTGTAAACCACTGAGTTAAAATTGACTCATAAAATGCACATTTAATGATTTATCATTGATTCAACTGAACATGGATCAAAAGAGCATTACTGAAAACATAAAGACAGTCTAAAATATTATTCCCATTTCCAGTGACCTATAGCTAAACCCCAGTTCTTCTAGTTTTGGTCAGACTTTTGCTTGCCCAGAGATATTTAGTCTTACACTAAGTTGACAGGCAAGCTTTATCAAAATATCAAATTCTGACTAGGAATCTAAGAACAGGCCAGATCCCAGTATGTCAGTGCTTTCTGGGTTGTCAATGTTGTGAGGAAAAAAAAAACTGAAAGTAATAAGGTAGGTCCATATCCCAAAAATCCACACTGTGAATGCTATTCTAATGACAGATGTCGGGAACAGTCAAATTCTGAGATACAGCTCTCGCTGATTTCATCTGTACCATTTCCAAGCGTATGGAAAATAACATCTGTCACTTAAGGGCCAGTAACTGACCAGAAGTCCTTAAAAATCTGTTCATTAACAAGAACACAAGGGAGGCTGAGTTATTTTCTTGGTGTCTCTATGGGAGCTCCTGCTCTCACGAACACACTGGAAACATTAAGAGGCTTGCAAAGACCAGCTTAGAAGGGGAGCCCAGGACTGTAAGCCTCTGGAAATAGCCTCTCTCCTAAAAAGGAAAGAAGAGTCAGGTGTGGTGTACACCTTTAATTCCAGCACTTGGGAGGCAGATGGGTTTCTGTGAGTTCAAGGCCAGCCTAGGCTACAGAGTGAGTTCCAGAGCAGCCAGGGCTACACACAGAGACCCTGTTTTAAAAAAAATTAAAATTAAAATTAAAAACATGACAAACGAGTGAATGAGTGAACAGTTAAATAAAGGAAAGGGAAGGAGAAGAAAGAGCAACTCCAAAACCAAACCTGGTGCCTACGATCTTCTTGTTCAATTTCGTTTTATTTTTAGGTAGGCAGGATCTCCTGCTCTGGCCAACACACTGGAATTAAGGGGCCTGCAGAGAACAGCTTGGAAGGGGAACCCAAGACTTTTTCAGTACCAGATTCTGTTCTATTTCCAGGACCGCAATTATCTGGAACCAGAGTCTTTCTTCTAAAAAAGAAAAGAAGGAAAAACAACCCCAGCGACAAACCTGGTTGCCTACGCTCTTCTTGGTCAATTTCGTTGTATTTTTAAGCAGACAAATACATAGCAAAGAATGGCGAGAAGAGCAGGTGGCTATGTCATATTTTAAGGGAACGTGGAGGAAGGTAAGAAAGTTACTTAAACCTCTTTGACTTCAGGTTCATCGTGTGGGAAATGAGCACCCTCTGAGGGAAAACTAAAAACGGCGCCGTTTCTAAACTATTACAGAGACTGGGCAAGTCTAAGTACATGAGACAGGACACCAGCCACCTCCTGCAGTGGAATGAGATCATCCTCATGTCTGTGCTCTGTAACTCATGGGATTCCCAGAAGGGGGCACCTCATCCCTGCTACCCAGTCACTTTAAGATGTCCTTGGGATCGAGTCCTGTAATTAAAAAGTTTAGCCAAGCCGGGTAGTGGTGGTGCAGGCTTTTAATCCCAGCACTCGGGAGGCAGAGGCAGGCGGATCTCTGTGAGTTCGAGACCAGCCTGATCTACAAGAGCTAGTTCCAGGACAGGCTCCAAAGCTACAGAGAAACCCTGTCTTGAAAAAAAAAAAGTGTGTGTGTGTGTGTAAGTATGGACGTTCCCCCCCATTCACTCTAGTAATGAAGCTGACTGGCTCCATGAAGAACTTACAAAACGTGTTCACAGCCAAGCCCTGCCATCTTGACATGGTGCCTGGCACCTGGGAAGCAGCTTAATAAACTGTTGGGTAAAAGAAGGTGATTGGTAACCAGTTTCCTCCCTAAGGGAGCGATAATCTAGAACACTGGAGTGAAAAGAAGATAACTGTGGGGGTGGGGGTCATCATTTCCAAGCCCGTCACTGCCGGGTGGCTGTCATTTATCTTCTAATTACAGGCACGCTCTCCCAACAGGCCACGCTCCTCCCAGGCTTTAGAGAAGAGTGTTAAGTCTGGGCCGTGGTGGAGCACGTCTTTCATTCCAGCACTCAGGAGGCAGAGGCAGGTGGACGTCTGTGAGTTCGAGACCAGTCTGTGCTACAAAGCGAGTTCCAGGACAGGCTCCAAAACTACACAGAGAAACCCTGTCTCGAAAAACCAAAACAACAACAACAACAAGGAAAAGCACACACTTCTTAGAAGCTCCATTTGCCACACAAAATCAACTCCACTGTGCCTTCTTTTGTTATTTTTCCTAGCAATTCCACAAATTGGGGCGTTATTTGTTTCCCTCAGAGATAGGAGCACACTGTAGAAATTTAACAAATATTTCATTTTAATTAATTCACTCTTCCCCATAGGTCTCTAGCCTAGAGTGACCTTGAACTCCTGATCTTTCTACCACTACCTCCCAAGAGCCAGAATTATGGGTGTCTGGTGCCAGGCCCAGCTATTAATTTGCTTCTTGAAGCTGGAGTTAATGCTTCGAACAGTGTTCCAGAAGCTGTCTACATGGCCCTTTACACTGTCTCTCTGCCCAACTAGTTTCATGTAAGAGTAAACGAGGACCAGCGACGAAACAAGGAAAGGGCAGGACTGGTATCCATGGCCGGCGGAAGTAACAGATCTCGTATCCGTTGACATCAGAAGCACTGAGAATCCTTCTAATATTGAAAACCAGGAAGCCACAACCAATCAATCTGAGTTTCACCAGTTTAAACCTGTTAATCATTCCCAGGAATAAACACCCTCCAATGTCACAGCTCGGTTCAGGCCTCATAACCCCAGAGCATGTATTTAGAAATTCTCCTAATACAGGCAGTGAAAAACTTCCTTACCACATAAAATATTCATATTTTGTGTGTCAGACTTCATACGCAACTGGTATGTGTCAAAAACAAATAATGATATAGACCCTGGGCATCTGAAAAATTAATGGATGGGAAAGATCTTACAAGGAAAATACTTGTCTCATTAGAAAAGGACAGCACACGGCTTACGTCTAATTTCCAGGAGGACAATGGCGACACAAGCCACCCGAGACAGGGAAGCGAGAAGGTGTGTCCCTCCCTCCACAAGCCCCATCTTATAGCGCTTTACTACTTCAAAACACGCAGAATCAGAACTTCAAGCACAGAGAGCAAACAAAAAAGGAGAGGTAGCCTGTGTTTATCCATCGGTCTCTTTCTGCATCAGATATAAAGACAGTCTAGATCAGGCCTGACCATGTATGTCCATCTAGAAACAAACCTAGTTCTCTGTAGAAGACGTAGCATTTTCCAAGAATCCCTCTTCCTCCTCTCCTCGTTCCAAGCTCATCTTGGACCAGACAGCAAAGCTACTTCAGCAAGGTAAATATTCCCATAGTTGCCCAACAGGTGACAGTGAGCTAGCTGTCAACATTTCAATAAGTAATAAAATCTGCAAGTTTCCTTATTGTTTATCTTTCTACCCTCACGCCCATTTCTCCTGATTTTGACTATTTTGACTACTATGGAAGGGTTGCTACGGGCCGCCAGCACCAGAGTCCTCTGTGGAGGCCCCCTGAGTCAGCATGATGTCCTTTTGAGCATGTGTTTCTTTTGATATTAGTGGTGTAAGGAAAGTTCTGGTAAGAACTACACCTTACACTAAACCCTTTGCAAGACAGATTAACTGACTGCAGCTTTACTGACTGTGAGTGTGGATTACTCTCTTTCCACAGCCTAACTAACTAAAATGTATCTTGAGCTATCTTTCAGCCCCTTAAAAGCCAGTACTTGGAGACCTCTGTGTCTGACCTAACTTCTTTGTAATGATCAGGTAAAACCTTTTAGTGACATATTAGCAGGACCCTACCTTCCACCAAACACAAAAGCCCAAGAATGTTGTCAGACAGCATCGGAGGCCTACAACAGAGAATTCCCACCTTGGCGCTAACCCACCTACCTGCTATCTTCATCAATGTATTTTAAAGGGGTCTTGTTCAGTTGCTTTCTTTGTTCCGTGGCTATAAAACCCTCACGGAAACTGCTACCACACTGAACACGGAATTTAGGGTGAACAGTTCCTGGGCTCTGGTCACTGAAGTCTGGCTCCAGAATAAACCATCTCTTATTCCCCTCGAGGGAAGGACTGGGTTTTTGCAATGACAGTGGAGGCTTCATGGCTCCTTTGCTTCCTGCTGAGCACACCAGCATTTTCAGCTGGGACACTTGAAAAATGAAAAGTTCAATTCAGTATTAACACTGGAAAACGAGATGTTCTGAATGAGAAACGGGCCCTCAGTTTGCCGTTTTGAGGAGCCACAAGCGATGGCATGTCGTGTAGCAATCTATGAAATACGGTGAAGTGCACCATCGCAAAACACTCGGAACTGGGAGGAAATCCATTCTAGGTCTTCCTGACTACGTTCACATTTTAAAACAAATTACCTTAGAATTATTTCTCTGTGATTAGGAGGTGCTCACTCCTGAGAGCAACTCATAAAGTTTGGTGATCAGCTTTTTAAAAGTTCAGGTTTTATATGCCTATAAAACACACCTGTCCCTGTCCCCCGTGGAATGGTTCATTGGTTCATTTGTTTGCTTTTTTTTTCCCCTTTCTCTTTTTTCTTTTACACTTGAACTTTTTAATTTACTAAATAAGGGTGGCTCTGAGACATTTTGGAAGAAGGTAAGCACTACTTCCTTGTTCATAACACGAAAGAGCAATCTATTAACTCAACTAGGATCTAAACTTTAAAGAAATAATTTCTTGGTTCATTTACGCCAAACATTAAAGTTTCTGGTAACTTGGGCAATAGTCATTTGTTATAGAGAAATGAGCTTAACTGTATGCTGGGGTAAGGGTGGGGATTTAAATAAAGAAATGCTACTAAGGGGCTGGAGAGAAGGCTCAGAGGTTAAGAGCATTGCCTGCTCTTCCAAAGGTCCTGAGTTCAATTCCCAGCAACCACATGGTGGCTCACAACCATCTGTAGTGGGGTTTGGTGCCCTCTTCTGGCCTGCAGGCATACACACAGACAGAATGTTGTATACATAATAAATAAATAAAAGACTAATAACATAGAATTAGGAAGAACTCAAGACAACTCTTTTCCAGAACTGGATTTACAAGAAATAAATGAAAGTTTAGACTATTTCTTATCTACTACAGATTAGTCTCTTTAAGAATTCAAGGATCAGATAATAAAAGGTTAGAATCAGTGGGACACAGGCCTTGTGGAACTAAATGCCATCTAGCAGTCTATAAACAGCTAGGTCATGAGGAAGATGGGCAGCCTTGGGGGTCCACACACCAGGTCCTCCAACAAGGGAATCTGGCGGAGTCTGATTGTTGGGCGAACTTTGATCAAACATAAGACAAAATGAAAACAGAAAAACCCGAGAAAGCCTTTCTAGAATTTACTTGTCTATCCTAGGAGTCACTAAGTCAAATGACGATAAACCCCTGGCAGCCCACCCAGGGACAGACAGACATGCACATACATGCACGCACGCACGCGTGCTGATACCTTTGGATGTTGAGCTCTCATCTGTAAACTGGACTAACAGAATTACATAGGTAACCGCGCCAGGGGTAATCTTGAGTGATATTTAATTAGCTATAAATGAAACATCTAGTTTTCTAATTCCCGCTGCAGCGGAATGGCCTGACTTGGCATACTTCTCAATGACTTCCTCTAGTGTAGGAGATGGTCACACTTAGCAACGCTTGCTCTTTCCTAGGCGTCAGTCTCTGTAAATCATGCTAAATGGATAGGCCAAGTAAACCCCATTTTAAAAAACTGACTTAAACAAAACAGAGCCATCCAGCCCAACATCAGTGTCTCCCTGGCCTGGGCAAGCCTAAGAAAGGAAGCCCTGTCCTTGCTGTGACAGAGGCATCAGAAGCATCCAGAGTCTTTTAGCACTTCCAGGCTTTTGATCTTCCGGTTAAGGTCTTTTCCAGCCAGGGACCCTCAATTGCCACTCCTATGACAATGGACTAATAGAGCTGTCAAAGGTAACGGAACTGTTCAAACCATGACATTGTATTATCCTTAAGGAATCTAATTCAACTCCAACTGTTTGGGAAAGAGGTGTCCTATTGTAATACCCTTAGGAGAAAGGGGGACAGATTTCTCAATAAGGCAGACATACCAATGGTCTAATGACAGGGCTGACATTAACTTAAATGCCTTTTCAAACACTCATCTCTTTTCCTGCTATCTATCCCTTACACTATTCAAGTCAAACAGAATAAAAAAGAACAGGCAGCATTCAAAAAAAAAAAAAACACTATTATGATGGCAGCCACCATGAAGGCTTCCAATACATTGCTGTTGAATAGGTGACTCAGAACAGGCTGCTTCTCAATGCCCCAGAGAGTGTGAGGACAGCTCTCTTGTTCCAAGGACCATCTGCCTGGAAAAAGGTAAGCAATCAACAGATAAAATTAACAAATTGTGTGTGTGTGTGTGTGTATGTGTGTGTGTATGTGTATGTGTGTGTGTGTGATGCTACAAAACAGCACCCCCAACCAAAGTGTACCTATTTCTGCTTCTGTGCATCTACTTTGCCATTTCTCTGGACCAAGAGGCTAAAGACCAGCCTATGTGAGATCACAGATACCCTGGACGTCAGCTCCTGGTTTCAGTGTCTGGTGCCTGGCACCATTCTGGGGAGCTTTCATGGCAGAGAATATGAGCATAGTCTAGTGGGGAAAGACAGCAACAAGGGAGAGAGAGAGCAACAAGGGAAAGAGAGAGATCAACAAGAAAACAACCAAGAGAATATATCATGGTGGGGCATGGCACAGCAGTGTCCCATATCAGAAGACACGGTCACAGAAGGCCAATTTCAGAGAGCCTCCAAATAGGTTGTTTGAGGCCAAAATCAGTAGAAACACAGAAGGAGCCTAGAGAAATTAGGCAGAGGGTAGCATAGGTAGAAAGAGAGATAGACAAGAGTAACATCCCTGAGACAGGGACTGGAAGGAGGAGACAGGCCAGAAGAACCCCGAGAATAGATAGAATGGCCGCGGGTAAGGTGGTGGGATCAGACTGAGGAGATGGCTCCCACTGTGGGAGCTGGCTGAAACGAACGGGTTTAATTTCAAGTGTGATGGGAAAACTGAAAGTTCTCAGGAAGAGTTTTTTTTTTTAAATTCTTATTTATTATGTATATAGTGTTCTGGGCACCAGATCTCATTATAGATGGGTGTGAGCCACCATGTGGTTGCTGGGAATTGAACTCAGGGCCTCCGGAACAGCAGTCACTTCTCTTAACCTCTGAGCCATCTCTCCAGCCCTCAGGAAGAGTTTTAACACACTCTCTGACACCTCTTCAATGTCTACGTAGGAAACTCTGGCCACAGACTTTAGTACGCATGTGTTGAAATGTTCGTTTAATGGGATATAAAGTGAAAAAAAAATTCCAATGATATGGTGACAATGGCTCTACCACAAAGATAAGGACTAAAGGGAGCCCCAAATAATTAGCAGTGGGGTAACCAGATTTAAGGGAAGGGCCTTTCAGGTAGAAGACTTGGGAGACTAAAGGCATTAGGGCCCAGAACAACAACAACAAAAATAAAATGGTGGGGGGTGGTAGGAAGGGAGGGAGTGGAGCAGAACCCAAGTTAGTGGTTTATGCTACAACAGTGTAAATTCTTAGTTTGAAAACACTGTGGCTGTTCTTTAGGGGACTTTAGCGGAGGCTGGGTGGAGGGGAGAAGAGAAGCTCCAGACAGTCTCCATCATGTTTTATAAGTGTCAAATTATTTCCAAATGCTAAAACAATGAAAGGCCGGTTTACAGTCATATAACTGATGGATGGTGATTTGTACTTAAAACCAAATGAAAACCTTGTTTCCAAGTCTTTTTGTTGTTGCTGCTTTTGTTGTTTGTCGAAACAGGGTTTCTCTGTGTAGCCCTGGCTGTCCTCGAACTCACAGAGATCCACCTTTCTCTGCCTCCCAAATGCTGGGAGGGGGGAGCACAGCTAAGTGGATCCCTTGAGTTCAAGGCCAGCTAGGCTACACAGAGAAATCCTGTTTGGAAAAACAACAACAACAATATAATTTGGAAACAAATTCACAGTTGACTGCAATATGCATTTGTCATCTATCTGTCACCACTCACTCTCACCACATCACTTCTCTAGCAATCCTTCAAGACAGAGGTTTACAGACTGATCTGTAATGATGGCCAGGACGTGGGCCTCACATACTTTGAACATTTCTGTCTCCTTAAAGGGCTACCTGTGCCTTGGGTAAAATGTCACAAGCAGACAGTCAATAGGAGTCATCAGTTCACAGCTCCGGGTAGATCATGGAAGTAAAGGCAGGGGAGGTCAAAATGGCCTGCTAAGGAAGCCACAGTCAGTACCGGAGAAAAGCTAAATCAGATCAAGAGTACCGTTCCCTAGTCAGCCCACTCACTGCTAAGGTAACACATTTGTCTAAGGCCAGGACATGCCTTCCTCTACAGAAATCCAGGTAAGATGGTCACCCTGATACAGCATACAACTGTATCACAAAAACAGCAGAAATACCCCGTGAAAGATTAGGATTGAGGAAAACGCATCCCATCTGCTTTCTTACCCCTAGGAACCATGCAGCTTAGCAAGGGGTGCACTGAAGAACCGTGACAAGGGTGAGAAGTGTAGAAAGGGAGGAAGCGTCCACGGGCAAACGGAGAAGTTAATCTGAGAACCAATCATGTGTGGGCTTCCCTTTGTATCCGAGGCTCTCCGGTTAAATGCCACAACCACCTGGCGTAAGGGTCAGTGTCCTCAGTGTTCAGATAATTTCACCAAAGCTTAAAAATGGGCCAGAGTTTAGGGAATAACTACAGGAATCTTTGTGGATAATCATGGCAGTATCCACAAGATCCGGAACCAGAAAACAAATTAATATATCCCACTAGTGTTCATTGTGTGGCTGAGAAGCAACTTGGCTGTTGGATATGGCTAGGACATAGAAGGAAACACATAAGCCTGCAAGGCCTAAATCTACAGGATGTCAGCCGACAGCGATAACAGATGCCAGATGGACCACGGCCAAGAGTTTGGACACCAGAAACAAACCACCAAGGCTGGCATCTGGTGCCAAGACTCTCTCTGGCTGTGGGAACGTGGTTATCACCACACTCTGCAAAACTTTGACCACATTTGCTCTCAATGGTGTATGACTGTGGTACTGGCCTCATCGAGAAGTTCATACTTAACCTAGGGCCTAGCTCATAGTAATTCTTTGTAATTAAAAAATTTCGTTATTAAATTTCCCAATCTATATAGTTAAACTAACGACACAAAAGAATGATAGTTTAGAGGGCCACAAATTATCCTTCAGCACAAGAAGTTGCCTCTGGTGTCCTCTGAATAGCTGAAGAGCATGCTCGTTCCACTGACCATCTAAAGACGGCAGAGACTCTCAACAGTGATGACTCCCACCAAGAGAACCTAAGCAGAAAACTCCATCAGTCCAAATGGCCTGGGAAGAGTCCCCCACCCAAGCAGCAATTATGTCTCGCTATCACAAAGTACTAGAAGGGACAAAAATCTACAGTAGCCATCCTAGCCACTCAAACTCAGAGAGCTACTCTGTCTAACAAACAGCAAGCCAAGGACCAAGAGCCAGGACAGGCGTGTGACTTGTGCCTGGAATCCACTCTGGTGAAAGAGGCAGGAGAAGGAAGAGGCACAAGTTCAAGGCCAACTTAGTCTACAGGTGAGTTCCAGAGCAGCTGAGCTGTATGGTAAGACTGCCTCAGTAAATAAAACAGCAGCAGCAACAAAGAACAAAGAGGCACTGGGCATCCTTCTCTGGGACTAGGAGGAATACGCATGGTGACCTAAAAAAAAAAAAACAAAAACATTTCTTCTGTTGTTCTAGAAAAAGCAAAAGGTGTCAAATTTCGGGACACCCAGAGTTCCTTCTCCTCATTCGCTTCAAAGAGGGCTGGCAGTAGCAATTTTTGTTCCAATGCCACACTATCATACCTTCCTCTAGGAGGCAAGGCACCTTTGCATTTTCTAAAGAGTTAGCATGCATTGATTTTGATAATAGTTCTTGTTTTGCTTTGTTTGAGAGAGGTTTTTATTTTCTTTCCCTGGCTAGTCTGGAACTCGCAGACATCCACCTGCCTCTACCTACAGAGTACTGGGATTAAAGCTGGATGCTACCTTACCCAGCCCCTGCTAAAACTATTATTTTCATTTTTAAAAACACTCACACTTGGGCTTGGTGTGTGGCTCTGTGGTCGAGCACTTGTCCAACATGTATGGGGACTTTGGATTTGAACTCTACCACAAACAACCACATGTTTACAAACAATTGCTAAAACAATGGCTGTAACCCAAGGATAACGACTGAGTGAATTAGGTCATCTCTGGTGTCATTTTAAGGATACCTTAGAAGAAATTCAAAATAAGAAAAAAGGAGGGGGACAGAACGACAAGATAAAGAAAGAGAAACGATAGGGCTGACTATAAATTCATTGAGAAACAAAGACTCCTGAAGACGAGGTATGGGAACAGATGCTGCCCACTTCATAGCCAACAGTGGAACCACACTGCAAGGGAGAGAAAAAGAGAGGAAGAGAGGGACACCAAAACAGTTACCCTTTGCCTACAAATGCCTCGCCCTACCGCTCCGCCTAGTACACTACTTTGCCATGCAAAAACCTAAAGGGGGCCATATCCCGCCACTAGTAAGCATGGTCCCATCAAGTTGTTTCTATTTCTGAAATTTCTTCAAAACCCTCATTCTCAGGGAAGAGACATATGAACATCACTTTTCACTTTCTCCTTTTCTTCCCTGGTTTATTTATCACAATGCACAAGTCCTCATTTTATTTATGACAAGATCTTCACAGCTGAATCGTATCTGGAAAGAATAAACTTTGGAGATCTGCTAAGAAGGAGAGACAACTGAGGGCTTAGGGAAGACCTTCTGGGGCCAGAATGTTCCTGCTTTACACAGCTCTCTAGGGGAGCCAGAATGCAGATGGCCAGCAAGGAACAGCAAGGGAGAATGGATTTTGCTTTGCTAGACTGGCTCCTTAACGTGAGTCATCCACGATTATATAACATGAGCACCAGAAGGTTTAGAAAGTTAGTGTTCCCGAGTCAAGACCAATCCGAAATAAAAATGCCCTTCCAGAATTTAGGAAAATGCCAGGAAAACAATGCCTGTCTTAATAGCCCTGGGCATCATGTCAAGGATATGAGCTAGAGTCTGGATGGCGACATAACACTAAGCACTTATTAAAAGGCACCGAGGTAGAAAAAAAAAAAAAAAAAAAAAAAAACCTTAGCTTGTTTAAGGTTTCTAGTCCACACCTTGCCTGTCTCACCCATCACCAGAAACATTAACTGACAGAATGCAGAGAACGGTCTAGAGACTGAAGCCTGAGTTTACCTCTAGTCCTGGGACCCCCAACGTGTGATGAAAATTAAGGGGACTATTTATTCTCATATTCGGTCTTCTTGCCCTCCTTCTACACACACACCGGCTGCTCATCTCCCTCCGCCTCTCCCAGGTCCCTCTCACATACCTCTGCCTTTATTTCAGAGGCTGTAGGGTAAACTCTCCTACTCGCCATTTGTCACATATAAAATCAGAACCAAAGATGTCTTTCCCCAACACCTTTTCCAGAGACTGTCAAGGAGCTTCTAGTCTTTCCCTCAGATAACGACCCCATGACTCATGCCATTCACGGCACCATCAGCAGAGACAGAATCTGGGGACCTCCTTCTCTCAGCTGCACACTCTGGGAGGGAAGCACTCAGTGGGAACGACGACTCCTTGGATCGACTCCAACGACATTCCATAATAATAGAGGCTGAGTACATTACATTTCGCAAAAATAATTCCATAACCATTATCTCATTTGCTCATTGCAACAATATTGGAAGAATGTATAACTCATTTCATTTTTCTCCAGTGAGAAATCTAGGGCTCCAGGGTTAAACAAAACCAATGGCAGGAAAGACGAGGCAATTTGCCCATGTCATGACTTGAAGTTTTAATACTAGTGTTCTTTCATACCAACAGAATGCACATATCAAAGCTGCGTGTGTGTGTGTGTGTGAGACTTGTTACCTAAGGACCCACAAAATAGAAAACACACCGTACTTCTCTTTCGTTTGTGGGGGGGTCTGTAGAGTACTGTGTGAATGATCGCTTTACCTTGGAATTATAAATGATTTTTCTTAGAAGTTAATGGACATAGAAAGGGATCATCTACTGAGAAATTCAAAGTGCTTTGACACAACTTCCTTATGTTGCTTAGCCATTCAGCATCCTTCAGCTCGGAAGTGGTACTCAGTTAAAGAGCTCGGGACCTGCCGTTCCTTGGGTTTGGTCCCAAGCATCTCAAAGCCAAAAGTTTGGAAAGGACTTTAGCTGTCTTTTTGGCTGACACTGGAGTTGAATCACTCCACAGACAATTTGTGAGAGTTCTTTCCACCCATATATGATGACCCTTTTGCGGCAACCTAGACAGGCAGGCAGGCAGGCATCTGAACACAACCCCGCTCCTTAAATATGTCCTGACTCTTTTCAAGTTGCCCCTACTATTGTACCCTTCGGGTGTACTTACCATGTTTTCAGTCTCCCACTGATGAAAACTTACAATAGTCCAATCTTTTAATTCTTATAAAATATGAAAGTACCAAATACCCTTTGTGAGGTTACATACGGAACTGATAGATGAAGTCGTTGTTTGAGAGGGCCTGCAGCCTTCTGTCTGGGCTGAACTGTAAAATGAAGGTATTGTGTAAAAGCCTGTCCTGCAGGGTTAGGAGTAGGAAACAACTGTATTGAGAATTTCTTTTTTTTTTAAATTTATTATTTATTATGTATACAATATTCTGCTATGTGTATGCCTGCAGGCCAGAAGAGGGCACCAGAACTCATTACAGATAGTTATGAGCCACCATATGGTTGCTAGGAATTGAACTCAGGACCTTTGGAAGAGCAGGCAATACTCTTAACCACTGAGCCATCTCTCCAGCCCGAGAATTTCTTTGATGGAAAAATGCTAAGTTCTGACAATTCACTTTATCCCCAAGGAAAAAATGAGAATTTTGTAGGGACTACATGATGCCGTATCTCCATATCTACGTGTTATTTGTACACATATTACGGTAATGTTGCCATGTTAACAAGGTTGTTATCTTCCTGGGTGATGGGCTGTGATCGTGTCACTGGGAAGCTTAGCTTCACTGGCACCTGGGTGCCGAGGATGATTGATAACTCTGGGCTGCCAGTGCTTCCTGTCTCTTGCTGGAAGAGTATGAAAATCCAGACTCTCTCTCTTGCTGGAGAGGTATGAAAAATCCAGAGTGCCCTTTTAATTCTAATGCCAGTCTCATGGACAGTGATGTACATGTCTGCTGTCTCACACACACACACACACACACACACACACACACACACACACACACACTGAGGGATGGCGGGAGGGAGGGGGAAGGAGAGGGAGAGAGAGAGAGAGTTTGTACTCACTACTCAAGAAGCTTATAGAAGCCCCGTCCTTCTTAAAGAGATGCACACTTCTCAGGACGGAGACCTGTCCTTGCTTGGCCATTGGGTTTTGGGAACGACAATAAATGCATAACCAGAACACCAGAGCAGGGTGGAAAGAAGTCTAAACTGACAGGGAACTCAAGCTGGAGATGAGCACGTTAACAAAGTACTCAGACTTCTGTTTAAAGTTTAATACCCCCACCAAACGAAAGCTACTTGAAAATAGAATGGATAAGAAGTAACACAAATAATTCAGGAGAGCGTACCAAAATCTATCCCCTCTCTGTGAGCATTACCAAAGCAGCAGCATCGGTAATCATGCCAACGAGAAGAAAACCAAAGGACGAAGAGTGTGGTCTCTTTCAGCGACGGCCTTTCCTCACCTTTATCCCAACGCTTGGAGGAGAATCTAAAACCTGCTCGTGCTTCTTGGGCATTTTCATTGCTCATATGCTTTCCAGAAAATTCCTGCTCTGGTACTCATCTGACTGAGCTAACGGGGCAGCCGCTGACACAGGAGGCTTTGGCCAGACCTGGGATAATTAGCACATTCCCACCTTCTGGTGGGCAAGTAACACTGCCGCCTCTTTGCTCTTCAGTTGGATGGACTCTGTCAGGAAGAGGCCTGAGGGGGAAGGTAAACCTGGGTGGGCAGTGAGGCATTCTATCCCACAGGCATTTGCTCTGAACTCTGAATGTGTTTCCACCAAAAGGGGAACAGAAACAAAAACACATGTGCCAGAAAATTAACGCCTGATACAACAGCACCTTGAGTTCAGGCCTGATGGGAAGTACTTAGGCCCTTAGGGCTCCACTTTCATGAATTGATCAATGCTGATGACAGGAGGATTGGAGACTCGGAGCCCCAATTTGTGCTCCCCTTTGCCATAGGATGCCTTCTTCCATAAAGGGCCCCGAAAAATGTAGCTTATTGATCTCGAACTCTGGCTTCTAAAACTATGAGCCAAACAAAGCTCTGTTTCTGAAAGATGCCTAGGCTATGTATGGCATTCTGCATAGCAATTTAAAATGGTGTCATCGGAGAGCGCTCAGATCCTCCCTGTCAGCAAGTGACAACATTTATTGAGTATCTCATGTCTTTTAGGTACTAGGTTCCAGCAATACACAGGTGGCCGCAGCTTGGCCGGGATTACTGGGGATTAGGCATTGGTGACAGGATCCAGCCATCGTAAATGATAATGTGTTGAGCCCTCCTCCTTTCCGAGGGATGTAAGACCCCAGTCAGCACTACTCGCTGCTAAATAGCTTCTTTCTGAACTTCAAAGCCCTAACACTACTAAACAGCAGAGGATGCTGTAACAGAGGCACCCTTGCACGGGCTGTGAAATTGCTATTTTGTACTTCCCAGCAATGCCACTTTGTAGGATTTTAATAGACTTAACTTCATAAAACTTCACAGCAGAGTCTTTGAACAGAAATAAGCTTTTGCCCTAAACCCAAAATGGTGACAGGAGTCCCTGAAGGCATCCCACGGGCCATATTCACTTGTCAGCATTGCCCAGTGCCACAGGATACCCATGCTAAATAGGTTAAATGGATACACTGATCTCCAAAGACAGTCTCCAATAATATAGCATCCTTCCCAGAACGTATTGGCCATGCTGCTTCTTTCCGAAACGAAGGCTAGCCATTTTCTTCCACCTCAGTCAGCTGCAGGACTTGCTCTGACCTGCAGAAAATACTGTCTGTGTGGAGTGGAGCCCTTAAGAGGCCTGGCAGGTCTCTGCTTTCACTCCTCAGCACTCTGACCTAGCAGCCACGTTGTAAGGAAATGGCATTCTCCACTGGAGTGGATACTAAAAGGGAGCCAGCCAAGACACCCAGCTGAGCTGCCAGCTAGATGCGGTCACTGCAACAGCCAGACTCACGGCATCTGGAGTGGAGGGACCACGGGTCAGTGTGCAGCATCCCCCGAAAGCACAAAGGATTTAGGCTACACACGAATAATCGCACAAGAATCAGCAGGATGAGGTGGGCACATGGTCTGAGCAGAGCACAAAAACAACATCCATGGACCTGTTCCCCTCGGCGAACCACCGATTAAAAAGGGCAGGGAGGGGCTACGTTCCTTTCCTTCCACTACGGAAAGCCAAGAATGTAACTTCATAGAAAAAATATTAAGAAGCTTCATCTCCCTTCACTTTCAAGTTCCCTCCAAGTGAAAAGAAAGAAGATGCCTACACTTTTAAGAGCTAATTACTTAATATTTCTCCCAAATTCAAGTTTCAAATAATATTAAGAAATTCAATTGCACATCACTCTGTTGACTGGATAATACAGTATTTCACATTAGGATTAATATGTACCTGTGAAGAGTCAAACCTTCACCTTTTTGGTGTTTTCAATTCCTTTGTAAAATTAAATTTAGTGTGTGTGTGTGTGTGTGTGTGTGTGTGTGTGTGTGTGTGTGTGTGTATCCCCACACGTAACTGAGAAGGGACATGCATATCGCCACAGGCTTGTGGAGGTCAGGGGACAACACTGTGGAGTTCTTGCCTTTCTCCTTTGAAGCGGGTTCTGGAGATTAAGCTCAGGCTTCCAGAAGTTGGTTCTGTCTTTCCATCCTTAACTTATCCGAGGGACGGAAGCCAAGGTGTCAGGCTTGCATGGCTCTGTGCACAGCGACACACAGCTGTGTCTCTATCTTGTGGACAGTAGCTCACATGATAGCCCAGGCTGCTGGAAGAACTCAGATCTCTCCTCACACCAGGTGCTAAGATTACAGGTCTAAGCCTCCACCCACCCCGGTTCTGATTTGCTTTATGTGAACGTGTGACACAAGGTCAATCAGAATCGTGACAGTTGATGGCATGAGGGTGGAAGGGAAAACGGGAATAAATAAATGGGGAGAGGGGAGATGCCATTCTTGTTTGTTTGTTTGTTTTTAACAGAATCAGCAATTAAATCACAACGGCATACCATTTGCCAATGGATAACACACTCCTCATTTCTGGTCTCCTGTGCATTCTTCCCCATGTATTATGCCCTACGCAGGGGCCAAATTGTCTTTTAACACAGAAAGCAGCACTGAAAATAACTGTTATGCAGAACCACCTGGGCAGGAAGAGGGGCTGCTGCTCTTTATGAGTGAATGGAAGAGTTTGCAGCACACCTTCGCACCATCAGCACGCTGTGGAGTCTCCTGGTAGTCCCTCTTTCCAAATGCCTAGGGAAGTGGTGGGCATACCTTCTCGGGGATGACCAAAGCAAGAAGAAAACACACCTAGCTAGGAAAAGAGCACCTTCCCAAATAAAGCAAGGGTTCCTTCAGAGCAGGGCCCTGAGCCTTGCCAGCTCGCTCTTGCATTAGACTAAGTATACCACACCCCCTCAATACTGATGGACAAGTGCCCCCCCCAAGCACATTCCACTGCCCCAACACACACCAGAGAAACTCTAAGACAAGTCTGCATTTCAAATCTGTAAGGCACACCATCTCCAGCACCATCTCAAGCCATCCTCCAGCATTTCCCATCAACAGGGTGATTCTTGCTGCCTTCTCTCCGCTTGAAAAATGCAATTACAGCTCGCAAAGGAGCAGCCTGGTGGCCATGGCCATGGTGGACTAATAAAGGCTCCGGGCAAAGCCGCACCTGCAACTCCTCTGCCCGGCTTCATTAACAACGAGGACACAGGTAATAAACACCAGCAGGCGCTGCTTTTATCTGAGGATGCTAGTGCACCTTACAGAGCTCTTCATTAAGTCTTACAGGGCTTCTCCGGAGACAGACCCGAAGACACACATAAAGGGGAACCCTGGTGCGGAGCAAAGGGGGAAAACAGCAACCTGTTCACATACTTCACGGAGCAGCAACAATTTTCCTGGAGGACATCATTATGAACATTACCCAGAAACCTCTAATCTGGACGCTTTCTTGTAAGCAATGGCCAAATGAGAATAATAACATCTATTTCTCCAACTTCACGGGATTAGAGTGAAGATCAAATGCGGGAGCAGCTCAGAGGTGCTGAGCAAACTCTGATGTCCCCGCGAATAAAGAGCTATATTTATCTTATCAAAACCCAATGTGAGAGTTCGGGCAGAAAATGTCATTTCCCCATTTCCCAACTTCGGACACAATGCAGGAAGCCTTTCTCCAAACAGCTTGGGTATTTATACAAATGCAAAGTACATTTCTAGGCCTATGATCACATTCCTATAGGGTGCAAGAGAAGATGAAAGCAAAATGAGAGCACACAGACACAACAATTATCCTTGATTTTAATGTTTGCACATCTTCAAGAGGGAAACAATTTTATCTGCCTAGAAAACATTCATGACAGAAAGATCCAAACTTCTCAGTGGATGCATTATTTAGTTTTATATTCTCTCTCTCTCTCTCTCTTTCTCTCTCTCTCTCTCTCTGTGTGTGTGTGTGTGTGTTTATGATGTGCACGTATGTTTTCCTCCTGACTGTGAGTGGTCCTGACCTTCTATTTTGTTTTCCTCTGCTTACACCAGGCTACAGGCTTTTGAGGATTCCCCTGCCTCAACTAGCCACAAGAACACCGAGGTTATAGATACACATGCGTATGACTTTATGTGGATGCTGGAGGCTGGAACTGAAATCCTCACGCCAAACCACCTCCTCGGGACCCTAAGGGATGTAACCAACAGGAGGGATGAGGAAGACCACTCATGGTCTAGAGTAAAGGCCAACCCAGTCCATAGCAGCTGCATGAAACAAGGCATTTAGAATCATCCCGAAGCTGTATCTTGGCTCAGGGACCTGAATCCATCAGTCAACCAGTGTCAGGACAGGAGAACGCAATGGCATATATATGTGCCTTCTGTTTGTACTGAAAAGGACTCCAGGACTTAGAACTTAAAACAGGTGGGTCCTGCTCTAGTTTTGCCTGTCTAGGAGGAACTGCATCATCTTGGAACAGGTTAGGAAGAGAGGTTCCAGGAAGGCTTAATACTGAATCACAGTCAGTATGTCTAGAGTATAACTAAGTAGGACTGGGGGTGCAGTTCAGGTTCACCCCCAACAATGTATAAACCAGGTATACTGGCACAGGCCTCTAATTCCAGGCTGTGGGAGGCAGAGGGGAAAGTGCATAAGGTCATCTGTGCCTACTTACTGCCCTCAAGGCCAGTCAAGGATCCTGGACTTCCTCTGAAGAGAAGAAAGGAAGGGGAAGCAAGACAAGACCAGAGTAGAACAGAATTATGTGATTTATAGAGCATCAACTGAGCCTTTTCTGACTCGGGAATAAGATTCTCTTTCTCTGACTCTATCTTCCTAGGGAACTATTTATTAAATGCTCACTCCGTGTAGCGCTCGCTCTGGTCTGGCGTTATTAGAATTCGCATGGAACTGACCGATCAGATCTGGAGTTCACATGCAATTAAGAGATTTACTTCGCATGTCATCAGCTCCCCTCCAGAGTTGTGTTCTCTGGGGTTTTATGTTTGGCTGCTACAAAAGCCGGCAGGAACAATGCTAAATGAGTGGGGATCCCTTTGGGTTGCTCGGCAGAACAGGACGGAGAGGGGAATTATCTATTTACACCTTTATACCACATCTTTCCAAAAGCATAAAGGCAGTCAGTGGCTGCCACTAATTATGCCTTGTGGATACTACTGACCTCACACAGGTCTCCTTGGTTACATGGAGTGCTTCAGAGAGAAATGCTTATGACTGTAGGCCAAAATAGGTAAAGGAAGAAATCAAGAAGGACAGTATTTTCTACACCACAGTCAAGGGAAATGGCAGGGACCAAGGGTCCAGCTATCATCTTGGAAGACATAAAACCTAACCCTAATTTTATTAAGCACTGGTAAAATAAGAACCTCTTTGTTCTACATACTGGGGTCTACCAGTTCAAAATTCATTTTGTGCTATATGTGAGTCAAGAGAGTATATTTCAAGTGGCTCCGAATATATACATACACACATATATATTTCATATATATTTAAATATTCCATTTTATTGTCACTGAAGACTACTTCAAACTGCCCAGGTCATTTTCTTGACACAATCCCTAAGTAATTATTGTGTTCATTTTAATTCTAAAATGGTTTTAATTATTAACTTGCAGACATGCTTTCCATGGTCAAAGAAAACAACGACAACAGCCATCCCCCAATAGAGAGATGTAGTCTCCTATGTAAGAAAGACGAGGTTAAGGGCATTACCAATGCCACCCTGGGCATCTCTAAGCTGGAAACAGGAATGTTGTTGAAGCCCTTTCACGAACACAATGTCATTCCCCTTCACCCATGGTATGTTTTGTGACTTTCCTCACCTGACAGCTGGCTTAGTGGGTCCGAAAGACTAGGAACAGTGCCTGACGTGTACATTAATAATTCCACATGCTTAGTATAATCCTCAGCCTATGACTGTTGAAAGCACTAGTGTGTAACAAGTCCGGTGTGTAATAACAATAAAATTCATCGTGGTTAGTCGAGAGAGAATGGGCACCATATTCCAGGGCTGAAGCAGACGTATGTAAGAAAATCCTCTTGTTCTCACAGAACAAGGGAAATGGTGTGTTAACGTCTCAGAATCTATAGCACTTTTCCGGTTCTGGAGTCGGCACCAATGAGCCCACGGCTGTGAGCAGACATCTGCAGGATCAGCGACTTGAAAACAATTTCCATCCCTCCTAGCTTGTGAGAGCTATTTCACATGTTTCCCGTTTTAGTTTTTTATTCAAAGTCAAGACAAATCCAACAGTCTGAACTAAGCCCAAGGAAAGGGATGTGACATCAGGAGGGGCTGCCAACTCATCCCGCTCCATGTGACATTTATTTACTTATCCAGCCTGGCAACCGTGTGCTTATAGGGAGCTGTGGTCTTCAACATCATCAAGTCCTTATTGGAGTAAAATCCCAAACACATTGGCCATAGTGACTTTAGCCTCATTCTCTACATCACTGAGAAGAGGGTCTTACTATTTCTCTCCTTTCCTTTTCTCCACTCTCTTCCCCTCCCACCTGTCCCCTCCCCTCCCCTCTCCTCCCCTCTCTTTTCCTGTTCTTTCCTTTCCTTCCTCTGTATTCTAAATATTTTAGAAAGTCTTACTGGTTCCTGAAGTGGACCTACAGTGACAACTGCTAGCGATTAGATCTCAAAGGACTTCCTATCAAGACAAGGCAGGTAACACAAGGCAGGGCGGGCTCCTCAGTGTCTATCCATCTGTCGGCTTCTCACACATGTCAAGACATGCCAGGTTAAAGAAGAAAACACACGGCAGGTCAAGCTCCTCAGTGTTCATCCAGCTCTCTGCTTCTTATGCATGTTCTTCCTACTTCCATTCTGAACAAGTTCGTGACTTAGGCTGCATCATTAAGGATGGAGTCTCAGTTGCATGCAGGAATATGGTGATGGTGGTACCCAAGAGTAAGCACACACACACACACACACACACACACACACATATGCAAGGACACATGCACACATGGATGCATGCATGCACAGTCACTCTCTCACACACAAGCATTAACTACCAAAATCACCGAGAAAACGCAAAGGCTGTTCATGCATCTAGTAATAAAAGCAATAATCTGCTCCTAGAAAATTGACAATAGAGAAGGACTGGTGAAGCCAGGAAAAAGAAAAAAAACAGCATAAGAACAAAAGTGCCTGGTGAGGTAAGAGAGCGGGTGATTCAACGCTGTGGCTCTGGAAGACATACACAGCAAAATGGCTATAGAAAAGGCTTTGCCTATAAACATCTTTATTTACTACTACTTAAATGGATTTCTAAATTTTCCTGGAGAGTCCACGTTATTGAAAATAACTGCACTGCTGCTGTCTCTGGGTTAACAGAGCTGCCAAAATTTCTAGAAGAAATCTAGCAACTAAAGACTCAAATGTCAGAACCTATTTCATCAATCTTTCCTCAGAGGCTTCACTAATGCTCAAAAGTCCAGCCATCGCATGTGCAATTTATAACTCCTTCTTCAGGTTCTTTGCTCTGTGGGATGTGCACAATAATAACCTGGCCATGTATAAGAAAACGATTTCTTTAAAATATCCTTCGGAATAAATGCAGAATAACGAAAACCCATGTCTCCGCTCACTGACCTGTTTAGGTCTGCCCCAGCTAGTTATCTTTCTTGAACTTCTAACTAGGAACAAAAATGATTACTTGTGTCATACCAAAATGGTTTTTTAAAAAGGCATTTTCTTAAGAGCTTCCTTCTTGGGCTGCACGGCCCAGTTCTATTTGGAGACACCTCCACCGGTGGCCCATCCTGGCTCCCATGAATATCTTATTAAACAGTACTCCGGTTTAACTAAGATACTTTTCAAAAAATATTTTTTCCCCAGGTTGGGGGGCGGGGATACAAAAACAAAATTCTCCTTATGACAAATGTATGTCACGTCCATTGTACGCAGGAAATCCCCCACACCTGTTACCCGGCTGAAAGTGAGCAAGTCTACAAATGTTAGTCTCGGGGCTGTTTACTCTCACAGAGAAAAATGGGCTGATGAGTACTGTTAGTACTAACAGAAAAAAGAAAAGAAAAAGAAACACTAACACAACGAGGGCCCCTCGTTGGTGAATCTACCTACAAAAACAAAAGACCTTCAGATTTTACATCAGATTTATTGACAGCTAGGGCTGACTGCAGAGCCACGTGACCCTTTAGACTCTCAGAAGGCACTTGATTTAATAGTCTACTATTTCTCGAAATGCTTACAATTTTGAATGAAGGAGGGAGGTTCTACATTTCATTTTGTGCCGGACTGGTAAGTTATGTCGTCAGTCCCGCAATTAGGCTAAAGGCTGCAAATCTTAAGTTTCTTTAGCTGTGAAAGCTCCCCTTTCACGTTACAGACTGACTGTGGGTCACTGAGAAGTTTAGCAGGGAAGCTGCCAAGGCAGAGCAGCCTGGAGGTGAGAGTCAGCTTCCTCCCAGCAGAATGAGCCTATTGTGAGGACTCTGGTGCTCTCTGAAGGGCTGGCTCATCCCTTATCTGAACAGCTTAGAACTTTGGAGTCCTTTGAGAACCTCTAGGCCAATGGCCTCATTTTGAAGGTGAAGAACATGGACCCTGGAGTGACTCATCCCTGAATGAACAGGTAGTTCTTGGCAGAGAGGGTGAGGCCAAGGCCAACTCTTTCCAGGACTTTCAGTTCTGTTTGATAAGCCTGAGAAAGCAGGGCTGGAGTCATTTGTCAGCTCATTTTGGAAAGTCAGCACTTACCACCGTGGCTGCTGTGTTATAACTATTTGGTTGAATGCATGCATTCAAGCAAACAAAATAAAAGGTTAATAAAACAATAAATTATATCCCACTAGGCAGAAAGCTTAAACATTTCTCGGTTTTTGTTTACCTAACCTCAAACTTTCTCAAATTCTTCTTGTTTTGCTTTTCTAAATCTTTTTGGTAAGAATCAAGAAGGGGAATTTTTTTTTCTATGGAAAAACACCGTGTGGGAACTACCAAGCAGAGATGCTAATACTTAGATTTGCTTGGAAAACACATTCAAGGGGAATCTGAGAATCTAGGCCCCAAAGGGCTCTGCTCTCACCCCGAACAGAAACCAGCTAAAGCATGTCTCTGCACCTCTGAAATGATAACCCTGAAACATGTGAGAACCACAGGCTGGGGCTCTGGCTGTCACGAAAAACTGAGTGAAGATACTTGTATTCAGGGCCCACAGAGTCTCTTGACACATCAATCGATAGTGCAAAAAACAAAATATTAAAAAAAAATAGGGCTTTATAGCATGGAACATTCTTTTTTTTAAGATTTATTTATTTATTGTGCATGCTGTGTTCGGTCTACATTTTGTCTGCACACCAGAAGAGGGCATTGGGTCTCATCATAGATGGCAGCGAGCCACCATGTGGGTGCTGGGAATTGAACTCGGGCCTTTTGGAAGAGCAGTCAGTGCTCTTAACCTCTGAGCCATCTCTCCAGCCTAAGGAACATTCTTATTTTTAAAGAAATGTAGAACCAGCTTCCTATGCAGCAACCATTTATAACAAAGATGAAAGGGGGGGGGGGAGAGCAGCCCAATGACTTTGAGTTACACACCCATTGAATGACCATAAAAGGTCAAGGGCAAGAGAAAATGCAGACTTGAATTCCTGGTTGGTTAACTAGCCCTCCAAATAGTGGATACTTGAAGTATCTCTCAGTCTTTTTTTGATCCTTCTTTTCTTTAGTGAAGGTGACCAGAGAGACATACAGCACATTGGCTGCTGGACAGAAATAAGGCCCCACACAAAGGTGCATGGCAGGGTTGAGGATGCTTGGAGTTGTCAACAGGTCAGGGGAATAGCCTGACCAGATTGTGACACTGGTAAAGGGTAGAGGAAAGAATAATGAGGCAGGTCAAGAACCACAGGCGTAGTGGAGATAGGACACCAGCTCAAAGCGACCATCCATAGGCAGCTAAACAACCCTAGTGTCACATGGCGGGAGAGCGTCTCCCAGCCACTCCTTGCACAGGCTCCAGCATGAATGTTTGACTCCATAATGCGACAGGCACAGAGACACCGTAATCAACAGCAAACATCGTTCAACTCTTGTCCTCCTCTCAGACTGGCTGAAAGAGTATGAGTTCAACATTTTGAGCACGAGTGAACTGATGATAGATCATGCCACCTTTCAAAAGCTCAGGGTACTATAAAGCAGATCTTTCTCGTAAGCCATCATATCAAATCACACATTTCTGCTCCCACTAATGTCACAGGGAATAAGATAGGAGCAGTATGCCAAAAATGAAGATCTTCCCAGAAATTATCAACAGTAGATTACACCGCCATAATAACACTTTTTACTCAAGATGGGTATCTGTCTATATATGGGTGTTTGTCTCAATGTAGATTTCTATCTATCTACGTCTAGGTATCTGAGTGGGAGAGGAGGCCAAATGGATGCGCTTGTCAGTGATCAAGAAGTGCAAGACTATGTGTCATTCACTGTCACTCCCAGAAGTGGAGCCAGTTAATATCTTTCTGGAGAAGCTCACACTGGGGAGAAAGAAGGAGGTATGAAGGCAAATGGTAGCTGTGGTGGGGATAATGACTGACAAGCCATCATTTCTTCCTCAGGCTATGAAAATCTGGGTAACGGAACGCAAATTAATTCTTTCATCCTTCTATTAAAAAAATAGGATATTTACACATACGACCAAGATGTCAAAGATCATATAGACTTCTTCCTTCTCTAGCGTTATCTCTAAATACTTGTATATGGTCAGCCCTCAAAACCACTTCTAAAAATGGATTGGAGCTACAGGAATCTGGGAGGGGGAGAATGAGACTGCAGAGTGTCTATCAGGTTTTAAATATATAGTTCTATATTTATATATGCAACATGACAAGTTGACAGAGGCTTCTTCCACACGCAGAGAGACTGGTAATAGGATACAGTCCCTGTATATTTCCTGCACTCCCAACTCTCCACAAGACAGGATGAGATACAGGGTACGGGGTAGGCTGAGGTATCAGCAATTCATAGAACTTTATAATGTATGTGACCTTGATAAATATATATATATAGATATATGTACATATATGAGAGAGAGAGAGAGAGAGAGAGAGAGAGAGAATGAATATACATGGCAAGAAGGGAAAAGGAAAGGAGCAGAGAGGTGGTCATTAAATACTGATATGCTTTTTTTTAATTTATTTATTATTTATACAACATTCCTTCCATATATGCTTGCATGCCAGAAGAGGGCACCAGATCTCATTACTGATGGTTGTGAGCTACCATGTGGTTGCTGGGAATTGAACTGAGGACCTCTGGAAGAGCAGTCAGTGCTCTTAACCTCTGAGCCATCTCTCCAGCCCTATGCTGGTTTTCTTAAGGCTATCCATGTTACAGAGACCCAAATGAAGCCAACTGAATACCTATTCCCAACAATACACTTCCCAGCCTGCCCTGTGTCAGACACACCCATGTGTTGTAGTTGCAAGCCACTTGAAAGATCTACTTCAACAAAGCCGTGACTCCCAAACTAATCAAAGATCATATGAAAGAAGAGACTGCACTTATGGACAGTAAGGGAACACACTTATTTCTATCATAGTGTAACGCACTATGCACTCATGCAAAAGTGTTTTTAAAAAAAAATGGAATTACTGTGATCTGGGAATCATGGTTTTTACTAAAACTCAGAGACCCATATTGAGTTTCAGAGCAGAAAAATGAGTCTTTGGTCAAAGTGCTATATAGAAGGGGCTTTGGTGCATCGACACCCAGAATGCCTGCCTCTAAAGCACGCTACACAGGAAAGGCCGCCTCCGCTTAACTAAGGCCAGAGAACAATCCCTACTAGCAGATCTCACTGATGCACTTGGTAAAATCGCAGAAGGTGTTTTGTTTGCCTCAAGATAAAACTGGTTCAAGGCACTGAAAGGTGCTTGAATGGCATCCACTCTATTATTATTAGTTATTGGGGTTGAGGGAAAAGGCAGGAAGCCCCATAGTCTAACATTGCTCAAGTTAACCTTCAACAAATGTGCCAAGCCTGGTGGGGAACCCTGGGAGTCAACTCCCATCATCATCGTGATTTTCATCACCTGGCTTGGGTTCTCCAGCGTGGTACAGGCGACTCGCTTGCTGCTCCTATTCCACCTCCTTTTCCTACCTCCCGACTCCCCGAATCTTTGTTTTGGCACAGACCAATTGCAATGCCACGGTCGAGATCGAGACAGCCACAGCTTTGCTCAGGCTTTGCAAGGTCAAGGTGCCCCAGAAAAGCGGATGCGAATGGTGTTAAAATCATCATCAAAATGAAAAAGGGAGAAGGATGACTTGGGCTAGCATTCGCGAACGACCAGACAAACACGACCAAAATCCAGTGTGAAGTCATGAGCTTTATTATTTTTTTGGAGGGAGGTGGAGACCTCTTCAATGTCTCTTAATGAAGACAAGGGGTCCACAGAGAAGCCAAGCTGTCAGTGTACTGGACTGCCCATGTTAGAAGCGTGTATACTCGTAAGGACAGCTAAACTACACAGTATGGTGTGCTATGTTCAATGCTCCCCGTCCTGGTTTCCACAGGAGGAACTCGTGGCAAAGGGGACCGAATGAAGAAAAGTCACTTTCCTGCAATCTGCCTCAGCGAAAAGCACTGGGGATGTTTTCCCTTTCAGCTGAGTCCATCGTGCCAAAGGGCCTCAATCTTTTGAAAACTGCACAAATTCTATATTTTCTCAAATGAAATAGTGGTCTGACTTGTCAATGTATCTCCACTGAAAACCGTGTAAAGGAAATAAAAGGGGCCATGAGTAAGAGGAAGTGACCTATATATCCACTTTCACCCCACAAATAAAACCCTGAGCAGCCGAACTTCACTCCCTACTTCTGGGCCCTTAGGCCTGAGTCTGTTCTTCATATCTCAGACAAATCTTCAAATCCCGCTGCCCAACACATTCATAAATCCACGTGTGATCTTTCTCATCTGTAGCATCTCACAAATCACAAAAATTGTCACTGGTCACAACGTCTGGGCGTGGCTGCCATTTCTATCGCTTAAAAAAATAATCTAGAGAGAACCAAGAGGACAAAGCCCTGGTACCCTAACCTACCAGGATGCTGATGACAAACGAGAGGTACCGCAGTACAAATGATACAGAGCAGTCCACACCCTCATGTCCACTACAGTCTAAGCTACTGTGAGTTGGTCATCTTCTGAGTATAGTCAGGAGCAACCACACTCACTCCAACTTCCAAGTTATCACTAAGGCCATCCTTGGAGTTACTATGACTACACACTCCCTCCCTCCAGCAAAACCCCATCTGTCTAGCACCCAACCACAACCAAGCACCCCCGCTTAGCTCACTCAAAAACCTATGGCAGATGTTTGCTTGTTTGGCATCTCTCGGGTGTGGGGGGTGTTGCACGTATTTGACATGATTAACAGCTTTAGTCATTAAACAGTGTTTCTTTAAGAGGATTGCATGAGATTACCCATAGGGTCTGGGGCTGAAATCTCAGCACATGTATTCGGGAGAGGTAGGCAAAGGGAGTTCATCATAATGCAACAGCTTCACTTAATACTTCCTATAATTGATGACACAGCCCATAAAACATATTCTTCCTAAACTAATCAAATCATTAAAATGTCAGCTTCCACACAGACACTCCACAGCATGCCTGGCCCTGGCCCCGTGTCAAGTCCAATGGAATCTTGCTGAATCGGACTGCTTGGTGAAGTTTGTGTTTCTTTCTGCTGTCCTGTCCTCTCCCTCATCTCTGCCGGCTTGAAGGCAACCATCCCACAAAGCAAATGTGCTGGCTGCAAGCCAGAAAACAAGACACAGAGTGGGCTCTTGTCATTGGCCCTCCACACACAAGAAAGGCTAGAAGGCTTTGCCTTTTCTTCTATTCGCTGTGCTGCAGGGCATTTCCCCACTGTTTAAAATATGAGACCAGGAAGGAAACTAACTCTGGTGCCCTCTGGAGCAGGCATGCCCTAGATTCAAAGAAAGAGCAAGAGAGCATGCACACACATTGGCTTGGGGACTCAGGTTTATTAACAAGACCTGGTAATGACAAATGCCTCCTGTGGCTCTGTCTTAGTTAGGGTTACTCTTGCTGTGGTGAAACACCAGGACCTAAACTACAAGGGTTTAGTTAGTTTATGATTCCACGCTGCTCATCATGGAAGAAAGTGAGGACCAGAACTCAAACAGGGCAGGAACCTGGAAGCAGAAGCTGATGCGGAGGCCATGGAGGGGTGCTGCTTACTGGCTTGTTCTTCATGGCTTGCTCAGCCTGCTGTCTTTTAGATCACAGGACCACCAGCCCAGGGATGGCACCACCATAATGGGCTGGGCCCTCCCGCCTCAATCACTAATTAAGAAAATTTCCTATAGGCTTGCCTATAACCCCATCTTACGGGGCATTGTCCCAAATGAAGTTCCCTCTTCTCTGTTGACTCTAGCTTGTGTCTAATTGATATAAAAATAGCCAGTACCAGTCCTAACATCAACTTGTAATTTTTAGAGCACAGCTTCATTCTGTCTTAATTGAGCTGAACACCCGCTAAAACAATATTGAGCAAAAGAAACAGGTAGTTTTATAGGTCTCCACTTTTGCAACCAACCAGGAGCTTCCTTAGAAAACCCCTCCTTCTTCACTGAACTCAAGGATCTGAACTCAATGTTTCACCTCTGCAACATCTTTCTATGAAGATCTCAAGTTCTTTCTAGACTGCAATACTGTGCCTTATGATGTCCGTGGGTGACCTGGACTACTTTAATCTAAAATTATTAAACTATCTTAAAAACAGAAAATTTAGCTTTATAGTCCTATTAGCAAAGCCAGTGCTCTTTATGTTTCAGAGTCTGTTTCTAGCATCATACTTTCAACTTTGTTTCAATGTGGTTTTTTTTTTTTTTTTGGAAATTTGTTTCAACTTAGTTTCTATGTTGTCATTGTGGCTGTTGTGGTGCTGGGATTGAACTTGGGCCTCATATACAGAGTACACTCTACCATGACTTCCTGCCCCTAGAAATTAAATTCTAAACCGGTACATACTTCCCTTTCTGTGGTATATATCCCATTATTTCCTGGGTGAGCATGAGTTAGGTACATATCTGTCATGTCCATCTCATTCCCTTAATTATAATTCCCTAAAATGCACAGAGTCAAATCATATTCATGCTGCATTGACCTAGCACCCGGTACATTTAACAGAAGAAACTGAGTACATAATAAGTAGTATTATGTAGTGGATTTTAACTGCAACATTTAGAGTCGAATCCCAGTCCAAACTTGGAAGTGTTCATCCTCTTCAGTTCCTAAAATGATTCTAAAAGTCTACTGATCATTTTCAAGTTCTTCTGGAAACAACTTTTATGGTTATTCTGGTAAAGTCACCATTCACTGATAGAGCCAGATTTTGCCAGATTCGGAGAGGCACCAGATCGTCACAGAAAATGTGATGCTTGCTCATCTTCAATAGGGCCCAGACCATGAGGTGGCATGTCAAAGCTGGCCGTCTGCCCAAGTTGACTAGGAAGATGAAGAAGGGTAGCCCCATGCTGGAAGTCAGTGATAGGACCACAAAGAGTATCTAGAGATCCCCTGTAAATTCTCAGTGGTGGTGGGATTCTCGGGAGGAAAGAGAAGCAGGCTGAGCAGCATTCTAGAAGAGGCTCCAAGAAAGAGAAGGAAGGCTTGGATAATAACCTTCAGGAACAAAGCATCGGGCAGCCAACATGGGTGTTGTTCCTCATTTCAATTCAAAGGCCCTTTCCTGAACACAGGGACAACCTGGGGTCTGGGGAAGAGCTATTTCAAGGTGAATTAAAACTTGCTCTGCCCTCAAGAAACTCATTAGTTGAGCAGGGAACCAGACATTAAGCCAATCTGTGGTAATGGAAAGTAGGTCTTGATCAACCCTACAACGAGACACCAAGAAGGAGGGATTGGCAACATCATTAATTCAGAAAGAAGCTTCTAGTCTGGGGGAAATGTCTCCAAGGTGGGATCTGGTTAGGTCTTGAAGGATCAACAGGAGTTTAACTGGTGGGTATAATGGAAGTATACCCTGCCTGGATCCCTTTGGCTGGGCAGTGCAATAGACCTGAGCTGCCGGTTGATAAGCTCTCCTGAGTTCTGTCCTTGTAATGAAATCATAGGAGTGCTACCAACAGTTCCCTCTCCCAAGGGTCAGCCTACAGCCAATGACTGACTCTGAAGGGAAATCTCCCCTTCTTAAGGTGAGACCGCATTGCCAAGGCCATCAGTGCTGCATATGCCCATGTGATAAGACTGAGGTTGAACTTCAACTAAACCCAACGACCGGCTTCTGGCCCTGTCCTATCCTGGTTCCCTATACCTTTACTGGTTTCTATATTTTATAGAACTCACTTGCATACAAATCCTCTTTTCGGGCTGACCTCCAGGGAACCCATCCTAAGACAGTGGGTAAATGGGTATAGCAACCAAGGCGGTACACACAACCGGGACACACCTAGCAAATGAACGTAGGCAGTCCACCAACGGGTCAGGCCAGCCGGCCAGTCTTAGGGAAGCAGACAGTCAAAGTTAAGACATCACAAAGCCGTTATTACTGGGGGGTGGGGGTTAAGACCATCCTCTAGGAAGTTGACGTTATGAATGAAGTCTAGAAGGACTAAACCCAGGTAGAGAAAATATCCTGTGGAAAGAGGGACAGGCGCATGCCTTTAATCCCAGCACTCGGGAGGCAGAGGCAGGCGGATCTCTGTGAGTTTGAGACCAGCCTGGTCAATAAGAGCTAGTTCCAGGACAGGCTCCAAAGGTACAGAGAAACCCTGTCTCGAAAATCCAAAAAAAAAAAAAAAAGAAAGAAAAGGTTCATTGTGAATGAGCCTTTCTGAGCCTCAAACCACATAGACCTCCTAAGGGGCCTGACACAGAAAAGGCCTGTTCAGACGCACTCTGTACCCTCACCCTAACCACGCAGGTTTTCTAAAATGGGTCTTTCCGTAAACTTTAAACATAGAACATGGTGTCATTTAAAGTCCACCCCCCCCTTAAATGAAAACACAGAGTAGAAGCCACAGCCTCACACCATCAACTTACTATGTATAGGTGAAAAGTGACATCCGTTGACAGTTTCACGAGCGATGGCAGTCCACGCTGCTTGTAAGACATATTACCTCTGTTTAGCTCTTATCTGCCAAGTGTTGCGCTCATGTTCTGGTACTATAGGCTAGTCCACAGCATCATCCCATTTTCATACAAAAGTGGAAGCTTGACTGGGCGGTGGTGGCACACGCCTTTAATCCCAGCACTCGGGAGGCAGAGGCAGGCGGATCTCTGTGAGTTCGAGACCAGCTTGGTCTACAAGAGCTAGTTCCAGCGCAGGCTCCAAAACCACAGAGAAACC
>JAQHUG010000348.1:821880-854030 GCA_028555095.1 Dicrostonyx torquatus | reverse complement strand
GAGGGAGGGAGGGAGGGAGGGAGGGAGGGAAGGAGAAGGAAATGGAAGAACTTCTGTGTGGGCAAATCTGACAATCTAAGGAACAAAAATAGTCATGTGATATGCCCATCTTCTCTGATAACGAGTCGGCCATCTAGATCTCACAGACAAGGTACCCTATGCCGGGCTTCCAGTATGTACCCCCAAAGTCTCACCATAATATATGTCTTCATTCCCACGGTCTGCCCCTTGGCGATTACTCTATTGCCTATAAGCAGGTCAGTTCTGAGAGCTGTGGACAGCAACAAGGGGCAGGACTTTATCTGTGTTGCACGCCATATCGACCCCTGACTGTATAAAGTTGGAGCAGGACATCTAGCCCCGCCCAGGCAGTGAGGACGCTGTTCTAGAACTCGGCAACTTCAGTTCTTTTCTTGCTATTCCTGAGCACTGTTGACTTGGTATTTCTCGTTCTCACTTGAACGAGAAAAAGTGAAAGCTCACCAGATAAGAGCTTCGGCCACTACTACCGCACCGTGCAAATGAGACACTGACGGCTGAGACATGACACACACGGTGTATTTTAAGACAAAATAAATAAATAAATAAATAAAAACCATTCCGTGGCTTTTAAATCGGAAACACTCCGACCACGGCTGAAGGGCTTACTAAGGAAGAATGCACACATTAAAAGAACAGGCCGTTTCTATGACTGGCGCTACTTCTGTTTGTAAGATTACTGCCTAAATTCAAAGTACAAAAATTGCTATTGACTCTCCCTACCAACAATGAACACAACAGTAACACTGCCAGGACTTCCTGGAAACCTCTGTGGGCCGAGCTCATGTGCCATACTGTAAAAGAGATGATCTCATTCATTATCCCCATATGACAGGAGGGAGGTGGAGAGCTAAGGTCACACAGCAAGCTGCAAGGCCGGGCATTGATCTCAGAATTCTTCCGCCTGTATTCTACTTCCTCCGTCAGATAGATTAGCATGCCACACTGTCTGGCAGCTCAAATTTTAGCATGTGAAGGGAGGACACACACACACACACACACACACACACACCCGGTAACTTAGGGGCTCATTCTGCTTACACTTAGCTTCAAGTGCTCTCTGTGTAACCACTGCCCCAGCTCCCTGGGACAG
Organism: Dicrostonyx torquatus; assembly: GCA_028555095.1. Taxonomy (NCBI): domain Eukaryota; kingdom Metazoa; phylum Chordata; class Mammalia; order Rodentia; family Cricetidae; genus Dicrostonyx; species Dicrostonyx torquatus. The sequence goes on along the minus strand of JAQHUG010000348.1, from coordinate 852,898 downwards.
ATGAGTCTTTGTACAAAGCCTCCTGCAACTCACTACGCTACACAGACTAGTAGGCAGGCTGGCCTCAAACTCACAAAGGTCTTCCTGCCTCTGCCTCTCAGGTGCCGGGAGAAAGGCCTGCACCACCACACCTGGATAAGATGGTCTTTCCTTTTCCTAATCAAAGTTCTCTGGGTCTATTTTACATGCGGGGCTTTAATTCAACATCAGCAGAATATTTGGAAGTTCTCAGTGTACACGATCTACATCAAAGATGAAGAAAAAAAACTTATCAAAGATATGTTGGGGTCTAGAAAGTAAGTTCTAATTTAGACTTGTAAAAACAGCTGACTGTATAACTCAGTTTCTCACTTGGCATCAAAACCCCAAGTAATGATTTTCTTTTTCTTTTTGCTTTATGTCACTGTTCCAGAGCGAAGCATTAAAAGGCAAGAAAGCACTTATGCATGGTAATGTCCCGCTTGATGCTTTGAGGAGCTTAATCTGAGGTCCCCTGGAGCCTGTTTCTGAAGCCTGTGGCAGAATGGAAGGGGGAGGCAGGCCTGGGCCTGCAGAGACTCAACCTACAGGAGCCTGCAGGTAGCTTAGGACAGCCAGGGAGCCACAAAAGAGCAACAAAAACAGTCAACTCTTGGCATTGAGATCAGGTGCTGGCTGAGGGACTGCTTCAGCAAAGGAGGACACTGCCTCAGGAGTGGGAGGGACACCAGCTTCTTAATGATTAACCTCTCCTGTGTAGTCTTCGCCATCAATGCTGACCGCCACCTGGCACGGTGCTGTGGGATTTCCCACCATCCTCTTTTGGGGAAAATGAAACTTATATTAGAGAATGAAAAAGAACTGACTGCTGGCTCTGAAAGTTTGCTTCCTGTTCCCCTCCTGCTTCATCAGCATTTCGTGGAGGAAAAAACATGGGTGGCTTTCAGGCTTGTCAAAGACATTTATAGGGCACATTTTGGAGATATGTGTGAGCCACCTAAGTCAAGAATCATCACAAAGTTCCTCCTCTGCCTGAGATACAAACCTATTCTGTCTTGCTAAATGGGACCATGGTATGCGATTGATTCTACCAAAGAATGGAGGGGAGGAAAGGGGGCGTCATGATGATACAAGTATGGGAAAGGATGCTTGCACCCCAGTTACAATGGAACAGACACCCTCTGGTTCCAACTGTAGCATAAGACAGAACTGTGTGCAGTTAACTCAGGGCTCATACCCTTGGCCTTTGTCATCTCACTTTCTTTTCATCAATTTCCACTGGCATAATATTTATTTATTTTAAAGATTTATTTATTATGTATTCAGTGATCTGCCTGCATGTATCCCTGCCAGAAGAGGGTACCAAATCTCATTACAGATGGTTGTGAGCACATGTGGTTGCTGGGAATTGAACTCAGGACCTTTGGAAGAGCAGGCAAAGCTCTTAACCACTGAGCCACCTCTCCAGCCCTGGCATAATATTTATATGAAAAAAACCACACACACACACACACACACACACACACACACACACACACACACAAACGACACCTTATAGTTTTTAGGGATCGGCTACTATGAACTAATTGGATGACTTCTACTTAAGATAGTCATGTATCTCTTAAGAGCTAGGGCAGCAAACTGAGCTGGAAAAATACCAGTCATCACTAAGCTTTGAAGCTTTCCCAGAGCTAATGTCACTTTCACCACAAACCAACCCATGACACTCATGACAGTCTTGTTGAGAACAACCTTGTGGTGATGCACGTGAATTCTCCTACTGGTGTCTTGATCATTAACTTGATCCTCATTTCTGCTGACTCTGGGGAAAGCATTACCTTCAAAACAAACGATAAACACACAGGGGTAACGACCTTCCTTCACAAGGAGCTCAAAGTCTAATGACACAGGATAAGCACCCCATAGCAGACTGTAAGGAATTGTACCAGAGAAAGCTTAAGGTAGTACTAGGAAGGCAGAGACAATCCTAGTTAAATGTTGGAGTTGGACAGGGGCCCTATTACCCAGCTCCAGGGCATCCAATTCTAACTTCCATCAGCAGAACCAAACTCAAAGGCTACATTCCTGCCCCCAATTACAGTTGCAGGAATACTGGCATGCTTTCCCTGTCGTCAGTCTTCCGACTACTACAACATGGAGAGGCATGGGTTTTATTTATGGCTAAGTTCCTTCCAAAAGGGATTGAAGGTAGCTTATGTAAGCACTCATAGGTCCAGGGAAAATGCTTGAAAGACAACTAAATACATATATGGATAGAAAGAAATGGACGGATTTAATAAAAGGTTGAGTATGTCAGAAAGCACTATCCTTTGACTGCATTTATTTATTTATTGTGGGATGTGGATGTACGACAGACTGATAGATTCATAGATAGATAGTAGATAAATGGATGGATAGGTAATAGATGATAGATAGATAGATAGATAGATAGATAGATAGATAGATAGATAGGATTTACAATTGTGCATGATGTAAAGAAATGTTCTATATGTATATGTGCACACAAACATACATGCGTTCACTATCTGTGTCATTTTGCACATGTGATGACCCAAGGGCAATTCGTGGGAAGTGGTTCTCTCCTTCCATCACAGAGGTCCCAGAGATCAAATCCAGGTCACCAGGCTTAGTGGTATTGGCCTTAATCCTCAGAGCCATCTTGCCAGTCCAAGACACCAAATATGCATGAACATATTCTGCCATTCACAGTGAAATCTGAGATTTTTTTTTTTAAAGTCTGAATTTTCTTGCTTTAAAACAAAAAAAGCAACGGCAGTGTTTTGGGCGGGTATCTCTGGTCAATTCTAAATGACAGAGAACAAAGACAACAAAATGCCCATGTCACTCAAATAACGGCTTTGAATTCCTACATTTAGGAGAACGGATGCTTTAAAGCGTACGGAACATTCTGGAGCCTTTCCTCACAGAAACTTCATGACATGCAGACGTTGCACAAATGATAAAGTCCACAGACCCAGAGGGAACCCATGCTGGGGGACTTCCTGAAGTCTGAGTTCACGCAGGAAATCCTGACTCTGCACTTCTCCGCCGAAAGCTTGGAGAGCTACAGGCTGCAGCCAGGTTTGCTGGCGTCATCCTGGAAGTATGGCTTCTTGCCCCTGCCTGCCACATACAACCAGCAAGACCTGCGGTCGTAAATCAGAGCCCTTCCACTTGAAAAGATGTGTAGCAAAACTCCTGCGTGCATTTTTCTGCTGAGACAATTTTTCTGCTGATCTACTTTCATTTTTGAGTTGCTGGTTTTGAATTCTTGATTTTCACATACTCTTGCATCTTAAATCCTCCTAATGTACTGTGTAATTAAAACACGCATGCACATTTGTTCACAATTAATAGAGACAAATTATCCCCCAATGGAAGACCGCACTATTCCAACTTGGAACCAGATGAGGAGCTGATAGGCCTGGATTTTAAATGTTGTCTAGTGATTCTCATATATTTTTGCTGCTGTTGTTGTGAGTTTAAGACATAGGTTAGCCAGCAGCCCCATGAGATGGCTCACTTGGGTTCAGTCCCCAGGACCTATGTAAGGGTGAAAAGAGGAGACTGACTCCTGAATGTCTCTCTGTACCTCCCTCCCTTCTCCTTTCTCCAAGTCTCATAAATTAAAAAAAAAAAAAAAGGATTTATCCTCTAAAGAAAGAGAGAGGTTAACTTGTCCTTGAGAGACAAGTATTCAGTGGTCTCCTTCTCACCTGCAGAATCAGAGGATTCCAAGTCCCCATCTCCTATTCTTTATGATCCTAAGCAAAGTAGTAGCTTGTTCCAAGATCATCTTCAGAGGACAAAGAAAGAACAGAGTGGAAAGGGCAGCCGAAGCTGGCAGGATGGCATTTAGATTGAATAACAAATGTCTGTTTGCAGTCAATAATTCCACTGTAAGCCTACAAAATAAAGGCTTTTGACATATTTGGAAACATGAGAAAAAACAGTGACCTAAAGAGATAGCCAACATTATCTATAGTATTTAAATAATTCTATATCAGCTGTGTGTGTGTGTGTGTGTGTGTGTGTGTGTGTGTGTGTAAAATAATCATGGCAAAGTTACTCACTTGGGTTGGATTGTAAGTTATTTGAGAAAAGTACAAAGTGAGTTGAAACCAGAAGGCAGCAGTTTTATACCTAAGCAAGACTACGACAGCAAACACCCATGATCAAGAGGTTGTTTTTTTTTCATTTAGCATAACTTTTTAAATGGATATTGGGGAAAGAAAGCGCAAAAGAACCACTCAGTCCCATAGATCAGTAATCTGAGAAACTGTACTCAGAATTTATAATGCCTCTTTTGAAAAGTCCAACATTAGCTCAAGTGGAAAAGGAAGTCATGCACGTGTGTAGACAAGATAACTGGGCTCAGAGAAAGGCGATTAAATAGCCTCTAAGTATCCTTCTAAAACTATTGACAAGGAACTTCCTAGAAGGCTTGCCATAAAATTTACAGCATGTCCTTCCAAAGGCCGCAGACCTTCCAACCAGCAGGTATTTCACAGAACAGATTCCAAGCCGCCTCACTGTAAAGAACCAACCGAGATTTACACCGAGTACTTTGTTCAGGGTTCAACACACTTTAATTACATCAGATAACACCTGCTGTTCTCATTTTTCCTGGAAATGGGCTATGAGTCCAACTCCTATTTATTTAAGCTCCTGTCACAATGAGCCTCCACTGTGTCAAAATATGAGGCCACAACTAAAGGAATTGAGTAAGAACAGGAAGAAAACTGACTTGGGCCAGTATCTTGATGGGTCCCGAATTGCCCTTTTGAGGCTTACAACAGCTTAGCCTGATAGAGTCGGGCAGGAACCCACTGGGGAAGAAATGTGTTGAAAAGAAAGCAAGGCATGGAAAGAGGCCAAACACTGGTGTGCTAGAATGTTGTAGTTATGGCTCCATGAATTGGGCACAGAAGTGCTGATCAGTTACTCTGATTGTTGCAGGCACTGTCCGCTCCAGGTATGTTCCTTTTTCATAAGCTTAGGACATGTTGGGTTATGCTGTGTCAATCCCAGGCTCATGTCCATGATAAATACTCTACCTTTGAGCTACATCAGCAAGCCCCCAAATGTACACAGACATCTAATTTTAAACAACCCGCCAGTCTGTATTTACAGGAGGCCACAGTGAGTCTCGGGTCCCAAATTATATAGGACTAAAGTGCATGAATGCCAGAGATAATAATAACAAAACATGAAGGTCAGGCTCCTTGATGGGAAACCTCATTCTAGTTGGGAGTCATGTCCCTCAGTAAAATCAGAAAGTAGAAGTACCTTTAAGAGGATCCACTCTCAAGAGTCAAGATTCTTAAGCATCAGGGAGCCAATGAAAATGGAAGCCTTTACTTCAATGGTGTGTGAGTCCCCTATTTAAACAGCCCCAATTTTACTGATCTCTCTTCTAATCTTTACATAAAAACTACCTAAGAAGGTGAGGAAATGGGTTATGGTCTCATAGCCAACCAAAGCAGTGTGTGGAACTGGATTTAAGTGTCTTTTTCAAATGGCACCTCATCATTTAGAAACCTAAAAACCCCGATACCGGTTGGGACATACAAATCTGACCCAGGTCTTTATTCATTGGTTCCTTCCCTGGTATAAACATGGCAATACCAGGAGAATGGCCCATGCCTTTACTCTCTAGAAAGGTACCTGGTGCCTAATAAAAAAAAGCCAGACAGCGAGAACATATGGAATTATCAGTGATAGAGGAGGAATATGAGAAGAGCAAGCTCCTTCCCCACTCTTGACCTTTCTTCATAAGCTCCTTCATAAAACCGTTTACTTGATGGGTAGCATACTTCCAAGGCGACTTACCCTACCTCAAGCCTACAAACCAGCCCAAGGCCATACTGGTCTACAACTTACACTGGCATAGTCCACAAGTTAACAGTTTTTACTTCACTTTGTACCGGTTGGCGTGGAGAGAAACAAACAAAAAACAGTAACGCTAAGCTCCAATTTCAGTGCCTTAAGCATTTTTATTGCAATTCATTTATGTGGTGCTGATGGCTATTTGGGGGAGCCCTGATGGCGAGTCAGGGCTTCTCTGTGTAGCTCTGGCTGTCCTGGAACTCACTCTGCAGACCAGGCTTGCCTCAAACTCAGAGATCCACCTGCCTCTGCATCTAGAGTGCTGGGATTAATGGTGTGCACTCCACTGCCTGGTGCTTATGGCTATTTTCAAGCTACCATGGCAAAGGTTAAAATGGTATCAAAGATTATAATGAAAACATGGTATTGATGGAGTCATGGCACCTAATGATTACAGAGGTCAATAACCCATCACACAAGTCATAAAGAATCCCTTTCTTTCAAAGTACAGTAATGTTCTGTCTTTACTGTCATATACATTTATTGTGTAGGTAATAGATCACGAAATTTTTATCCAAAAATTAGTGTCATGTTACTTTGAGACACACTGTTTTACTTTAACATGTAAAAGGGAGGGGGGGAAATAGAAGGGAAAAGATGAGGGTGTTTAAGGACCCTATAATATAGAAAGAATGGCCAGCCCTGGACATACAGACCTCTCATTCAAAGCACTCCTGAACAACTTGGGGAGATCCTGCCTCAAAACAAAAGGTAAAAACAAATGAAAAAAAAATAACGCCAGCATTCCAGAGGTTCTGCGTCATCTCCAGCGGCATTATGAGTTCGGTATCTGCCTTGGATACCGAAGACCATGCTCTCAAAGAGAAAACATATGAACAATAAAATCAAAAGGGATGGGTTTCAGCTCATGGAACAGTATTTTCTCAGTATGCTGGGCCTCTGGGTTTCATCCCCAGTGTCCCCTGGCCCACACCACAAAACTCCCAATAAAGCCTCTCTATCCTCCTCTTCCCTCCAGGTCTTCATTATCTTAAATATAATAAGAACAAAAGACAGACATGTGTACTAAAGCAGGCCATCAAATTTTGCAAACAATAATTCATTGACTGACATATCACAAGCCATATTTAGCAAAAGCTGAACAATATCATTTAGAAAAATCAAATACTTAATAGCTTTCAATACTGGCAAGGATATGTGTGTTAATTATCTTAATTACTTTGCCTTTCTTCTCTTCAACCGCTTTCCCCACTGTGCCCCAAATAACAATCCACCTTTGGTTTCTGAAGGCTTCCAGGAATTTGTAAACTATTATCTTATTTGAACCCTCACCTAGTTGGCAGCTTAGCCATCAACTGCCAGCTATCCCAAAATCAGAATATCCACACCAACGTACGCACACCGACACACACTTCACACCCTACTTCAGTCTGTTCTCATAGAACTTTCCAGTTGCCATAGCTATGCTAAGTCGCATTCACACACCAAGAACTGGGACTAGACACACCCTGAGGGCTGGCCCGCAGCGGGCAGAGGACAGTGGGCTCTGAGCCTCACAGAGCACACACAGTCTTGCCAGAGCCCCAAGTGAGCTCTCAATGACTCTGCTCCCTCCACTCTACCTGCCTCTCATCTCCCTGGCCACCATCCTGAAAGTTTCAAGTACATATGGCTCAGGATGCCAAACGACAAGGCCCAGATGATCGGAACTAAACGCCACCTCTGCCCCAGCTCTGACTACAGCGCACTCTGCATCATTCTTGCAGCTGTACTGGAACGCTTTCTTACATAAAATTAATGGAATATAAGACTTTCAGTGTCATAAAAGGAGTGGCTGTTTACTGAGTGCTTTATTATGGGCCTAATAAATACCAATGTTTATGATGGGCCATGTCTTTACACCATTAATTCATTAAATTTTCACAATTATCCTATCGAGCACTGTTAGCATTTCCATTTTACAAGGGCAGAAGCAGGTGCAGTGAGCATCGGGATTGTTGGGCGAGTATCCTGATTGTCCATTAAATATCCATGGCAGGCTTTCTTTCTCCATTCTGGAACAACTGATTCTCCATTGGGAACTGCTGGCTGGCAGAGAGTCGGGTTCCCACCAGCTCTGACACACAGACAATGGTCCTCACGGTTCAGTCATTCGCGGAACTCTTCTCCTCCCCCATGAGTAATTGAGGAAGAGGTGTTAAGAGATTTGGGTCCCAGAAAGGTCCCTTTGCTGTTTTGTAGGACTGCTCCGGATTGACAGGTTCTTTTCTTATTTTGAACCCTAAACCAGTTGTCTCCTTGGCCAACTACTTGTGCATATGTGTAGTCATTCTGTTGGACTCAAGGAAGCCTAGCTAGGAATGCTAGGCCTTGATTCAATAGCTACGGCTGTCTTGTACCCAAGAGAAGAATACATTTGTCACCAAAAGTGGTGTGCTGAGGTGGCAAGCGGAGATCATAAAGTGTCTGGAATCCCATGGATATGACTAAGCCACAGAATAAACCAACCCTGAGGCTCCCCTATGAATCTGCTCCTTGCTCTGTGGAGGAATACATGTCCCTGCTAAAACATGCAATAAATAAGAGCTGAGGTTGGAGCCAGGGCTATATCTGGAGCCTTATTTTTAACCCCAGCAGTGCTCAGTGGGGTTATAATTCAAAAGTCTATTACTATTCTACACATTCTCTGCAACTGTGAATTATTTAGAACCTGTGCCCCACCAACAGCACGCCCCATCAACCTACGAGGGGAAACGGCTGTTTCTGTACTCACAACGATGCTGACACCAAACGGGCTTTCCCCCACACGAACAATTCCCCAGCTCACTGGATACTAACGAGTTGCTAAATGGTTCAATTCATATCTGATGCGCTGCATTCAATTACCACAGGTGCAGGGACTCATTCTCAAAGGCTGCCGCCCCCAAATGCCAGCCAGTCCAAGTGCCGAACTCACACCCTTTCGACACTGTGACACAATTAGTTGGAATCAGAGCTTCACACACACACACACACACACCCTCCTGCATCAGTTCAATGGTTTGGTAGAACCAGTTCGCGAACTCAGGAAAACGATTTCATTTCTATTGATGTACTCGGAAGGACAGAAGTGAGAAGCCAAGTGAGCAGGGAGACGTTCTGAGATGCAGAAAGGTCCCAAGTAGAAAAGTGTGTCCGCACATGGATGGTGCCCCCCCCCCAGCGCACACATACCCACTTTAGAGTTAGGATGAAGTCCATTCCTTTCTGCTGCTCAGCCTGGCTCCCTCCACGAGGTGTTTGCTAGACCAGAAAATCTCTGAACCTCTAAGGCTAGAACCCTTTCAAGGCTGTGCCTCATCATAAAGACGTATTCAATTTCCAACACCTCTCCCTTACACCCCGGATGCGGGAGGGGACGGAAATGTCTGGGCTCGTCATCTTGACCTGGTCTTTCTAGTGACTGGCTCCTATCCTGAAGCTGCCCGGGAGTCCTATCCTTAGGACGAAGGAGGTCTCTTCACCCGGGAAGTTCTAAGAGATTTGAGAGCCATGTAGGATGCCCTTATCAGGAAATGCCTACCTAGCTTTGTGTCAAATAGTTTAGAACAAAAGGTGCTCCGAGCATCCCTGTCACTCAGGCCTCACAGGCCATCAACAGCTCTGGTTCAGGAGTATATGTTTCTCATGGGGTCACATCTGCCCAAAGCACAGAATTTTCCATGACTGCTATCGCCCACGGCAACGATGCACACAGGGTGTGCTCTCGGACCAATGAGTTCCCACGTAACAGTACAACTAAGGGTCTTAAGATACCAACCACATACTTGGGAGGCAGAGGCAGGCTGATCTCTGTGAGTTTGAGGCCAGCCTGGTCTAGAGAGTGAGTTCCAGGACAGTCGGGGATATGCAGAGAAACCCTGCCTCAAAAAAAAAAAACAAAAAAAAAACAACACAAAAAAACCAGACAAAAAATTTAAAGAAATGAATTTAAAGATAAAGCAAGGGCCAGGGACAGAGTTTGGGGGCAGAGCTAGCACTGGACGCCACAGTCAGTCAAGAATAAATCAAAACAATGTTTGCCTGTCTATTTCTAAGTGTGTTAATAAGCGATACCACAGATGAAAGAGAGCGAGCACCCCAGAGCGATCCCTACGAAACTGGCAGAGAACTCGAAAGTATACGTGGAGTTTCCTTGCTCCTTTGGAAGATATCAGTCATGATCCTACAAGGAGGGAAAACGATCCCAAGAAAGGACTTTAAAACAGGAATTTAAAAAGAAGAAAAGGTTTCCTTTGCTTCGTTACCTTAACATTTTAAAGGTGAGGCACTATTTGTTTTGCCAGGAAGGGCATAGTTTTAGGGGAGGAAGAAGAGGTTTGGGCTTGAAAACAGCCACCGGGGGCGCGGGATTCCTGCCTCCCTGAAGAAGGGGCTCAGCTGAGGAGGAGGATGTGTGTTGGAGCCTCAGTGCCAGGCTGAGTGTCTGGGCACTGTCTCCCTGGCTAAATGATCAGGCTGGTCGGAAACACACTGTTCTACTTTTCCCAGGCTGTAGCAACACAGACTCATAATTTTCTTCTTAACTTAAACCATCTGACAGCTTTGGAGAAGCCGCTCAAGGCACATTGTCTGTCTTTGTGTCTCAATGACAACGCTGTGTTAACAGTTGCTGGAGTTATATGGGCACCAAGGGGAAGAGCCTTGAAAGTCGGAAAACCACAGAAATGTTAGAAGCAGAAAATCCTGCGTGTGTATTTTAAGACATTCAACATCACCTCATAATTGCTGTTCCCCGACAGGGCTCGCTTAGAGCACGGGGCTAGAAGCAAGGACAGCGGTTAAAAGCGTTGCTTTTGACAAAATTGCAAACTAGACAACAAGTCAAACATTGCTGCTGAATCAAATCATCTCCAGAGAAGCCAGGGTCTGTGACAGACAGCCAGTAACTCCCCGAATGGTAGCGAGGTTGGGAAGCCCAGAACATAGGGGCTCATCCTTCCTCAGGGGCAGATCCTATTTCACGGGAATCTACCACAGTTCCTGCAAGAACAGGAAATGAAAATAGGTTCCTGGGTTTCTTAAAAAAAAAAAAAAAAGACTGAGAACCAGGAAGATGGGTAGTGTGAGAGCGTGTACACACACAGGCTCACGAGGAAGGTTTCCTAATGTCCCACCTTGTTAAGATCCCCAAGTATGTTTCTTGAACATTTAAACTCTCTTCTGTGTTTGTAGCCAGCACAAATGTTGGAGCATTGGAATGATGCATAAAGGCTTCCAGAGAACGTTAGAATATCTGTATTTCTCTAAGTTAAAGGTGGATCTGGGCAAAAGGCACTGAAGAGAGTACATTCTTGTGCTTCTCTCTGCTCAGCCCCCCAAGAGGATAAAAATGTTGATTTCCAGCCTCTGAAAGCCTCTGCGGGGAGTTCAAGATACTTGACGCCATTTCTGTGGATGTGGTCTTCCTTAGACATATACCAGCTTGTCGGATAACGGGATGCCAGCGGACAGTGACAGGACGTTACCATGAGCAACTACACAGCTCAGCTGGGACTCCATGGTTGTCCCAGAAAGGAATGAAGGGGGCAGTCTTTGATGAGCTGGGCAAACTGAACCCTGGCTGAAGTTCCTAGTAAGTCTTTTTTGTTTTTTAAATGAACACATGTATTTAATTTTGAAGACTTGGAAACTGGTTTAAATGAAGACCAAGGAGAAAAACTTTCAGAACTTTTCTCAGGCATAAAGTACTTTTGAGTTTTAATGTTTTAAATGTTTCAACCTCATCAGTACGATCTAGAAGTTGAAAGGGCAGGGAAATAATTGAGAAAAAGAGGAAGGAATGGTTTATATGAACAATGAAGTCCAGGGAAACATCATTATAGTCGTACACACGACCTGAACCTCCGAAAAGGAACTCAACTTCCACGAAGAACCAAACCTGAGCCTCATTTCACACTTGAATTAGACAGGCGCCACCTCGTCCATGCACACCACCAAGACTGTAGCAACAGGAAGCCCTGACTCAGGTTATACAGAAGCTAAGTTGTCAAAAACTCTTGCCGGATGTAGACTTCAGGTGAACGTGCCTTCTAGTTCAACAGCATTATACACACAATGGTAAGGTTGTTAACTTGTTCTCCAAATCAAGGTAGCAGTAACGAGGAACCAGACTCCTAAAATGTCATATTAGAGAAGCACAATTTCTTTGTGATTAGTTAACAAATATTTACTGAGCTTGGCATGGTGGCTCACACCTTTAATCCCAGTACTAAAGAGGCAGGGGCAGGAGGATCTCTGAATTCAAGGCCAGACTGATCTACAGAGTGAGTTCCAGAATAGCCAGGACTACACAGACGCCCCCCCCAAAAAATTTACTGAGCATTTTCTGTGGGCTCACAAATATTCTCTTCAGTCTTTCCAAGGGAAACGGGACCTTAACTAGGCTGTCCCAAATAAGAACATATAATGTACTTGCTTAAATTATTCATTTTAAAATCAGTTCCTCTTCTGCATAAATACACTGCGTTCCTTCAGGAGTCTTTTTACTCCCTATGCCTGCTAAATGACATCCCGATTTGACTTCACAAGCAGGTGTCTATCTCACCGGCTCCCAGTTATTGCCCTTTAAGGTCATCTAGTGCCATCACCAGCTAAGACACATCCTCTAGAGTGTTCTCAACCTCCCTAATACTGCACAATAATACAGTTCCTCGTGTTATGGTGACCGTGCCCCCCCCCCAGTTATTCCACTGATACTTCATGGCTGTGATTTTGCTACTGTTATGAATTGTAATGTAAATGTCTGATATCTCGCAACCCACACAGTAAGAACCCCTGAACTAGAGATTCACATTTGAACCACGAAGAGAGCGAATGACACCTCCTCCAATTAGCATCCTTGGCAGCTGGAAAATGTGCTCCTTAATGAAGAGTCCGGAAGGGGAAATGGCTAGGAAAGGGGCTACCTTCTCTGCAAGTTCATTAGGAAGAGCTGACAATTCGTGCAGAAGACACAGAGTTCCAGGCCTGCCACAAAGGTCGCTACTGACCAAGAGCTGCCTTCTTCCCCTCCCTCAGCTCTCTCTCTCACACTCCATTCTGCTCACCTTCCCACAAACAAAACTGTTTCTTTCACTAGGAGGCACAGCACCTGGACATGGGTCATCAGTGTCATCCTCCTGCCTTCCAGTCCCAGTCTCCTTGCTTAGACCAGGGATGCCTAGCCCCTTCCACTATCCTTTAACCTCCCTATCTGTTTATTTATTTAAGCTCCACATCTCACAGATGAGGACAATGGAGGTCATAGAGAATGGGAAAAATAGCTGGGTGGTGGTGGCGCACGCCTTTAATCCCAGCACTCGGGAGGCAGAGGCAGGCGGATCTTTGTGAGTTCGAGACCAGCCTGGTCTACAAGAGCTAGTTCCAGTGCAGGCTCCAAAGCCACAGAGAAACCCTGTCTCAAACCCCCCCCCAAAAAAAAGAGAGAGAGAGAGAATGGAAAAAAGAACAGAATAGACTCTGTCTGGCTTATTTCCAGAGCCCAGGTTTATAATAACACTGGATCAAGCATGGAAGCCTAGTGGTAGAGTCTAGAGATCCATAGCAAAGGAGGCTAGACACCAAAATTCATGTCCCAGTTCCACCATAGGAAGACAATACAACCTGCCACAGTCTTTCTCTAGGAGACAGGGGTTTAGCCTCACAAAGTTTCCGTGCTAAGTGCAATTTTGTTGTGAGCGAGCATAAAGGCTGCCACTCACTAAATGTTCATGTTCAAATGGAATGCAATTTACCTCTTCTGTGCAAATAAAAGAAATCTAAATGCATGCTTACCAAATATTTCTTACTATCATCAGCTTAATTTCTTCACAACTTAGTGAAAGTTCCAAATATAATGGACTTGGATTTTTTTTGTTTCGTTTTTTATTCTCTAAACCAAACCCAAATTCTCCTATTGCTATCACAGGTGCTCACGCACCTGAAATTAGACACAGATAAATGAACCATGCCTAGAAAATCACTTCCTCGGTTCCCTGTGTGAGGAGAACTGTTTACCATGCACGTGGTGGGGGTGTGTGTGTGACACGGTGTGTGTTTGGGGGGGGGGGACAGCATGTGTGGAACCTAAACTTGTTCAATCACAATGTGGTTGGTGAATGACCCAACTGCCTAAGGCAGCCATCTTGGGTAAGTGATAAGGACAACCCAGATACTAAGGCAACAAAGATACTGAAGGAATCAAATTAGATGCTTAACTTGAGACTGCTACTTCTGAGAAGCCAAGGGCAGATTTTGTGAGTGTTGGCAAGGGAAAGGGCTACAAGGAGTCTTTTGTTTCCCAAATAAAGGGGAGGAATTCCACAGCAGTGGGTGTGCTTGAGATCTTCCAGGCTACAACCCTACCCTGGTGACTCTGTCAGCAACAAAGGGGCAGCACGAGGGGCAATAGCCTCTTCAGCATTCTTGATTTGGGAGGAGAGCAGTGAGGAGTAATTAAGGAGCATCTACCTTTAGCCAAATCTCAAGGGGCTTACTTATCCAGTAGATATCCTGTTTCTGCAGCACAGTCTAAAGACAGAGCATATGGAATTCAAGGGAAAGAGAAAAGAATTCCAGCATACAGGCCTGGGAATAAATAGTTATCTTTAACATTAATCACTGACTTGAATATGCTTTGCAATTAAAATTTATAATGAAATTAAGTACAACTATCTGACAGAAATTTGCATGCACCAAAAGGAATATTAGGAGTAACTTGACATTATGAGTCTCTGCCTATGAGTTCACCACAGGAAATTTTTATACAATCTTTTCAAGCCACTTTTTATTTAGAAACATGCAACTCGCGTGCATTCATTTCAAGACTTGCCACAGAAAGTGAGGATTGAGTTGTATTTTGATACAGAAAAACATATTTGCAGCGGTTATATCATATATCACTCTCATACCTTAAAGATAGATCTTTCTGAAAACTACATCCAAGACAACCTGAAGGTAATAACATGTAGGTTGTGTGACTTAGCCTGCTGCTACCTTGAACTGTGTGCATATTCTCAAGGATGCTCTCCACAGGGCCTCAAGATGTCACAGGTAAAGGGACCATATCCATCTCCAATCTTTGCTGGAACTGTGAATGCCTCATTCAGTATCACCGCTAAGTCAGTGATGTAGTTTTTCTTTTCAAAACAATTTTTGGGAGGAGGGATGTGATACCTACATCCCATTCACAACTGAGCATTTGATGTCCCTTAGTCTTCTCAGGTCGATCAACTGTGAATTTGCCACTGAAAGATGGAGCTTCTCTAACTCAGACTGAGCAATGATAGAAAGAGAGAGGGCTGGAGAGATGGCTCAGTGGTTAAGAGCACTGGTTGCTCTTCCAAAGGTCCTGAGTTCAATTCCCAGCACCCACATGGTGGCTCATATCCATCTGTAATGAGATCTGGTGCCCTCTTCTGGCCTGCAGGCATACATGCAGAAGAATACTGCATACATAATAAATAAATAAATCATAAATCTAAAAAAAAAAGAAAAAGAGATGGTATGGGAGAGGGATGAATATGTTCAAAACACACTATATGAAATACTCAAAGAGCAAAAGGCATGCTCAGAAATTATATATATATGTGTGTGTGTGTGTGTGTGTGTGTGTAGTATGGAATATATGGTTATATATACATATGTGCATGATATATATGCATGTACATACACACACATTACATAGTTCAAACACTGTTCTTTCTAGGCATCCCCACTAAGGAAAGCAGAGATTCCTTAAGCTGCTTCTGTAAAGTAAGGAAAATCAAATCTAGCCACTGATTCTCACTGTTCAAAATACGATATTTGTGTGTCTGTTTAACCCAAACACGACTGATGTTATCATAATCAGCTCACCTCTACTTCTTTGAACTTTGGGTCCTGTAGTGAAAGTCAGCAGTTTTGACTACAAGGCTGTGCTAATGCGAACTATAAAATGTGGAGTGCTAATTTTAAATACAAACCATTGTGTATTCTCAAAGAACCCGCTTTGGGAAATTAGAGCGTTTCTTATCATTTGTTTACTTATATTCTTTAGAGAGTTCCCCTCAGCCCTTCGAATTTGCATTATCTTTGAAGATAAGCTTCAGTCTAGACAAACCTCCCAGCAGATCCAAAATCCAGAATGAGTAGAATTCCAGCGAAGTGCTTTTAATTCTTGTTGGTTACGTTTTTTTATAAGACCTCCCTGAGGCCAACTACCACCCTGGCTTCTAGAATACCACACACAGTAAACACTGAACTGTCTATTCTTCTCCCTCCCTCCAAAGTGTGTGAGTAAGCACGGTGTTTATCGGCGGAGGTGATGGAGAACTGCGAGTAAAGAGAACAGCCTTCCATCAAACTACCAAGGTGGAATGTGGCGAGGATTTCACCTTCTGGTTTCTTTTTCCTCTTACCTAACAGAACTCACACAAGGCAAACATTTCCAGCCAGCTCCATTTAGATGAAATGTGAATTTTAACAAAGAGGAAATTTTGTTTAGACTCCTCACGACTCAAAACACACATTTAACATTCAATTAAGCACAGCTGAATAAACAAAGGAAAATCGTCATAGGTAAGGGATTTCATAATCCTTGACCCACGATTATCTCCTATGGTACTTGAAATATTGACTATTTTGGTTTTTCGTGTATTTGGTTTTCCGCATAGACCCTGGAACCTGAGGAGAGACATGAAGCATGGTTCAAAGTATGTGCTGTTTTTCTTCGGTCTTACCAAACGTCTGTCTGGGCACTCATTAGTCAGCAGCATTAGGATATTAAAGATCACACAGGTTGATTCTTCCCGAAGATTAACAGCCTGGAGCGGGATCTGGGCTGTCAGCCTGAGACCTCCCTCAGTGCAGAGACCTCAGTATCTCCAATGAGCTTCTCAATGGATATAGGATAAAGGAGGACAAATGAACTGTGAAGCAGACCAGGAAGGATGCTGGGGCATTTGGGGGTTAGGCGCGTCTGGTTAAAAGGCTGAGATGGAGGGACACTGCAGCAGTCAGGGAAAAGCTTTGGAACTGAATCTTCTGCAACCCTCTTCCAGTTTGCTACTTACTAGTAAGAACTGTTTTTGTTTGTTTGTTTTTGTTTTGTTTTGTTTTTGTTTTTCAAGACAGAGTTTCAAGGTAGCTTTGGAGCCTGTTCTGGAACTAGCTCTTGTAGACCAATCTGGCCTCAGAGAGATCCGCCTGCCTCTGCCTTCCGAGTGCTGGGATTAAAGGCGTGAACCACCACCGCTCAGCCCCTAGGAGTAAGAACTTTTATTTCCCGTCTAGGTCAGTTTGTTGTTGTTGCTGTTTTATGAAGTTAGAAAAAAAAGCCGTGAACAGACCGGCACACTGTCAGCTGAGTATCCAGACAGATACACAGGAATCAGTAAATCTCTTGGGCTTTGCTTCAAATACCCCAAATAAATGCTTTTTCTGTAACTAGTTAACCTTTAACCCTAGGTGTGTGCTAACTATCCACACACATGTCGTTCAGACATGTGTAGTGACTAAAATACCCCCCTTGCCATGACCAAAAGATAATGTCCCAAATCCACATGCTGCTTTGGAGGCAGTGGCAGAAAACTCTTCGCGGAATTCAGTAATTTCATTTTAACACAGACCAACTTATTGTGGGTAAAACGATTTCGTAAATAACTTAATATTATCCCAACAAGTTAGTGTAATGAGCCCAGGAGCAACACAAAGCTAATTCTCCACATGTTCTTCATACAGGACCCTCAGCACAGCAGCCTCCTGATGCTGGACCCCATAAGGTATCCAGTTTCTAGAGCAGGGCTTCTCTCCCCATGAATGAAAGCACACCCTCTCTCCTCTCTTTCTCCTGTCTTTCTCTCCTCTCTCTCTCTCTCTCTCTCTCTCTCTCTCTCTCTCTCTCTCTCTCCCTCGACAGGGTTTCTCTGCAGCTTTGGAGTCAGTCCTGGAACTAGCTCTTGTAGACCAGGCTGGTCTCGAACTCACAGAGATCCGCCTGCCTCTGCCTCCCGAGTGCTGGGATTAAAGGTGTGCGCCACCATCGCCCGGCGTTTGTGATTCTATTTTCAATCAGCTATCTCCCTGTTGATGGGCTAATAGCAACATCCAATATTAATTTAGCACTGTTGTTTTCTCAAGTACTCTGTATGCATTATTTCATCTACCCTCCATAAGAAGGTCTGTTAGGCCAACATCCCATTTCACTGATAAAGAAGCTGAGGGTCAAAGTGCCCACATGACATAGACATCCCATAGGCAGTACGCCTGGGGGATGTGTTTTAATTTTGAGGTTTCCTTGACTTCGGAAGCCAGGCCCTCGACAACTAACATGCTAAGGTGACATGCTACTGCTAATGTCTTTCTCGGCTTTCATGAAGAATCCAGCCTTCCTCTTTCCTTTTTCTTTATTTCTTTTCTTTTTTTAATTATTGTTGTCTTTTGCTTTTTGAGACAGGGTTCCACTGTGTAGTTCTGGTTGTCCTGGAACTCACTCTGTAGACCAGGCTAACCTTGAATTCACAGAGATCCTCCTGTCTCTGCCTTGTGAGCGCTGGGATTAAAGGAATGCTCCAAAACCACCCAGAAGAGTCATTCTTTTCTGTATTTCACCATATCTGAAACATCAGTTCCACTGTTATTTCAATGGACACAAAATGTTCTTGACTTAGAAGAATAAAGATAAGATAGATATCTTTATTTAAGACTGTGGATAATATCTGCTGGTAATTTTAATAATAAAACTCGACCTTTTTTTCATTTTGTAATCTAGTGCAGTTCACTGTGTCCCTTAAATAAGGTACTGTACTGCTCCTGGGAAACCAATTTTCTCTCAAGACTTTACTGCAATATGATCAGGAAACTGGCTACATAAACAGCAGGTAATCTTTTATTTCATGCATAATTACCATGCACTATATTTTGATTCGATCCTAATGGCCCTAAGTACATTTTAAACAAACCCTCAACCTGCCCAAATGAAAAACATTTTGCTTTCTCTGCTGCATTTGCATGGCAATGATAATTAACACATCTTGGGAAATTTGAGCTACATCTGATTAAATCATAACACACCATAAAGGTCTTTACAAATAATCCTTTGAAGAATCCAGCTGAGAAAATCATGAAAGGAAGAATTATGAGAGGGAAAGCTCATTATGGTTTTGTGCCTGGCACTTAGAGGTGACCCTACCAAGGTGAGTGTTTTGAATTCAGCTAACTTTCCCAGAATGCACCTGAACCCTTGAGAAAGGAGAGCTGCAGACAGGACCAAGCTGTCACTCACAAAGTCAGTGTTTCTGTTCACTTCTCGCATTGGTCTTTGTTTTGGACAGTGGCCAAGGAAACAAAGTCCCCTTCTTCTGACAAAGACTCACAGAAGGAGTCATTAAATTAAAAAGAAAAAGGTCCTTTAAGAACAGGATCCTCTTTGAACGGCATGCTTAAAATTTTACCTCAGCCAATGTGGGAGAATATCTTTAAGATGAAAACCACAAAGTCTGGCTAGGAATTGGGGGAAAAAATACTCTTAATAGAAATATTGAACTTAAGACTAAATCTAGCTTATTGCTTCCAAAGGCCAGAAGCCAACCACTAAGAGACCGTGGAAAAGGCCACAGGTCCAAAGAGATGCGCATGTGACTAAGTAGCCCCCCACCCTCCAACGAGGAGCTGATGTTAATGGGAGCCACTGCATTTGACATTTTCTAGGCGCTTGCTTCCTCACGGATGCTGCTATTCCTTAGTACAGAAAACAGAGTTTCCACTAACTGAAGAAGAAAGAACAAAGGTATTAAGTCAATTTGCCTGATAAACGGGACTAAGAAGTCTACAGAGACATACGTAAGAACTGCCCATGTCACTGTAATGCAGTCTGGCTCCAACTTAACATTTACAGAGCTATTTGAATATATCGTTGAAAAATGCTGGTGCCAAATACTGAAAGTTTTGCATCAATTATAGGTGTTTACCAGTTCCCTCTCTCTGATTTTGACAGACTTAGACAACCCCCCTTTCTCTCTGTGTGTGTGTGCGTGCGTGCATGTGCGTGCGTGTGTGTGTGTGTGCGTGTGTGCGTGTGTATGTG
The DNA here is from genome assembly GCA_028555095.1 of Dicrostonyx torquatus. Taxonomy (NCBI): domain Eukaryota; kingdom Metazoa; phylum Chordata; class Mammalia; order Rodentia; family Cricetidae; genus Dicrostonyx; species Dicrostonyx torquatus. The sequence continues at coordinate 832,965 of JAQHUG010000348.1, read as the reverse complement.
TGTGGTATGAAATAGAAACCCTTCTATACAGCTTACTGAATCGTTCCACCTCCTACAGAGAACTCTGAAGAAATGCACTGTTTGGTTTCTTTTCAACATTCAAATGAGGGTGAATCAGAATAGCTGATCTCCTAGGATTCATCTTTTATGTTGAGCGTGGGGTCACTGACAGGATTGAAATGGATCCAAGTTGCTGTGATTAGCCGATTTTTAAAAGGCTGGAGGCAATGAACTATCGTGTAGAAGAAAGAAAACCAGTTCTGGTCTCCATCCATCATAAATACGCCAGGAGAATTCTAACACTATCTTACCCTGTGTAAATCAAGACAAGCAGATGTTCTTAGAGACGGTCACACATGGGTAGGCTGGGGAGACAACATCCGTCCCTACCCCCAAGAATGTTTCTCTCCTGGAGGATTGTAAAGGGGTCTCATTGTACAACCCTCAACCTTTAGTGAACAATGGAAATTTCTAGAACATCTCCATCTGATCACCCAAATCCAAAGCACTCTGCCTTTGCAGCAAGGGATCTCGAGCAATCCCAAGTGACCTGCTCCACAGATCATCTTTAGAGAAACATTAATTCCACTGAATTTTTGGTAATCGGATGCATATATCATGATTTGGGGCCAACACAAATGAATCCAAAACTTCACTCAAAGAAACAGAGAATATGCATTTAAATATGTTCCTCTGATGCATTATACGTAGAGGGTAAGAGCACAATTCCAGCACTTTTTTTTTTTTTAAAAAAAGCATAAATAATTCTGTGCACTTTCAGTTTTTCCATTGGGAGAAACAGAGGCAGGAAATATCTCCCAGAATTCTCTGTGGTTCTTAGGACAGAGCAGGTGACAATACCCCTTCTTGGCTCTATTCACACACTCTACTGCCCAGCTGAGCAGGAAGGGGCCCCAGGTGTCTGCCCGCAGTCTGCCTTTCAGGCGCTCACCTGTGCAGGCTTGCCCTCCGCATTTCAGAAAAATCAAACGATCTTCATCTTCTCCTGCTTGGGAAAGCAGGAACCTGCAGCCACCTGCACTCGCTTCAAACCAGACCACTTTCCTCCCCACCCAAACTGGCAAGAAAATGAATCTATTATTCCGTCTTCACCACCCGATCCATCTAACCCCAATCCCTGAGCGATACAGGCAAATTCCTGAAGTGGAAATTATATGAGAAACTTTGGCCGAGCCCTATGACACAGAAGAGACTAATTACAGACATGAATCCCCATGATCAAAATCATTCCAAGGCACACGACCTGTGCAGAACTGAAGGATGGACCAGGGTGAGTTATGAGGAGAAATTTAAAGGCAGCCTAGTCACACTCGAGTAACATATCCTTTGAGTTTTATATATTAATGAAGATGAAATGCAAAGCTTATACACGCCACACGATTATTAATAATTCAACTAAAAAGGGGTGGAGGAAGGAAGATAGAAAGAGAGTGGGAGGAGAGAGAGGGGAAGGGAGGGAGGGAGGGGGGAAGGAAGGAAGGAAGGGAGGGAAGGAGGAAGGAAGGAAGGGGGGAAGGAAGGAAGGAAGGGAGGGAAGGAGGAAGGAAGGAAGGAAGGAAGGAAGGAAGGAAGGAAGGAAGGAAGGAAGGAAGGAAGGAACTATCCAAAATGGTCTCAAGAGTAGAAGACTGGAGAAATGTCATCATCCTTCTCATTTGTACACATACTCAAGAACATGAAAAACTTACAGGATAAATTCATTAAAAATTTTAGCTGCTTCGTAATCAGGAGGGTCAGGCTCACCCTGCTAATGTACCCTTTTCTGCATTCGCCCCCTTTACAGGTCTACATATCGGTATGTGCAGGACAACTAAGAGGACCATTTATAACACGGAACACCTTGAAGAGCACAAAGGGAACCAAAGTGGACATGAGGACGGGCTGCTGGATGTCAGGAGAGCAGCGGGGAAGATGTTATCCAACAGAAGATGTTTCAAAACCTCCACTCATGTGCTTCTCGGTGCAACATGGGATCTGAGAAATACTTACTGTTTTCTACGTGAAAGCAAACGTGTGGGAAGAGCATTAGGCACACAGAAAATTAGCAAGTGGTGGGCACAGGAAAGGTCAATTGCCAGACGATGATAAATGAAATTGCTCTTGATTGGCTGGCACACGGAGGTAAAGTGTCAAGCGAGCAACTTCATCATACTCCAGTTGTCCCTTTACATTCCAGGGAAACAAATGAACTTGCTCACGCAGCACACATACACACTCAGATTATGGTGGCAGAAGGCGTAGCTTCGTAGCTTTGCCTTAATAGTCTCAGTATATCTGAGTAGCCTCTGAAGAAGCCATGAAATAGACCTGTGCAGGTTAAGTATCCCTTACGCAAAAGACTTGGGGTTAGAAACTACAGATTCTGAACTAGTCATACATGCAAACATGCATGTACATGTGCATGCACACGCACACACACCTCTCTGTACATATACACATGCATATATGTGTGTATATCTATAAATACACACACACACACACACATATATGTGAGGGGATTTTAGGACCGGACACAACATGAACTTTATGTTTCATATATACTGTCCGTACATAGCCTAGATGGTAATTGCATAAAATATTCCTAGTGGTTGAATTGTTCATGGTATGAAATTTGCCACTTACAGTGTCATCATGGAACTTGAAATTTTTAAAATATTTAAGCACTTTAGATTTTCAGATAAGGGGTGGAGGTGTCATAGCTCAGAAGGAAAGGGATCCTAGCAGTCAGGAGCCAGGGAATAGCATAGACCACAGTAAGCATAGCAGCTTATAGTCCTGCTCTACGGAAGATTTCCCTAACGGTGACAGCATAGTTGTTACAACTCTGTTGTGGTAGAGGAAGGTTTCCCCAGCTAAAGTGTTACTACAAGTCTTGCTCCACTCGGCTCCTTCTCTGCTCAGGCAAAGTTGTAACAATTCAGGTAAAGTTGTAACAATTCCTCTCTGCTAGGGGGAAATCTTCCCCAGCAAAAGAAGTGTTACAGTCCCAGTCCACTCAGGGTTTATATAAGGCGCTCTCTCTCTCTCTCTCTCTCTCTCTCTCTCTCTCTCTCTCTCTCTCTCTCTCTCTCTCTCGCTTTGTTTTTGTTTTTATAAGACAGGGTTTCTCTGTGTCATAGTCCTAGCTGTACTGGAACTAGCTCTTGTAGACCAAGCTGGCCTCTACCTCCCGAGTGCTTGGATTAAAGATGTGCACCACACTGCTGTGGGACAATTGTCTGTACCCTGTCAATTGTATTTTAATAAAACGCTGATTGGCCAGTAGCCAGGCAGGAAGTATAGACAAGGCAACAAGAACTCTGGGAAGAGGGAAGTTTCCATCTGCAATCGCCATCCAGACGCAGAGAATGCAAGAGGTGACTGCCTTGCCAAAAAAGGTACCAAGCCAAGTGGCTAACACAGACAAAAATTATGGGGTAATATAAGTTATAAGAGTTAATAAGAAGCCTGAGCTAATAGGTCAACCAGTTTAAGATTAGTGTAGACCTCTGTCTGTTTCTTTGGGACTGAATGACTGCAGGATGGGGCAGAAACCTCAGTCAACACCACCAATGCCTGGCTATATAGGGCATCTTAGGGATAGAGTTTTCGCAAGGAGAAGAGGGATTGGTTAGTTTTTCCCTGCTCAGGAATTGGTTAGTTCAGTTGGTCAGGGGCAGAGATGGCTGATCTCAGAGCCAAACTGTGTTTCTTTCATTGGCCTCGCTTTTTAGCTCTAGTTTTGGGGCCAGGGCATACTGCTTTCAGTGACTCTGATTCAATGACAAAGTATGTTTCTTTGGCACTGGTTTCAGAGTCAGGGTGGATTTCTTTGGCTGGCCCTTTTGCCCTACAAGGGGTGCTGTATATGGCCATTCTTGAATCACAGTAGAAGGCTTGATGCTGTGAGAAACTAAGTGCCGGTACATGTATGTAGAAGTGTGAAATTTCCTCTCCAGGTCTCATTCCATGATTCAACATTAACATCATCATGAAAAGTGACAACACATAATAAAGATAAAAGGATGAGAGTGGAAATGACCAAAAATCCACCCTGTGGTTGTTAAAAGCCCGGTTTGCTTGGGTGGGTGAGAGGAGAGACATTGATTGATCCCAAGGGCGTCGCTCTGTAGTGACAAGTGAATGAAACCTCTGGCAAACTGCAGGATCAGAGGTGTCAACGACAATTTGCAAATTAACAGCTATTGAGTTAATTAACAAGGGGACTTAACACGTTTTAAAAATCTCATATATGTTGAAAAGGAAGGTTAAGGGCAAAAACTGATTTCAGAACTCAACTCTTTGGTATAGGCATTTTCTTGAGATGGTTAAAGAAAACACACATGAGTTAGTAAAAACTAAGGGATGAGTCAACAAACCAGGGTAACCCAGTCTCAACTGTTCAGATGTTCAAGCAGTAAAGTATATACATATCAGAGAAACTTATCATTGCTTTTACCTGCTTCCAACCACTGGGTCTTAAAACATTCCTAACTTCAAAATAACCAGGTTTGACTCAGCAGAAAAAGATCCTGGACCCCAAGCCTGACAACCTCAGGTTGATGCCTGGAAACCATGTGGTGGAAGGGAAGATTTACGTGTGCATGCCTACTGTGGTACCCATTCATGTGTGCATGTGTGTGTGCATGTATGTGCACATGCCTACTATGACACCCATTCACATGCACATGTCTGTGTATACACATACACATACCCACTGACCTACGCATACATGCTTACTGTGGCACCCATTCCTGTGTGCATGCACATACACAATAAAGATATTTTTAAAAAAATTAAATTTTAACTAGGCTTGATTCCATCTGCTCCAAGCGGGAAATAATGACTACGATTCACATTGATAGCACAAGAGGCTTTCTCTTTACTTTCTTTGCCATGTTACACTAGTGGATAGACTAAGACTATAGAGTTGGAGGAAAAACATTGATAGCCTTTGCTTCTTGTATCTCCTGGACATGCTTGGATCACCTGCCTTCACCAGCCCCATACTCACCCCAGTATCCTCCTCCACCCTGTCCCATGTTCCACTGTTTGTGGGTCTGTCTTTCTATTGGCTCTAGTCATGTGGATCTGTCTTTCTATTGGCTCTAGTCATGAGGATCTGTCTTTCTATTGGCTCTAGTCATGTGGATCTGTCTTTCTATTGGCTCTACTCATGTGGGTCTGTCTTTCTATTGGCTCTAGTCATGAGGATCTGTCTTTCTATTGGCTCTAGTCATGTGGATCTGTCTTTCTATTGGCTCTACTCATGTGGATCTGTCGTTCTATTGGCTCTAGTCATTTGACGCCATAAATGATCAATGCCTAGTTTCTAGTTTCTATTGTCGTCCCTACAGGGCTGTTGCTCCCACATCTACAAGCTAGGTTAGCCCAAATCAGGGTTAGTTCAATATGTTCTTCCTTGCAGAGCCCTTGGGCTTCATAGAAAGCCCGCCTCTGCTCTGCTACCAGCTCTTTTCCCTGCCTCACGCTGCATCAGATGAGCTCACTTTAAAATCAAATCACTATGCCAGAAACCGGATTGACAGATGGCTCTCTGGGACACTGATTCCAGGGATAGGTAATTTCTGCCCACAACTGGCATTTTGCAATTGGCGCCTGAGTTTGGAGGCACGCACATACTCGGAAATGTCTCGTAGTGGTGGCTTTTAAACCTTCTCAAGGCAGACTGTTTTCTTTGGAATGAGCAAAAGTACTCGGAAGACAAATCTAGTGAGTTTCCAGCTGGGAACTGCCACTTGGGTCACTGCTTTAAAGTCTCAAGAGTGATTTTCCTGGTATGGCTTGAAAATTAGCTGTGAGAGGCATTTCAGAAATGTATATAGCAGTAACACCATCCATGGAATAAAAGATGTTTTAGCCCTTAAACTGACAGCTGATGGCTAGGGCTCTTTCATGGCCTCCATTCCATTAAGTATGCTATTCAGTCCCTTTGCCTAGAATACGGGCACACTCCATCTCCCCAGACACCTGAACTTACTCTTCCTTCAAATGTACTACCACAGGATGTTTTCTTTGATTTTCCTAGGATCCGACCTCTAGGCTGCCACACTGGCCCAGCCTCTGTAGCCTGACTTCTAACACAGAGCTAAAGGGCACGGCAAACAATGTTTCCTTCTGTCCTAATTGGCTGCTTCTTTCAAAGTAAAGTATGTTTTTTGTTTGTTTGGTTTTGGTTTTTCGAGACAGGGTTTCTCTGTGGCTTTGGAGCCTGCGCTGGAACTAGCTCTTGTAGACCAGGCTGGTTTCGAACTCACAAAGATTCACCTACCTCTGCCTCCCAAGTGCTGGGATTAAGAGTAAAGTATGTTTTTATGGTATCAGAAAGAATAAGAGCATTACAACTGTTGGATACCCAAATGAACCCATTTGAAAAGTTAACCCTCTAACACTTTGGATTCATGTGATTTGATAAACTTGTCTGTCGTCCTGTGTCAAACCAGGAGTAGTTTTTACAGAAAGACTTTGACAGTAGGGATTCTAAACACATTAGTGTTTTTTATCAAAAACTATATAGATAATAGAAGAGACAGATGACGAATAGCGAAAACAGAAACATAATGCCAGGAAGAAGCCTGACACTTGAAAGAAAAATATGTAAATTCATGATCTAAAAGACAAATAAAATCTAAGTAAAATGCATTCGGATCTATATCAGAGCTATCTCTCAATCCAAGAAATGCAAACTCTAAAAAGTCTGTTGGGAATCATAATTTTTAATATCAAATTCTCTTAAGTCCCTTAAAAAAAAAATCTCATGCAACTGGCCCATTATCCACAATTCCACTTGTGGTTGTACAAGCAAGAGAAATAAATGTTTGGCCTCATCAAGATATGTATCAGAATATGCACAGAGGCTTCATTCATAAGTGGTCCCGAACCGGAGCCAAGCAGAATGCTCAGTGAGAAGAACGGGTGAACGCAACAGAGCCGTTGCTCAGCAATAGCAGAAAATGGATACAAACACATACAACTTCCTGGATGAACCTCAGAGCGAGAACGCTAAATTGTAGAAGTAGGAGCCAGAAGAGTAGGTACCCCTAGGTACCCCTTGTATGAACTCTATCAAAATGCAAAAGAAATGATTGAGACACCAGGGGCATTACACAGTGCTGGAAAGGGTATTTATCTTGAACCCACTGGCACTTACAGCGACAGATGCATCAAAGCTCACGGGGCTCTAGACTTAAGAGGTGGCATTTCATATAACTTTATGCATTAAGGAAATTTGAAACAGAGACTTGTCAAAAGAATTCAATCTTGAATGGGAAATTTAATCATGAAATAGTGGAAGCAAGAAGGCTGGAGATGCACAGGGTCTGGGAACAGGAATCCTGGTAAGGTTCAAGAAAGGGGTTCTATCAAAGGATCAAAACGGGGAAATGGGCAGCAAAAGTAATGATTGGGGAGCACCAGCATCCTAGGTCCAGGTCCATATGGCCCTGACACTGGGGTTCTGGTGTTTGTATTAAGACACACGGAGCAGTGAATTTAACTACTTGGTCCTGAGATTTTCATCTACCTGGTATGTCTGTGAGCATCTCCTCATATGGGTTCCCTAGTCAGGAAGGTTTATTTTGTTTGTTATGGTGGTTTTAATATTAATAGAAAAAGGAATAACCAGACTCTGGGATGAAGACAGAGTGAGTATTCATAGTGCGAGGTGAGGTGATGTGGAGATCACGGTGCGACAGTTAAAAGCAGTAACCGCAAGTGCGCACAAAAAGGGAAGGAACGCGGAAGCCGAAAGGGCAGACTGATACTTGCATCAAGAAGCACCGGTTGATGCCAGTTCAGTTCTACCTTCCCTGGATCATCGTCTGGCTTGGCATCCGACCCACAAAGGATGAAACTAGAGGAGACAATGCACAATTCATGTAAGTAGCTCCAGACTCACACACAGCACCAATGGGCCGGTGTGTACACACTAAAAACATTTAACCTGAAGACTCAGCGAAGCCAGCCGTTAGGTTTTCCTCCTCCGGTGAAATTGCAGGGCCTCCTTAGGAGAGCTAATACACAACCCGGGTATTCGACCAAGGTGCAAATGAAGAAGGACACCATGCTGCCCCGGCTTTACTTTCAAAGGGAAAGATTTGCCACCACAGTCATTGCCTAGTAGCCTGAAACGCAGGTCTGCTGGAGAAGTCCACAGAATGCAGGCGAATGCCTTCTACTTCCTGGGATGTGAAGGGGGTCTCTTTACTGATGAAGGTGCAAGTGCAAAGAGTGGAAATATTACCACAGACCTCACCTCAACCTGCGATCATCGTGTTTAGTAAGCAACAATACAGGATGCCCAGGCTCACGGTGAGTGTCTGCCAGCCCCGTACTTACGGTGTCTAAGTAACCACATTCCAGCTCTCACATCATATCATCACACTCATATTCACACATACCCTTCTTCTGAGTGGCTACAACATAAAAACCAAGTAATAACATGCCCCGCCCCCACCCCCCATCCTCTGACAGGCTCCTTCAGCCAGTACATCACCCCTGTGGAATTTTAATTCAAATGTTAGGACACATATAGGAGTCCAAGGTCACATTCAACTATGCAAAAGGACTTGCTGTAATATTAAGTTGGGGGCATCATCCCAGCCCCTGGCAGTCATCCCTACAGTACCAATGGAGCAAAAAGCTCCATCTCAGGCTCTCCCCCTCGGAGTTGCCTTGGCCGGGACTCCAACTCCCAGCATGCCAAGAGCTGACCCCTGCCCTTGGGAGGGTCAGGACCACTCCCACAGGCTATTTAGGCTCAGGAAAAAGAAACACGTGGTCTATGGGTTTGCGTGGGCTCCTCTCCCTGACATGCTGACTCAGTCCACCCGAGAGTGCTCGTTTATTAAATGCGGGCATTTTAATTTCGTCTAATCTGGTCTAACTGGCGTTATTTGTGTCAGTGGAGTGGCTTTCCTTAAGATTAAACCAAACACTTCCTATCTGACATTTTCTCCTCAAGAACAGCCCTGGGAAGGAGTAAAAAGAAAGGAGGGAAGAAAAGAAAAAGAAAACATGGGGGTTGGAGTGATGGCTCTACAGGTAAAGGCCCTGGGCATCAAGGTGGACAACCTGGGTTCGATCCTCAGGTTCTACTAGGTGGAAGGAAAGAACTCCAGAAAACTGTCCCCTGACCTCCACACGCCTGCATGGTGCCTGAGAGTGTATGCGCATATACATATTAAATTAATGCAGTTGTTAAATTCTATAGTAGAAAGGAAGAAAGGGGAACGGGGAGGGAAGAAGGTTGTTTATGAGGATGTGGTGGGAAAGTGTGGGGAAGCTCGCCAGTGTTTATCTACAAACGTGTCCTAGCTACATGAGTCACACTCTTCAGAGCTGACCTCCGAAGAGTTGTTTCTAGTGATTATCACCAGAAAACAGAGGCGCTGTGAAGGCTGGGTCTGGTTTGTGGCTAACCCAACCACTTCCATGACTAAGCCAGTAACAGTAAGAGTGAGAGGGGGAGATTGCACTTTTGATAAAGCACTTTCTGCTCGCTCTTTCCCCCCTTCAACCTTGTGACAGAGGTGGGGCAGGATATTGCACACGAAGAAACAGAAGATCAGGGTGGAAGAGCTCCCTGGGTCTGACACTTGGACAAGTAGAAAGAATTCAAAGTGACAGGCCCAGCCTTTCGTCCATGACCTCAAGACATTACTGGGTTTGGCAAAAGTCCAAAAGGATCACTTGATTTCTACAAGCCCTTGCCCACAATTCATTGCTGTTATATTTCAATGACAACTTGGGTGGGGGTGGGTCACTGGAGGGCAGTTAGCAACTATTCTGTCAATCATTAAAACATCCCCCAGATCATAGAAACTTCTGGAGTATCGAGATATAATGTTACCGAAGAAGAGAGGGGGCAGCTTCCTACCTCAGTAACCAGACCAGGAAACAAGCACACTAGTTTCCAGCAGGTACTAGATTCTCTACAAGAGACCCTTCTACACGGTGGCCCTTCATCTCTACCGTTCAGGAGGTAAGAGGTTCCTCTGATCCTTCCACAACTCTGTCACAACACAGTGTGCCAGGCACACACATACCAGACAACACCACGGAGAGTGGCACCACGGAAGGTAGAGAGTAAAGACCTTCTTAACCAAATCATTTCATTATCTGTCTGCATCCCTGTTTTCCCCCTCACAGAGCCTGCAACAGGCACTACCAGGGAGAAGCTTGAACGGCAGTCCCTCCCAAGAAGTTTCTAGACAGCAGGGAGGAGCTAGGAGTGATGAGGAGCCTCCTACAACACACACGGTACAATTAGTTATGGCTTCCTTGCTAGGATCTTAGAGAGGGACAATGGACAACATCAGCATCCTAGGGTTTCCAGAACACTAGATCTTCATCAAACTGGGCAAGGCAACAGCTCAGAAGCTGCACCGTACCTTGGGATGATAATTTGACAGAAAGGGTGCAGGATAAAAGGAAAGACATGGATGAAATCACCTGGAGCCACCTCCACCCTCCCTGCTTTTCCTTCGGTTACTTCTCTGGAAGAAGCAACCTCTGCTGGGCAGGCCTCCAGAGCATCACTACAGTCTAGCCTCACTTGCCTCTTCAGCGTTATCTTTCAATCCAAGTTATCATTTTTCTTCTGGGCTATAAAAATGCCTCTCCCTTACCTCTCCACCCAAGTCCTATCTCCCTTAAGACAAGTTTGCAGAAAAGCAGGAAGATAGACTACTTAAAAGAAAGAAGGAAGAGGGGAGGGGAGGGAGAGGAGGGGAGGGAGAGGAGGGGAGGAGAGCAGAGGGGAAGGGAGGGGAGGGAAGGGGAAAAAATGAAAGAAAACAAGCAGGTCTTTGAAATGCAAAACAGAGTACTGTACCTCCCCACCTGCTTTTATAATACTCAATGTCTGTCTCCCTTGTACCTGGACTCTACTGTAACCTCATAGAAAATCCTGAGGATCTGGGTTGCAGAATGGGTTCAGTGGTTAAGGGCACTTGTTGCAGAAGAGCCAGGTTCAATTCCCAGCAGCCACGTGGAGACTCGCCACCTCCTTGGGTACCAGACACACACATGTATGTAAAACACCCACACACATAGAATGAAAAA